>JAQISU010000026.1:1807500-2130000 GCA_029339505.1 Unio delphinus
TATGTGTGGTAGTAATGGATGTGATGTGTCCATAAATGTGGTATGGATTTTATGCAATAGACATGATTATTGACCATATACTTAAAACATACTAAAAAAAATGTGTTTGTTAGCTATTCTGTGGAATAAATGATAGATTTGGTGTTTTCCATTTTACCTTAAGATTTCAGAATAAAAAAAATTATGAAAATATGCAATTTATAAGTCACTTTATGGCCATTACATTTTACAGAACATGTTTCATTTCAGCTGACATTGTCAGCAAGTGCTTTTGTAGAGATGCTGGATCATGGGTTTAACATAAAAAATGATTGAGAGTCACACAATTTTTAAAACACAATGGGGAAAGATGTCTTGTACCCAGTGCATGTTTTTCTAATTCTTTTTTTAAAAATTATTTGATCAGATCATCTTTTTTGCCTTTTTGCCATGATCTCAAATAGTCCTGTATCTAGGGAGAATAGTTTTTTTTTTTTATTACAAGCGTCTTTATGATGGAGATTTGTTGCAGTATTTGAGGAACTATTGAGATATTTTGAATTAATTGTTTCCTGGAGTGGTATAGTAAATATATCCATCGATCAGCATTATTTTATCAGTGTATTAAGCACAACAGCAGTGTGACTTTGTGAAACAAAAAATAAAAATAAAACATAAAATTAATCTCAGCTTATGTTTGCAGGGATATTTTCACAGGATTGAGAGGACCTCCTAAAGGTTTGCTCTTGTTTGGTCCACCAGGAACAGGGAAGACTTTGATAGGTAAGGTTGGCAAATCCCGATTGGTTTAATGTAAGAAAATGTCAAAATTTCACTAAGTAAAATCCATGATAGACTTTGAACTGTTGATGTGTCTCATACTGCCACTGAAAAATCTTTTTTCTGAGAAGTTCTTGAAGAATATTCTAAACTTTGAAGGAGGATAAGTTTCAGGGTTCATGCAACAGGGCAATTCTGTCATTTCACCCAAACATGCCTAAAGAGCATGTTCACTTTACCTTGCCTTGTTTTCTGAACATTATCTCCCTTTTGTTTCAGTTTATCAATAATTAGTAAAGTATTGACTTTTATATCAATTTTACCATCAAAATGAATTTGGAAAGTTAGGAAAAGATGTTTTTTTGCTGCATAATTAGTTTTATTCATAAGTTGATGATCATAAAAGATGCCAAAAAATTGATTGCTATCATTGGAATTTGCACCAGAATGTCACACAATATCCTTCAAAAGACTAATGAAATATTAAAATGTTTGTAGCCAAGTCTAAAGTGAATAATTATACCCACTGATTCTAATTGTGATAGCACAGCATATCACCAAGTTATTTACCAGCTTATTATTGCAAACTCTCCCACTGTTGAGTAAATGCAATGTTATGTTATACCTGTTTTGGTTTGGGGCCATTGGCCTTTCTTCTCCTAACTGGTAAATTCAGCAATGAAAAGTAGTAGCTAATGTAATTCGGCTATCAAATTATTAATTATTAAATTTTTTTTTTTTTTTTGGGGGGGGGACAAAACTAATTTTAATTATGTAATTCCTACTTGCTACTATTGCAAAGATTCCTTCCTTCCACCCTGATCTGATATTATGTAGTCCAAGTCAAAGAAGGAAGTATGTTTTCCAAGGAATCAGACTGGTATCTTGTTCTTCTCAAATCTTGGCCTCCAATTATTAATTTGAGGTGGGAATATTTAGCTTGGATTAGGGATTTGGCAAACTGGAAGAGGTAAGCAATGCAATATAGTGGCAGGTATTACATTATTAAAATTAGTTTTACCCCACCCCCTCCTAAAAATTTTTCTACTAGAAAAGGTTGTTGATGCCTCAATGTTTCATGAGAAATATGGTGTCCTGCAGTGAAATGTAGGTTACTTTGACTTTTAATGATTTGCATTACAGCCATTTTTCAGTTGGCAGTTTTCATGTGACTTATCTAACATATTTATGAATTTCAGGCAAGTGTATTGCAAGCCAATCCAAGTCAACTTTCTTTTGCATTAGTGCTTCTTCTCTGACCTCAAAATGGGTAAGATATATAAACATAAATACTCATCCGTGAGAATGCAATTTTATTTCAGCTAATCAACCTCTTTGGTTGTTAAGAGTTTTTATATTGTTTTTTTTTTCTCCTGAGTTTGTTGTGGTATAAACTGTCAGTTGCCAAATCACACAGCTTACATAATGTCCTTAGGGTGTTATTTGCTATGTAATTTGGAAACTGTTTATAATAAACTCAGAGAATACAACGTTACACTTTTTATAATTGCAATTTTTAAAATAATTTTATTCATTCTTTTTTTATTATTTTGTTTACAATTTTTAAAAATTTACTGTCAGTTTTAGATCATTGTAGCTATTGACATTTATATATAACAAGTAATTCCAACAATAGTAGACATTCGAAGGTTTTGAACTTTAGCAGCATGGTCTTAATGTTTTACCATATTTTCATGTGTTTTGTGCTCAGTATTCTGCAAAGGGTGTGTTATTTTGTTGTACTCTTAGAAATGATGCTTGCATGGACAAATTCAATGTGACTTGGTCTATACATTATTGTCCAGAGTAACCAGTTTTCATTTAAATATGTTTTCATGTTCATTTAGGATACTTACAATGGCTACTTACAAATGAAATTAAGACTATCAGTAAATGGTTAAATAGTGATAGTGGTCCAGTAGTCAAAGAAAGGAGTCATTGACTGTGACAGTTACAATGGGGGAGGGGCAGGATCTCTCTCCCACCAACCCCCACATCATGACTATCAGTCTGTTTCTCCTTTGAATACGTTCCCCAATCACATTACTTTAGGGATATTAGCCTGCTACCTCGCGAATCCAGCCCTACCAAAAGACGAAAATTCGTCTTTTCTGTCTATGTCATATAGACAAAGGGCAATAACTCTTGCCCATTACCTCCCCTTGCCGCCCGTTAGGTGTCGCTTCTTTAGTTTTTTAGCTTCGCTTACGCGAAAACACGTACAATTAGACCGCCAATGAATCCAAGCCATCTTAGTGTAAATTCTGACCATCCGAAGTTAAATTTGGAATTACTGTGTTGGATAATCATTCCTCTACAGGTCGTATACATTATTTTACAATATTTTCCAATTTGAGTGACTTTGTCACCTTTTCTAGACTTCGGACCAGGTTGCAACGTGGTCAAAGCATGTAATACATGTAGCACTCAATAATTTCGCTTATTCCGTATGTAACGTTTACGATATTAGCGACTAATAACGTGCTGCATTGATAATGTGTGCTGTATTTATCTTCTTTGACGTTTCAGTAGACTTCAAAAAAGTCTTTGAACGACCAATTGCGACTATTTAATGGCGGACTTCGTGTTGTAGTCACGAATTCACGCGACACTTAATCATTTCGCTTCCTCCGTTAGTTACGGTTATGGAATAGCGACTTAATAGCGTACTAGATTGTTAATTTGTGCTTTGTTTATCTTCTTTCCGTTTCAGTAGACTTCGTCTCTGAACGACCAGTTGCGACTATTTAATGGCGGAATTTCGTGTTGTAGTCACGAATTCACGCGACACTTAATCATTTCGCTTCCTTCGTTAGTTACGGTTATGGAATAGCGACTTAATAGCGTACTGAATTGTTAATTTGTGCTTTGCTTATCATCTTTTCGTTTCAGTAGACTTCGTCTTGAACGACCTATTGCAACATGCTCACGGTGATAACTAGTGTGGTCATTAAGAGTTAACATGGCACGGAATAATTTGACTACTCCGTTAATAACGGTTATAGTATTATCGAATTAATAATATGCTGAATTTTTTTAATCTGTGCTTTGTTCTCTTCTTTTGTCGTTTCAGTAGCAAAGTCGACAACGAAGGCATGAATGGCAAAATGGGTGTTGGCAATGTGGAAATGGAGGAAATTATGTTGACATGGTTTAGGCTGCCCAGTGGATGTAAATTTCACCGCAGGTCCGTGCATGGCTTTCGGGCCTGTAAGTCCGGACGCATGGAGTCTAGGCTGGATCAATTGGATCCATTTTATTATGCACTTTCGCCGGCCGTCCAGCCGTCCGTCCAGCCGACACCGTCAGTTCAGCAGGCACCAACCGGCACTAGCCATACATCCGGCACCGTCCGTTCAGCCCAAATGGCACCGGACGGCCAGCCGACCTTCCAGCTGGCATCAACAGGCACCTGCCGTTCAGCCCAAATGGCACCGGCCGGCCAGCCGACCTTCCAGCCTGCATCAACAGGCACCGGCCGTCCACCTGGCAATGACCGTTCAGCCCAAATGGCACCGGTCGTCCAGCCGACCTTCCAGCCGGCATCAACCGGCACCGGCTGTCCATCCGACAACGACCGTTCAGCCCAAATGACACCGGTCGTCCAGCCGACCTTCCAGCCTGCATCAACAGGCACCGGCCGTCCACCCGGCAACGACCGTTCAGACCAAATGGTACCGGTCGTCCAGTCGACCTTCCAGCCGGCATCAACCGGCACCGGCCGTCCATCCGGCAACGACCGTTCAGCCCAAATGGCACCGGTCGTCCAGCCGACCTTCCAGCCGGCATCAACCTATGCAGGCCGTCCATCCGGCAACGACCGTTCAGCCCAAATGGCACCGGTCGTCCAGCCGACCTTCCAGCCGGCATCAACCTGCACCGGCCGTCCATCCGGCAACGACCGTTCAGCCCAAATGGTACCGGTCGTGCAACCGACCTTCCAGCCGGCATCAACCTGCACCGGCCGTCCATCCGGCAACGACCGTTCAGCCCAAATGGCACCGGTCTTCCAGCCGACATCAACCTGCACCGGCTGTACATTTGATTTACGGAGATTATAGTGATGTACCCGTCAGTCAATCTGTACTACTGGTTACATATCACTACCATGAGAGAGATGTTATAGATGTATCTCCGTCCAATCAGACCATTCGAGAGGCAGGTGCCGGTCATAGCCGGACCTTCGCCGACATTCCGGCCGACCATATACCAGACAAATCAGTCGGTATCGCCGGTGTACACCTCCCGTCACGTCAAATACGTGTCGGTGTGATTTTAAAACAAGGGAGAATTAGTGACATTATCAGAGATGACGGAATTGAGTTATCTATGCTACTTGGTATGCGCTACCCAGATATGGCAGCTTTACCAGAACAGGACTTTCAGGCCGACCATTCGTCAGTTCAATCAGCCGTTAGTGCAGGCCGTCCATATGTTCACGGCTTCTCCACAAGGGAGATTTAGTGAAAGTGTCAATTATGACAGAATTGCGTCATCTAGGTCACCTGGTATGCTGTACAGATATGCAAGCTATACCAGAACCAACATTCCCTCTGAGCGAATGGTAGATGGGTGCACAGTGCTGGCCGCACTACATAAGCATTATGTAATTATTATTACCTTCTAGCCGGCACCAACCGGCACCGGGCGTCCATCCGGCAATGACCGTTCAGCCATATGGCACCGGTCATCCAGCCGGCACTAACCGGCACCGGGCGTCGATCCGGCAATGACCGTTCAACCCAAATGGCACCGGTTGTCCAGCCAAGCTTCCAGCCGACACTTGCCGGCACTGACAGTCCATCCGGCTCCGGCCGTCCAGCCCAACAGTCACCGGTCGTCCAACCGTATGGAGATTTTAGTCATATACCAGTCCGTCCGACTGTACCGCTGTACCAGCACGGGGACTTTTATCATACCGCAATCCGCACAAATCGGATTGACGAAGATTCTAGTGATGTTTCCGTCTGTCAATCCGTACTACCGGTTACATATCACTACCATGACTCTGATGTTGGCGATGAATCTCTCGATCCAACCCGACCATTCGAGCGGTCGGTGCCGGTCATAGCCGGCCCGTCGCAGGCGTTCAGGCCAAACATATACCAATCAATTCATTCGGCATTGCCGGCCGTCCATAGGCTATCAACTCATCCACAAGGGAGAGTGAATGCCTTTATTAGAGATGACGGAATCGAGTCATCTATGCCACCTGGTATGCATTACCCCGATATGGATGCTTTACCAGAGCAAGATTATGCACATAGTGAGTGCGATGAATCACAGGCAAATCAGCTGTATGCAGATTAAACTATGGAACGGACTGAGTTCAGCTTCAAAGCCGCAGTGGAGGAAATTTTTAGGGTGTTAAGGCCCCTTCAGAATGCCCTCCACCTCCTGCTGCCATTACCGACTATAGGGTTAGTGCGTCGGTCGATCTGGATGAAGGGGAAGAGATTCTATCCTTCCGCCTCCTTCCCCAGTCGACAAAATTAAGGAAATTAATGACCGTCTGTCGACACGTAAAGGGGATCCAGGAAATGCTAAGGCGTTCTTTTCTGAAAGCCAAGTACCAGCGTCGTTTTCAGGTCGATGGTACAAAACTCACTCCGATGCGTTCAATACTGAGGTCCTGGCTCGGGATAAAATAGGGCAGCAGTCCATATGTCTGCGGCATTGTCTTATAAAGTGGACAAAACTGTGTTCAATGCCACGTCCAAGCTGGTTCGAATGTAGTCGCTACGTCTTCACTGTTAGACCTAGCCTCCCTAGCCATTTTCAGGATCGCTGAAAAATCTGGCAATGAACATGCTTGGGATTCGACGGCCCGGTTAGCTAGGGTTCTTAACAGGGCAGCTCACCATTCCATGGCCAATGCGCTGACTGCTTCTGCCAACCTAGACCTGATACGTCGTGACGCATGTCTGAAGGGCACGTCGCTTAAACCCCATCATAAGCTGGCTAGATATGACCGACGCACATTTCACGTCCCTATCCCACGAGTAGCGGACATTCTCCGTTGTGCTTGTCGGGACTAGGCTTATCAGTTCCATGTCATACCTTTTGGCCTAAATTTAAGCACTTGGGCTAGTACCAAGGTTATGGGTTACGTCGTCACCCTGTTCCGCTCGACTTCATCTATTGCGTCGGCAATATATTTGGATGACATCCTCCAGAAACATCTGTCAAGTTCTATTCTGCTCAAAGGCAGAAACGATCTTATATCACTTTACGTCATATAGGCTTTCTCGTGAACTGGATAAAGTTTGATCTCTGTCCAATCCGGATTTTGGTCCATCTGGGTGTGGAGTTTCTCCCGATCTGAATCTGGTAAGGCTTCCTCGAGTTTGCGATTATCCAGATAATTGCACTCGTAGAGTCCGTTTCCGACAGGATGCGCATTTTAGCGAGAGAGTTGCAGATCCTCGGATTATTCAATGCGGCAGCAGACTTGATCCCGATCAGCCGTCCTTTTATGCGCCCTTTACAAAGGACGTTGCTAGCGTAATTGCGCTCTTTTCAAGTCCCTTCGATCCCAGAAAACAGTCATGCTCACGCCAGAGATACGATCATTCTTGAGTCAATGGCACAACCCCTGTAGGCTGTCCACAGGGATTACTCTGGAGATACCCCAAGGGGATAACGGTATGTTCCGCCACTAATACCTACGGTTGGGGTGCCCACCTGTTGCCGAACTTCGATACTGTCAGCGGCACGTGGGTGCCAGGGGCGAGCCCTTTCCACATCAACCTTTCAGAAATAACGGCTGTCATCAATGCCTTTCATTTCGGGCAGGATCAACTCTTATTACAAACTGCCCTCATTATGTCAGACAACATTGTGGTGGTGCCTTGCCTCAAAACAAGGGGACACCAATCACCAGACCTGTGCAATCTGAACTGGCAATTTCTACATTGGTTCGACAATCTCCACCTCAATGTACAATTCAGACACATTCTTGGCAGACTCAATGTCTTGGCTGACACTCTATCTAGTCATTCACACAGAATGGTCACTCCATCAATCGGACTTTCTTCCAATTGACACACTTTGGAGACGTCCGATGATTGATCTTTTGCAACAAGGTGGAATCGCAAGTTCTCCACCTTTCATCTCACAGGTTCCAGACCCAGAAGCTTGGGTCGTGGATGCTCGATCAATCACCTGGGAAGGGTTGTGGGCATTCTCCTACCCTCCCACGGTCTTGGTACTGGAATTAATCCAGAAGTTAAGGGGTCAGAATTGTCAGATGGTTCTGATTACCCCTCTCAGATGGAACAACTCCTGGGTCTCCGATCTACTCAATCTAGGCGATAGATCTACCCAGGAAGATTACAGTCAGCACAAGTATTCACAAGCAACCGCGGCCAGGGGTGTTCCACCCCTGTCCGGACCGTCTTTATGTTCAAGCTTGGCTCTTGTCCAGACAGCCTTGCAAGACAAACAATTTAAATCTTTGATTGCGGAGAGAATCTCGAGAGCAAGAAGGCCCTCTACTCTGAAGGTTTACGAGGGCAAGTGGCATGTTTTCAGAGACTGGTACCATATCATTCACATTGTTCCTCTGAGTGTCACAATCCCTCAACTGGCCAACTTTTCTCTGGCTTTTCGAGGAGAAACATCTGGCTCCAGTTATTCTCAAATGTTACCGCTCCATGATATCAGACACATTCCGCCATTCTGGTACATGTGCTATCAGCCATGACAAAGATTTGTCAGATCTTTAGACATTTAAAAAAAAAAAAAAAAAAAAAAAAAAAAAATTTAATTGACTTATATCCCTCACCCTGTTTTCAAATGGATTCTGTCCTGGGTTTTAACATGACTCAATTCAGACAGTATTGAGTCTTTAATCCACGATTAGTTAAAGCTACTATCATACAAATTGGGTTTCTTGATAGCCTTAGCTTCAGCATGCAGGGTGAGCGAGTTACATGTCCTTTCTAGTGACCCGAACTCTCTTTCGTTTCGATCAGAGGGTTTGATGGTCCTCTTGACGCAGCCAGGCTTCGTAGTCCAAAATAGATTACCATACATTGCGATCAACGAGTCGTCATTAGCTCGCTTTCTTTATAGATAAGTCAGGATCAACAGCCATGTAAGATCCTGTTTGGGCACTCTAGCACCATTTCAATGCATAGAGGTGAGTCAGGTCACATACTAGCACCTCTTTCTTCTGGTGATAGGTGGGATATGAGATATCACCATTCAAGCCCTTGCTTCATGGCTGTAGTGGGTTATACGCTCGGCGTACTCTGAGAATTCGCAAATCAGTCACCTTATAGAAGCTGTTGGCTGACATGCAGAGTCAACCTTCTACAGTTTTATCTTCAAGTTTGTACTCGCAGAGGCAAACATTGATTCTAGTAGGTCCGGTGTTGGGCAGCCCAGACGCCCACCAGACCCATGTGCAACAATCAGCACAGCCTATTAGCTTCGCTGGATTCGCCAGATAAATTTTCGTAGGTAAGAAGATTTCAATAACTATCTTCTTAACCGCATAAAAGGGTCACATATCACGTGACCCTGGGCTGTGTTGCTGATTGAAAATTAGGAGACCGGGTTATCATTCACATGGGGAATCCAACCATCATTCCCTAGAGGATACCCGGGGTGGAGGTCGGATGCTCCGCATTCCCTCCTCCTATTACTTATTCTCCTAAAGTAATGTGATTGGGGAACGTATTCAAAGGAGAAAGCAAATTTTTTAGTAAATTATGTTTCTCCGAGAATACTTACCCAATCACATTACTAAGAAACCCTCCCAACCACCCCGCCATGCGAGCATCCTCGTGTTTTATATATCGCTCAGCTTAAAAACTAAAGAAGCGACACCTAACGGGCGGCAAGGGGAGGTAATGGGCAAGAGTTATTGCCCTTTGTCTATATGACATAGACAGGAAAGACGAATTTTCGTCTTTTGGTAGGGCTGGATTCGCGAGGTAGCAGGCTAATATCCCTAAAGTAATGTGATTGGGTAAGTATTCTCGGAGAAACATAATTTACTAAAAAATTTGCTTTCTTACATGTTGGTACTTTCGGTCCAATTGTTATAAATTTATCTATAGTTTAAATTACCTTTGTAACCAGCTGCAGTGAAAGCGCTATAGCCCCAATGTTCTTCTTGGTAGAGTTTGAGTTTCTGATCGCTGAGAGAGGAGGTTACATAAGAGATATCACTCTTTTTGAAATTTAATTTTAATTTGTTTTGGTTATGGTTTTCTTTTTTTGTTGCAAAATTTAATTCGTTTTAGTTTGTGATAATCCTGATGTTCAATGGGTAAGTGTTTAAAAGTTTAGTTGGTTCATTTGGAATGCTTGACAACTCAGCTTATGAAATCTCGTTCACTTCAGAATGCATGTCAGATATTGAATGGGTCAAAGTGTTCAGTGTTTTCTGGTAATAAATACTGATTTGGCAAATTTAGTGAACATTTTAAGAATTGTCCCATTTCAGAAATAACACGTACTTGCAGAATACCGGTGGCACAACAGAACAAGATTTAGCACATGTAACATTTTTTATACAGATTTTGATAAAATCTAGTCGAAGAAAGAATGATTTGTTTCTAGAAGAAAATTTATGGTACATGATTGTCAAAATTTATTCAGTTTTTAGAATAAAATATAAACTGACAAACACTTTTATTTCATTTTAAATGCATGCAGTGTGTATGCCTTTTGTTTTGCTTCAGTGTTTACATTAGTTACTTTGCACATGAAGTTGGTATAAAGTGAAATTTGTGTATTAGATTCTGTCCTTTAGTTCATTTTAAGTGTAATCAATAATGCAATGTGTATTTAATTGTAAAATAACAGCTATGTTAGGTGAGCATATCTCTGACAACCTAATTAAGTTCTGAACATCTTTTGATATCTGGCTTACAGAAGTATTTGTTGTATTTTTGTTGCACTGAAATAAAAACTAGCCCTATTTGTATTGTCATGTTTCTTAATAAAATAAGGGAAATTGGAATAAAAGAAAATGTCTATCAGCCCCATTTGTATGTCAAGTAAACTCATTTCAATTGATCAGTCAAACACAGTTTTAAATGTTATTGTGTACATAATATAATTGTATTACCTTAAGTTAACTGACTCCCTCATAACTGTGATCAGAGATTCAAAGGCAACCAAACAAAATGAATACTTCATAACATAAAGAGTTTTGTTTCACAGATATGGACCATTGTGAGTGAACAAGTTTCAATGAATTCATAAATTGGCACTTAGAGATATCCTCAAGGAAGTTTCACTATTACTTGCAATGAAATCACAGAATCATTGTTATGCTAGTTTCGATGTAGACAGTTATCTGATGAAATAAATGTCGCTTGTTTTTGAAAAAAAATTAAACAGTTAGTCTGGTTCCTTGCTTTTTTGTAGATTCCCTGCTTCACACTACACTACTATTACATACCCCTCTGGGAATCAGACTAATAAACGAAACAAAAGCAGTTATGTAATGCACAAATGTTTTTGCATACATGTGATGGTTGTTGAAAACATTTGGAATAATGTAATAATCCTTTAGAGGTTGGACATTTTAAAATAAATTTAATTTATTCAGAATAACGAACTTTATTAGAAAAAGCGCTTTATTGAAAATCATTATTGATGTGATTTTAAAATGGTGATTCCGTCATTTAACAGCCTAGTTATCACGTCACCCCAGGTTTCTTGATGTCATTGTTATTTTTGGGGCAAGTCACTTGGTTATTTGCACCTTTGCTTATAGTGTGGTCTATGTTTTTGGACAAGTTATTAAGTGAGAGGTGTAATTAGTCCTTCCATATACGATAATTTTGAAATGCTGTACTGGCAAATGAATTCCAACATAGCAAGAATATTTCTAAGCTTCTAATGCACAGTGGTACCCTACTATAAGGACACTCCTTCTGCAGCAGGAAAGTGGTCTTTTAAGATGGGTGGCCTTTCTAGTGTGTGATCACACAAAAGTGAGTAATACATTATGAATAAAAATTACACTTAAAGTATGAAAGGCAGAAATAGTTTTAAAATATGTTGTCATGGATTCATTGTGATAAACATTAAATCAATGATTAAAATAATTAGGAGTAAAATCAACATGGTCCATATAATCAGCTTGTAACTATCATTGTCCAACCATCCATTTTACAAGAGCTGTGGAGTATATAATTGACAATGTTTATTGTAATCTTTCTCTGTGTCTTCTCCAGCTTTAAAGGGGTGAAAAATGCCATGCCTAATATATAGAGTCACTTGGAAATTGTGAGGTCACACCAGATATAAGAATTATATATATGTAAAAATGTATCTATATATTAAAATAGTTGAGCTGTGCAATACTGTGCTTCACAGCAATTATCTTTTACTTGATGTAACTCTACTGGTATTAGGACAGAAATGACAATTTAAAGGTCGTCTACCATACTCACATTTTTAAAGTTTAGTTGATTTTGATAAAAAGATTTTTTTAAATATGAAGGAAAAACCCTCCAGTACTTTATGTGTTTCATCCATACATTACAGAAACCATTCACAATCAGCCTACTGGGGACTGAAATTGTTCCACCAGTGCAGTGACTAATGACTAATATATGTTCACAACAAGTAGTAAATTGTTTACTGTATTGTTGTCATTTGGAGAGTTTATGGCTAAATAAGGGACATTTATTGACGAGTTATAAGTAATAAATAAAGGAATTAACAATTTTCATTTTGGTTAGTGAATCTTGGATTAAAATTTGGCAGACCTTTGGGGGAAGTAGTAAAAAGGAGAGACCCATCAAGCATTAATTTCTACAGAAACACTTGCATACATTTGTTTAATTGTTACTGTATGTTCCAAGATGTTTTAAGATGAGTGTTTAATGGAAGCTCTTATAATGTTTTGGGCAGGTCTTACCAAAATGCTGAAATGTGCACTTTGTTCCCATTCTAAAAGTCCATCAGCTGTAATATATTAGTTCCACAATTCTTTGATTGTTGAGTTTAACTTGATATTGTTGTTGTTATTGTTTTAGGGTTTAACACCATTTTTTCAGCACAATATAGGTTATACATGATGGCCAGTATTAATGGTAGAGGGAAAACCCGGAAAGAACCGCTGACCCACGTTAATCTACTGGCAAGCTTTCTCACATAACCACATTGGCCAAATCCAGGACTTGAACCCACGCAGACAGAGGTGAGATGGCAGTGATCCATAGCAGAGAGCGCTTTAGACCACTCTGCCACTCTGGGCCCCATGAAGTTGATGTAAGAGATTAGCAAAGACTCTGTTTGCATTGTGTGTTTTGTGCCTAGTGATATTTTGAATGTATATGGTGGAAGAAATTGTATCTTTGGTTTTATGCAGATACCATCAAAAGGGTAATCTGGACCAGGAAACTATCAAGAGCCTGTTAATTGCAAACTTTAACGCGAATTCGGATATAACGCGTGGCTCCTGAAATTCCGTACAATTTTTTTTCTTCTACTTGAAGGGTTATGCCAAAATAAACATGATATGGTCTTTATGGTTGTCTTCAATTAATTCTGTATACAGTCGTTGCTCTAACAATAGCTGACGTGTGTTTCTTCTTTAACTGCACACACAACCAAGCAACAGATAATGCGGTGGTTGATAAAAGCTTGTCACAGTTTAATAACCATAAAAAAACGAAAGCTGCCAACATGTTTTCTGGGCTTGGCGGTGTTATTAGACGCAATCAGTTGACCAGTAAATAATGTCCACTTCACTAGCTGGAAATTGAGAGGGTATGAAATTGACATGCGTTCAGCTTAAAAACAATTATAAAAGTGACTTGTGACCATTGCAGGCCTACTGCACTTAGTTCTCGGGTTTTACATGTGTATGGGGTTTGCTTATGAAATGGTTATTAAATTCCCCCTTCTTTTTTTTAATAAATATTTTACCGTTACGGAAAAGCAAGTTCACAAATGGAAGTCGTTCATTGCACTTTGCGCAAAAAAAAAGTTTATTATGATTTTGGGGAAGAGATCGTGTATGAATTCTACTATAATACAATATATAATATGATAAAGTACAAGAAATAGTGTGTAAAATGCGGCTTCTGAAATGTATTAATTTCACCAGGTCCTTGAATTGTTATGCCTAAAAAAACATCTGAAATATAACTTATTAATAATTCAAGAGTTAAGACACGTGTTCTTTAACTGTATAAACAATCAAGCAGCCGACAATGTGGTGGTTGATACAAGATTCTCACAATTTAATAAACATCGAAAAACGAAAGCCGCCAACATGGTTTCTGGGCTTGGCGGTGTTATTAGAGGGAATCATTTGACTAGTAAATGGTGTCTGCTTTGTTAGCTGGAAATTAAAAGGGTATGAAATTGTACATGTGTACAGCTGAAAAAACTTTGTCATTGGCACGTGACCATTACAGACTAACTGCATTTTATGATTTAGTTCTCGGATATTATGTGTATGGTGTTTTTTTATGAACTCGTCATTACTTTCCAATTTTTTTGTATATAAGAAAAATATATTACCGTTATGGAAAATAAAGTTTACAATATGTTTAGACGCCGTTCATAGACCCTGGAACGTAATGAAATGTACACTTGCTTCGTCTTTCGTAAGCTAATTTTCTGTTAATTTTTCTCATTGAATTCAGACATAATGATTTGTGACAAAAATATTGAATAGTTTAAATACGTTAGCAATTTTTGCAATGGAATTACAGGTATTATGGATTAGCTGCATGCCACGATGGTACTATATTAGACGGTAAGTAAACAGTGTTAATACTCTGTTCATGCTATATATTAAACATTGAATTCAGAAAACGATCTTGAACAAAATTATTGAATATTTTAAATTTGTGCAATTTTCCAATGGAATTACATGTATTATGGATGAACTGCGTGCCACAACGGCATGATAGTAAACGATGTTGATATGTTATATTCATGATATAACATTAGTATTATGAATCAATGTGTACTTTCAGGGGAAAAACAATAACAATCAGTAAAACTATTTAACGCAAAGTAATAATCTATAAATATATTATCCGTCCACTGTTTTGAATAAGTCTTATTACTGCATTCCATTTAATATCCATCTGATAATACTCTAATTTTTTACATTAGACACGGGTACACATATATACACCAATGCTGTGTATGCTGAAAAAAAAATTAAAATACTGTTAAACCTCGCATTAACGCAACCCTGCTGCGTTTCTTGGACCCCCGATTATCGCATTATAGCAGGGTTCCACTGTACTTCGAATAACACACAGTGCATTCTTCCCTTTGTTGGACCACTCTTTTTCTACTATGGTTGTTCTGCCAATCATGATGTCGTTGCAGCAGTATATGTTAATATGCTAGTAAATATATTTAGATATGTTGTCATGTTGAACCAATCAGATGACTGAGTTAGAGCACATGATCAAACATTTTTAAGTTGTTTGAGGCAGTCATACAGCAACTTGAATGCCTGTAGAGATGTGTGCTTTTCAGTTTTGACACATTTAACTTTAATTATCTGCACATAGAATTCTTCGGTTTGCTGATGTCACATGTTAGTTTCTTTCTTTTGGGGATCATATATTTATTCAGCCCACAATGGCTTCTCGTTGATCAAGATGAACTCTTAATCATTTGACCAGCATTTGCAACACAGAACTTAACCAGGGCACCAGTACTGCCATAAATTGATCTTGGGTGGACATTCCAGAAAATTGGACTGCATCAAAATTGGTTAAACAGTTAGCTGAGAAGAACATCATGGTCTTGGTTTACATTGGAAAGAAGGATCTTCTTCAGCTGTACAGAGATAATGTGCAGCAAACATGTGTTTCCTTGTGTTCAAGAGCATCATCATGTGACCAGACGGTTGTTTCATATGCATCTTCAACAGCATCGCCTAGTGACCTGCAAGCAGCTGATACACCATGTGATCTCAACATGGTGGACATGGCAGCTATCAAGCAACAGTTAACTGCATTACAAGCATCAGTCACCGCATTGACACAATCTTCCACAACAAATACAATATATCACCACGAGGTATACCATTTCACAAATCTTTGAGGTGTCCGGCTGCCCGGGATATATGCCAATCACATAGTGACTTTAACCTTCAATCGGTCCTGCTAGATAAAGGGATGACAACATGAGATTCTTCCAAACATTACATTACGCTGTGCCTGTTGACAAACTCCCGCCGGTGGACATTCCACACAGAATATACGCAAGGACATAATCAATTGTAAGCACGTTAATCTTGCCCTACTGCTAATACTTGGAATACTTGGAATGGACTCTTGCTCAGATAGTAAAATTATCAATCAAAATTGTAGTGAAAGTAAATGACCTATGTTTGGCAGGCACACTAAATATTTCTGAATTTCGCAAGGCCTTCTCTAGATGCAAAAAAATTCTCTTTGAGGTCTATCCATTTAGGAGGCCTGAATTAGACTCTCATGCTGGCATTATTGATGAACTGCATCAGAAATATAGTAGTACTGGTTTTTATGAGTATCGTGATGCTTTCTCTCTGGATATCCAATATAGCAGAGTGAATATTCTGTAAATCTTGTTAATCCACTAAAATAGATAGTGATATCAGCAGGTAGCTTTTACTTAATACTTATTATGTTGTCTTATTGGTCCTATATGAAAATGGTACTAATCTGACATCAAAACCATCACATCATGTGACCTTGCTACTCTAGATGAATGGAAAGTCATATCATAATGGGGATTTCATATGAAGACTTCTTATGGTGTCATAATTAGTATTAAATTAAAATGGAGACCATCAGGTGTCCATGTGGTCACCATGCAAGCCATATTGTTAATTTTGTTATTGTTACTTTTCCTGAATGGAAAGTGATATCAAGAAGACTAGTTGGTCTTGAATGAATATGTTGCTGATACGACTTAAGATATTGAAAAATCTTGTCACTGGTTCTCATCATGGTCACACCAGGATGGGGTTTTCATGCAAGTCTTCTAATGGTTTGTCCTTAAGGAAAATGGCTGCCATGGTGGCTGATTTGGAAATCTTCTCAGTCAAGAATATCAGAGATTGTTTCAACACTTAGCAGCTAAAAAAGCAAAATGTCTTAACATGAATTCCTGGAAATTCTTTTCTGGAATAAAGTGTCAATGCCCATGAAGAATTCTAATTTTTATTCTTCTACATTTTTAAAAATTATTTTAGAGGACTTTCTTGGATTGCAGTGGGTGTATATATGGGTTTTATTGAGATCATGTTCGTTATGACTTGAGAAAACATTGTTTAAAGCCAAAGAAAAGCAAGGTTGACATGCTGATGATGTGGTCCTCACCCCTGATGTTAACCTTTACAGCTAGTGTCAGTTTTTATATCGCTGCTGTACCAGTCAGGCATAGTGAAATTAATTTCCAGTAATAATGCCACTTCACTACAAGACTGGCAAAAGTTGTTTAATAGAAGGCTTCTTCAGACTACCATATATGTTCACATATAAGTTAGAACCAACTTCAAACTGTATGAGGGGCCCCGAGTGGCTGAGTGGTCTAAAGTGCTGTCCGTTATGGACCACTGCCATCTCACCTCTGTCTGCGTGTGTTTGAGTCAAAGGTTCGGTAAATGTAGTTATGTGAGAAAGCTTGCCAGTAGCTTCTCATGGGTTGGTGGTTCTTTCCGGGGTTTGTCCGGTTTCTTCCTCCACCATTAATACTGGTCGCCATGCATAGCCTATATTGTGCTGAAAAATGGCGTTAAACCATAAAAACAAACAATCAAACTGTATGGACCCAGATTTGTTGTTACATGATGTGCCAGCAGATTTGGGTCTGTGCAGTTTATTAGGAGTATTCAGTAGAACAAACTACATATACATAGACTATGTTTTTTTTTTGTTTGAGAAAGGTTATGATATTGACTGGATAAATATAGAATTTATCTCATCGCAACCTTCATTCCTTAGTTTGCTTATTAAGTACTTAATTAAACCTCCTAATCAGGGACATAGTGTATGATTTTCAGCTGTTGTTGTTATTTGTAGCATTTAACACCATTTTGTAGCACAAGATAGGCAATACATGGCAGCCAGTATAACTGGTTGGAGGAAGAACCCTGGAACACCCGGGAAAGAACCACCGATCCATAATAAGCATCTGGCAAGCTTTTTCAGGTATCTGCATTAGCCGAGTCTGAGACTTGAACCCACACAGACAGAGGCAAGATGGCAGTTATCCAGAATGGTGCATGCTTTACACCACTCAATTACTCGGTGCCCTGATTTTTCAGCTGTAATATACAGTTTATCACATTTTCTTTTACACAAAGTAGAACCATCTTATTTCAAACCAGAATGAAGGTAATGCAAATTAAACTTTTATTCTGAAAGTTAACATTTTCTAACTTGTGTAATTGAAGGTGTCATATTTACCTGAAATACCTAAATCTGATAAATATTTTTGTTTAAAGGTTGGTGAAGGAGAGAAGATGGTAAGGGCCTTATTTGCAGTGGCAAGATGTAACCAGCCAGCTGTAGTCTTCATTGATGAGATTGACTCTCTTCTGACACAGAGAACAGATGGAGAAAATGAAGCTTCAAGAAGAATAAAGACAGAATTTCTTGTTCAGTTGGTGAGCAGCTGTGTTGTAGAGTACTCTTGTATTGTTCAGTTTAATATCGCCAAAATGTTAAAGCAGTCTTTGCTTCTTTTCCTCTGAAGGGGAAAATTATTTTCTATAGATGATGCAAAGGAATTGACATTGTTGTAAACTGTTCAGTTTGGTATGTTAAAGATGAATTTATGTCTGTAGACATTTCTTAGTAGTAAGACTGATACATTTTGGGAAGGTCTTCGTCAACTAGCCCTCATCCCATCTCTTACATACTTGAGTGGACATGCTGAATGTATTGCTAGACATCATGTTGAAACATTCTTTAGTGAGAGAAATGCTGCATCAAAAGTCACTTTGAAAATCTGAAAGTTTATCTTGTAGAGTTGAATTACTCTTTGGAACTGCTACAAGGTGCACAGTACTTTTGTATTCTTTACAATCTTGTGGGATTCTGTGATGGAGATATTGTAGCCATTCTTTTTCAGAACACATCCAGGCAAAGAAAAATGCTGTAAACGGCCCTTTTATGTTGTTGGTTGATGTTCATATTAGAAAATCAGGGGAATTTATGCATATAAGACTTTGCCCCCATGTTAATTATTTTAGGAAAGCTTGAATTTAATCTGATATTCAAACTCCGCTTTTACCAGTTAAGGAGGCCAGGCCTTGTACATTTTTCAGTTCTTCAGGTTACAGAAAGTTATACATGTGCAAGACGATTACTTCACATTTAGATTAAACATGGATGAAAGACAACTTAATCCAGGATTCCTTTGCCATTATTTTTTTGCATACCATATTTACCGTATATGTTGTGACACTATAAATTAATGTATGTTCTGATACAGGTCATTTTTTCTTGTCATGAGCTGTGGGACACCTTTTAAATCATTTGAAAATTACATGTCGAGAAAAGCACTCCAACTGAAATTTAAAACCAAAATAATATAAAACTGTGTACTTGAGATGAAATTCTTTAATCCACTGCAGCTCAACTCAACCCTTCTCCTGCACATGTAAGATCCATTCTTTTGGCAAATTCATTTTTTTTAGCTTTCTCATGCCATGAAAAATTATTGTTTGAGACAACACATCACCTGAAACGAAAACTGCAAGGACTAAAGTCAGATTTTTTTAAAAATTTGCACCAGTTATGCTAATTTTCATGCTTTTGACCTCCATCTTATCGTCAGTTTGTCCAGGAATGAGATCAAAGTATACTAGAATTTCATCCATGTAAATGAACCGCTCCGGTGGCCTAGTGGTTAGAGCGTCCGCCCCGGAAGCGGGAGGTCGTCGGTTCGATCCCCGGCCGAGTCATACCAAAGACTTACAAAAATGGTACTAACAGCTGCCTCGCTTGACGCTCAGCATTAAGAGGTAAGTGTTAGGACTGGTCGGCCTGGTGTCAGGATAATGTGACTGGGTGAGACATCATGCTACATGTCTGCGGCATGATGTCTCGGTGCTAGACATCACTATAAACTGCCTCAATGCAGACATCGTAGCGATATGACTGAAAAATTGTTAAAAGCTACGTTAAAAAAATCCTAATCCTAATCCATGTAAATGATCATATTGTTAGCAAAATCATCTGCTTCTCTTCTGGCCTTCTCGAATTCATCAAATGATTTTATTTTCTCTGAATCTTCTGGGCAACACCGGGTCATTGATGTTCAAGCAAGAAGCACTATATTGTCACTTTAAAGTTTGTTCCATTGTTTCAATTTATTTTCGAATACTGGTAAATAATTAGATTCCATATCTTGAACAGCTTTGTAAATTAAAAAAAAGAGCAAACTTAAAAGAATCCAAAGTTGGCTTTCAAGTTTACTGCTCACTACCAGTTATGTTTATTCACCATATAGGTTTCTATAGTTATAATTAATACAAAGGAGTATTGATGTCTGTGGGTAAATAATATACACAGTAATAACTTGCTTTAATGATGCTTTTGTAACCCGTGCCAGCGAAAATATCGTCACTTGCACTCAAGTGAATGTATTGGTCATATAGTTGATCTGGATATAATTTAATCTTGATTGATTGATAATTTCCCTCTTGTTTGCAATTTTGCTGGATCCAGTTTTCAGTTGGATAACATATTCAAACCTTTGAGCACAACCAAACATGATTTGTTTCTCAATGTTTGTATCAATTAACAATGTGTCGTGTGTTATCAAACATAAGCGATACACACTACAGTATGGAAGCCTATATTACATATATCGAGTGTGTTGATTTTATTCGTTAATGCTCATGATGAAAAAATAAAGGAATAAATTATAACAATACAATGTTAGTTCTTTGTATGTTCAAATGAGCATTTTGTTTATCTATTTTATTGCAATGTGCAGTTGTGTGTGTGTGTGGTGGTGGGGGTGTCACAAATTCAATACAGATTTATTTCATTTCTTAAGTCTTGGGACATATGACCTACGTGAAAAAGTTTCATCATAAGTTTGAGGAGAAGAAGGAAAAAATATTATTTTATTGTGTCCAGGTATATATGGTATATACAGTATTATTTGTCCTATAAAAACTTTCAGGGAAAAGAGGGTCAAGTAAATTTTGAAAATTAAAAAAAAATGAGTCTGAAACAAATTATGTACAAAATTATGCATTGGCACACAGCATAACAAATTAGGTGGAAAAAATATGCAATGGCATACATAGCATAACAAATTAGGTGGAAACAATATGCATTGGCATACATAGCATAACAAATTAGGTGGAAAAAATATGCATTGGCATACATAACATAACAAATTAGGTGGAGAAAATAAAGGTGGAGGGTTAGAGACTGATATGTCGAGATAGCATATAATGCAGAGGTGATCTGATGCAAGTTCATGGGATACAAGGGTGGATTGCAGAATATTATCATCAGGTCTATGAAGAATCCAGTCTAAAATGTGACCAAGTTTATGGGTGGGTTGGTTATCTGACTGTTTAAGGTTGAAAACATGAATGGAATATAGGAGTTTTGATATGTATGGATTTCCATGACAGTCAAAATGAAAGTTGAAATCTCCAAGAATAATTAGGTTGCCACCTATCGAATTTTCATACTCCAGAAGATTCAGAAATTGCTCCAAAAAGAGGGTTTCAGTCAGCTTGTTTTTTCTGCTAGGAGGAGGACGGTAGAGACAGAAAAAAATGGACTGACCTTTGTTCCAATGTATAGACCAAAGGTAGAAAAAGAAACATGTTACCTCCATATTACATTAATCATCTGTCTATAATCAATTGATTATTACCACTCTGAGGGCTGTATTTCTTATTTAATTTGGATCAATTCAGAATGTAAGCTTATAGGTTCAAGATCAGTAATGTCTTTCCCATCTATACAACAGGTAGACAAAGGGAAAAAACCCATCACATATTACCTCCCCTTCAATGTCTAAGTGGCTGTGAATTTCAGTTGATATTTATATCTACTTTTCTGTTTGTGGACTTCAATAATCTGACCTTGTAATTTGCATCCAATATAAATGATACTTGCAGTTATTATGTTCTAATTGTGAATCAGACATGGAATGCAAACTTTTATCATTTAATGATTACCGAGATCAAAACATATTTATGCAGCGCTGTCAATTCTCCATGGATTTGTTCATCTCCAGGGTCATTTTTGAGATCAGCAAATTTTGAGGAGAAATGTTTAGATGTGGGTAGGCCAGTGATCCACAAAGATGACAACATAATCATTCATCAGTAATTTAGACAGCTTATTTCCTGGCCAAAAAGACCAAAATATCCCCCCAAAAATGATGGCAACTAAAAAAAATGTCATGATTAAAAATACACTGAAAAATGAGTATTTTAACAAAAATAGATTAGGCATAGTAGATTTGACAAACACATGTGTTTAATAAAGAGAGCTGCACAATTGTACAACCACAAGAAACAGGAATAACAGGTACAGAGAGAAGACCAATTTATACAAAATTGAAAATCCCAAACAGAAATCTTTTAAGTAAAAAGCTCATGACTTGAAGACAGACAGTGAAAGCAACTACCATGAACAAGTTCTAATGAACAATGAAAAATCTAGGAAAAGAATGATGAAAGACAAATTAGATGAATTGACCAAGAAGAGAAAAACTATTACTTAGAATTAGATAGCCTGTAAACACAATTTGTGTTCACATTAGTTTTTAAAGATGTTTTTGCCAAATTATAACCATATTTTAATTGTCATAATGTACATTTTTATTTTATTTTTTATTTTTACTTAAAAGAAAATCAAGGTTTTGACAACTTTTGAAATTGCTTTGTTTCTATTATATATTTTGTTTTTCATTTTTTGTAAAGCGGTGAATATGATTGTAGATCTAGGGTCTATTTTTAAAATTGATAAATAAACAAGGCTTTGGAACAAATTAGATCTGCCATTGTTACTGAGGTAACAAGTTGAATGGCTGAGCCTCATACTTTGGAGACTATATTGCTTATCTACTTTTGGTAAAACTTGATAAAAAGGTTTAATTATCAAAATGTTGAATGAATGTGATTGTGCACTATCACTACACATTAATTATGCCTTTACCATTTCAGTCTTTTAAATGGGTGAAAATATATAAAGGCCATGTTCTTACACTACTGTACTGAAGAAACCTACTTAGTGAAATGGTCTACTGTTGAGTTACATAAGCTAGGTTGGCAAGAGCAAGCCCACTTGGGTCTCTTGTTTTATTAAAGGATTTGAAAATGTTATGATAGGATTAACTACAAGACTATGAGCCAAATGTTTCACAAACCAGAATCAAGGCTTTATCATGTATTTTAAACCCAGTGTGCTAAATGAAAAATAAGCATTAAACAATATTGTAAATCATGGATCTCATCTGTAAACTTTTTTTTATGTATATATTCCAGGATGGTGCAGCTACCAACTCAGATGATAGAATTCTTGTTGTTGGAGCAACTAACAGGTATTTCGTTTGCAGAGCTAGCCTGCACATAATATGTGTTTCTTAAATATGTTCCTTGATTATATTAACAAACTCCACTACCTCTTGAATCCAGCTCTCCAGGAAAGATGAAAAATGCAAAATAAAATTGTTTTTCTCATCAATATAATATTTAGACAAAGGAAAATTCTCACAGGATACCATGCATTTCCACACTTGATGTTTTTAACCTTTTGTTCTGGTACAAGTGACATTGCACCACATCACCTCTTGATGTCCATCTAGATCATCTTTAAGCCTACCCATCAATTAAAAAGTGTGATACAGTTTTGTGACTTTAGGTTTCTCCACAAAATGGAAAATTAGCATTTCTTTACAGTGTTTGAGAGGGAGCATGGCCCAAAGTGTTATGAAAACAATTTGAAAGGCAGAAACATAAAGAGAAACAAGCAGAGATATAAAGAGAAACAAAAAGTCCAAGGATTATGATATTCCAAGTCTCCATCCAAAAAATCAATGAATGCTAGTGTTGTAAAGATGCTGTAAAGGGTATATCTCTCCCCACGCCCAATTTTTAAAACTTTGCCATAGACCAGCACATCTGACCAGGTAGAGATGGAGAGTCCAGTTTTAGCAGATGGATCCATGGTCTTTCTAAGTGTTGCTTTCATCAAAGATTAGGATATTCAAACTTGAGACAACTATGCATTTGTTATCTTTGGATACGTTTCTGTCCATCTTTTCATCATGTCTGTATAATACAAGCATGGAATTGATGGGAAATTATCCTTCCAAATTTATGGCTACCCAGTGGATGTAGGTCCTCCAGAATGCCTGATCATGCTCATACTGCTAGCAAGCATGGGTACCTGGGGCTTGATACTAACCTAGCATGTTTTATCAGGCACTGTTGCTGCCCACTGCCATTCCAGTTGCCAACCTGCCAGTCCAGCCATACATATCAAATTTATATCGACAGTGCCACATTCCAGTAAACCATCCTGTTTTTTACGAAACCCTATGGACATTGGTATTACCAGTATGTACATTTTACCATACAGCTGATTATCAATCCAACCTTTCATCCATTACCTAGAAACACATACCTAGCTGTTGCCTGACCACCATTCCTGCCAACAGGCCTGATGTTCTTGGCATATCCATGGGATATGTTTTTCACCCAAGTTGTTGGAACTACCTCTTCCATTCTGCATGGTATGTTATAGATTTAGATCGAAGTGTGAAAAAACTTAAATATTTTGCCTCACTCCAATGCAAAGATCGCGTTTAAAGCTTTACTATCTTTCATCACAAAGTTGAATGTCCTGCACCTCTGTACTTGAGAATGGCCTATGAAGCCGAGGCCAATGTGATGTTGTGAATGGGATAAAAAAAAACTCATTTCATTTACTTTTGCACTCTTTGAAAATTAGTGAAATTTCGAGCATCTTAGTAAGAAAATCAAGGTTCAGGGGAATTCTCAGGCTTTCCAAAGATTCCGTTGCAACTATTTGTCTCATCCTTCCAACTTGGACATGTACCATGCAGACCATGTACCATGCAGACCATGTACTTACTGACCATGTACCATGCAGACATTCCAAGCATGGATAAGAACAGTGCAGCAGTTAAACTCACAGTTTCATACAGTTGATCACCATGTCAACAGCTAGAAATCCTGCTACTTTAAAGACATATAAAAGGAAATGAAGAGATTGGTGTCACATTAATTATATCATACCACCATTGGCCTCCATTTCATAACTGGTCAACTTCTTTCTCTTTAAAGCCAAAAAGTTAGCCTCATTATTATACATGGACACTGGTCCATAATCTTGGATATGTTCTAACATTATGGAAAAGGCAATATTGGACACAGCAAGGACCTTTCTGACTTGTCCAGTTTTGATTTATCTAGACCATTCCCATTCACATTATCCCCAAAATGAAATCTCTTGTGGGTGTTGACATGACATTCAAGTTTGATCCTCTTTCATCCACATCCATCGATCAGCTATCATATAAGACTTTTATTCTAATAGTACTTTTCTCAGCATGCAGAATCAATGAACTATATGCCCTCTCCGTGAACCCAAGCTATATGCAATTCTGTTCCGATGATCATTTGTCCTGATGACATAACCTGGTTTAATTGCCACAAACATGTTGCCATCACTTGGCAGCCAACAAGTAACTATTTGCCCCTTTATCAAGAGAGGTGAAGCTGGCAGATCCTGTATGCACTCTTAAGGAACCAGAGAATATCTGTACTGGCCGGACAAGGCTTTTTTTCTTCTTTTTCCTTTCAAGTCCAGAAAGCAAGAGATAACACCACAAGCTCTAACTGCCTGGTTAAAAAGATTTATAACATCAGTGTCCACTAACCTCACACAGGAACAGGTACATCTTATCTCTTCTCATGAAATATGTGCAGTTGCAGCAAGCCTGGTATTTGAGCATATTTTCATTTGAGACAAAGTAGAGTCAGTTGGATGACTTGACAAGTCTACACCCTAGCTTTTATCTGTGGGACATGGCCTTGCAGAGGAGAAACCTGACTCTCACTAGGCCAGTGGTAGCTGACAGACAGTTACCACTCACTACCTTGTAACGAATCAGTATTGGCAACTTTCATTGGATTTACCTGGGCAAAAATTGAAAGGTGAGACCAGTTAAGTGCATACTCCCATGGGGTACTAAACTAGCATTAATTTAGGAGAATTTTATCTGTTAGTAAACCATGCATGTGCCTACTGGGATATACAGGCAGAGGTAGGATACTCAGAATTTCATCCTCGGCTTGCTTATTCTCCCAATGTAATGCGATCAGTTAATGTATTTGCAGGAGAATACAAATTTTGTAGTAAATTATATTTCTCCTGCAATATTTACCTGAGCACATTACGGATAATCCCTCTTGCTCTGTAATGTGAGCATCCTTTAAGATTTCACAGAAAGAAAGAAAAACTGGTTTAAACAGAATATACTGGAAGCCACCTTGCAGTTAGAAAGGGAAGTTAATCAGTATGATCTATAAGAATTGCTTCCCTTTGTCTCTATTATTGATAGATATTGATACATACACACACGTTTTTGTCCTGTCTCTTTTTTGGAGGGCTGGGTCAAAACAGTTGTCCAGTTATGTGATGAGATATGTATTACAGGAGAAATGAAATCATGTATTCAGTATTTTACTAAGAAAACAATTAAAAAAAACATCAGTTTTTTATGCTGAAGGTTGTTTCACAAAATAAATGACAATATTATTTGAAAAATAGAGTCTTGTTTTTGTTACAAATCAACTATAACAAAAATCCTTGATGTAATATACAGTGGTACCTCGGGTTACGAACACCTCAGGTCACGAATAATTCGGGTTATGAACAACAACTTTGAAAATTGTTTGTCTTGGGTAACGAATAGTGCCTCGGGTTTCGAACGAAAAAGAGAGCGAGAGAGAGAGAGAGAGAGAGAGAGAGAGAGAGAGAGAGAGAGAGATTTAATGTTGGAGACAAACAATCGCATACAGTACAGATAAAGGCCACGCAGTACTAACATCGCTTAGCGCTAGCCTAGTTTTGCATGCGTGTGCAGCCTCACTTTCATTGGCCTTACTACACAGCAGTAAAAGTAGCAGTTGTCCGATGATGAGGAGCCAGTGACCGTTTCAACTGCCAGGATTAAAGAAATTTGCAGCAAGTGGGCAGATGTCGAAGGCTTCATTGTGAACCATCATCCAAACAAACTTGTTGCTAACAGGGCAGTAAACCTGATGAATGATAATGCGATGGCCCACTTCAGAAAGATTCTACAGCAAAGGAAGCGACAAATTTCTCTTGATAGTTTCTTGGTGCAGAAAGATTCCCAGTTGGCTGCCAAGAAACTAATGATTCAGAATAGCAAAAAAAGTGACAAATTCCCATGATCGTTTTCTTGGTAAGAAAGATGGACTAAATCTTTTTTTATTTTACATTAAATTTATTTGGTTGTTTTCTTTCTCTTTATTTAATACGTGAAGTACACATATTCTTTGCGTTTTGTCAGGTAAACGACCGGATGTTAATAAAAAAAGAACGATTCTTTCATCTTGAAACGGATTGTCTCTATTTCATTGATTTCAGTGTTTCGGGTTACGAACAGAGTTCTGGAATGAATTAAGCTCATAACCCGAGGTACCACTGTAGAAAGTTTTTTCTTTGTATTTGTGATGGTTGTTGTGGAAAAAGTTGTTAACTACCTTTCACAGATTGGGTATCTTGAAAATAAAGTTAATTGTTTATAAAAAGCGAACAACTTAATTAGAAAAATCTCTTTACTGAAAATTATTTCCAAAGCAATTGTAAAGCAAGTAGTGCATTTTTGGTTTAGGATGCAGTTGTGTACAAGTTATTGAGGAAAAGGTGTACTATGCACTATTCCGCTATTCCACTGAGAAAATGAAATACAAAAGCACAATGTTTGTAATTAGTATTTACATTTTGTACCATTTTGGGATTAAATTCAAGATCTTTGCTATACCAGATCAAATGCTTACCGACATGAGGTCATATTCTGTTGACCTTTCCATTCACCAATCAAATTAAAGCTTTCATGTTTATGACAGTGAAACATGTCATTTGGAATATAATGTTTCTTACAATAACCCACCCTGACATGAAATGCAACACTTAAAGATGTAACAGGAACTCCAAAGATCACCAGAACATGAACTATTATTGGTATTTGTAAGATATTATTACTAGTAGATCTTGATTTTAATCAAGTTTGTTATACATATATCTAACTGATGAATAAACAGATTAGTTTTTCATAACCCATTTAGTCTAGTCTAACTTGCTCAACACCCATTTAGTTCATTTCCATCTGGTGGGACCCGATGTGCCAAATGGTCTAAAGTGCTCACTGTTATGGATTACTGCTATCTCACCCTGTCTGCATGGGTTTGAGTCTCTGGCTCGGCCAATGTGTTTATGTGAGAAAGCTTGCCAACAGCTTCTCATTGGTCAGTGTTTTTCCCCGGGATTTTTCCTTGTTGTTCCTCTA
The DNA here is from genome assembly GCA_029339505.1 of Unio delphinus. Taxonomy (NCBI): domain Eukaryota; kingdom Metazoa; phylum Mollusca; class Bivalvia; order Unionida; family Unionidae; genus Unio; species Unio delphinus. The sequence goes on from JAQISU010000026.1 coordinate 1,835,806, forward strand.
CCATTTATACTGGATGTCCAGAAATGGCATTAAACCCTACAACAACAACAACAGGTCCATCTAAAGTGACACTTTGTCATATGTACAACAGTTCACTTTGCTTGCATTGGCATAAGGGTAGATTTCAGGTTCATTGAGACCTTGTATGAGATTACATCTCGCCTGTCATCTAGTTTATTGAATTGAGTAATCACCATGATGTAAGTCTTACTGATCGGCTTGTACTTGTTTGAAGATACTAAGAATGATGGCATCTTTATTTGTGGTAAGTGCTAGCAATGAATGACATGCTTAAGCAACCTAACTACTACATTAGGGATTAAGTCTGTTTGCTTGAAAATGTGTAGAAATGAATATTGATATTACTTTATAATGTTACAACTCTATGGTCTAAAACCAAGTAACAGAAAAGATTGAAAACCATCTAGTGAAATTCAACAAAAAATTGAATTCCCATGAATACAAAATGAAAATTTAAAAAGAACTTACATTGTAGTGAATTAAATCCCAAATAGTCCTCATGGTTTTATCATATGTCCAAAAGTTCCAAATGAACTAGAATGGTGTTCTGAATGAATTCCAATCACCAATATACTGATTTACCAATAGCCTTTTGTTTTGTTGATGTGCTAACAGTCTTGATGTATCTCAACATTATTCAGATACATCTGTCTGCGTGGGTTTGAGATTCGGATAATGTGGGTAAGAAAGCTTGCCAGTAGCTTCTCGTGGGTCGGTGGTTCTTTCTGGGGGTTTTCCCGGGTTCTTCCTCCACCATTAATACTGGCCGCCATGTATAGCCTATCTTGTGCTGAAAAATGGTGTTAAACACTACTACTATTAATGAGCACTTTGTACTTCCAATGAATAATATAAATAAATAAATCCTTGCAAGTTTAAACTGAACCTAACTAATTGATTTCATATAAGAGGATGGGATAAATAATTCTGATGTAAAGAACCTAAATATAAAAAACTAAAGCACAATAAATCGAGGATGAGGTGAAAAGTTAATTTCCATATGTTTTGAACTAAAATCCAAGTAAACATGTTCCCCTAAAGTAACAATTATCTTAAATTATAGTCTACAATCATAGACAAAAGTTAGCTATGTTCATTGATTAAAAGCCAAACACACAATACAAATTAATATACATAACAATAGAGATAGATACATTAATTTATCACTTGTTTTGAGTTTTTTTCATTTCTTCAAATGACTAATCCACAGAATTAAATACAGTATCCATGAATATATAGTGTTTAATTAAACCTAAAATATTTGTAGCCATGAATTTAAAGCAATTTACGGTAGACCTTTTTTACATACAAAAGTGTTTTTAAAATTTAGTAAAACTATGAGGCAGCCCATTGAAACTTCCAAGGTATACTTGTATTCACCTGAAAAACCTTCCTGCCATTACAACAATTGTTCATTTTTTAACACATTTTTAAACTTACTGGACTTAAATTATTTTTATGTAAAGTTTGTTAGCATGATTACTCAAATCCACTTGAGGTAGGAAAATTAGATCTGGTGTGCTTGTTTGTATGCACATCTGGATGAAGTGGTTATATTTTCATTCTGTTAGAGCACTTTTTCCAATTTTTGGGGGGAATATTTGGGAACTTTTAGTTTGCATTTGGGACATATGTCTTTTACAAACACAATTCTAAGAACTAATTCAGAATTCCCAAAGAAGATCCATATGTCTGTTGTATGCAATATTTTGAAAACTCTTTTTAATTTCTAGACCACAAGAAATAGATGAAGCAGCCAGGAGACGTTTTGTCAAAAGACTGTATATTCCATTACCAGAAGCAGTTGCAAGAAGGCAGATTGTAGTCAATCTACTTTGCCAGCAGAGTCATAACCTTTCAGAAGAAGAATTAGACATGATCTGTCAACAATCAGAAGGTATCCATAATATTTAGACTCAAATTTTGTAAAGAAGTGATTGCATTCATTTTTTTACCTTGTTCAGATTTAGTGATGAATGCGATTATTAAACAACCCATTCGCTTTAGAAACAAAATGTAGTAATTACAAAGCATGATAATAATTGCTCTCTAGATTTCTAAGCTTTATCTTAAAAAATGTGGAATTTCTATATATTCAGTGGTTTTTTTACTTGGGACTTAAAATGAAAAAGCCACCAGATGTCTTCTATCTATGTCACCTGTTACAGTCCCTGTTACAGTCTATCTGGATATGCAAGCTGAAAAAGAACATGACTACGCACCATGTGTGTGAGGATCTATGAAAAAGACAACCTTACTAAGATCCAGCCACAGAATGGACCAAGTAAAATTTCAAGGCTGTTGGAAGAAATTATCAGTATTATCAGCCTCAGAATGTCCTTCACCTTCTACAGCTGTAAATTTAAACTTCACTAGATCTTAGCGAGGAGGAAAGATCTACATACTTGAGGCTGCTTTTCCAGTCAAACTAAAATCAGAGAAATTAATGAACATCGTTCTGGAAGAATTTGTGACCTGGGGAATGCTATTGCTTTGTTATGAACAAACTAAGTACCAGGAAAGTTTTTATCACACTTGTACAAACCTCACTCCAATGCATTAAATACTGACCTCTCAGTTACAGATAACAAAATTGTGGTGGTTCACATATTTTCACAGTTTTATAAAGTGGATAAGAATGCCACTTTAATTAGCCTTGCAACCAGTCCACTTCAAAACTGATTTAAAATGTCACCAAGCTAGACTTGTTAAATTTGGTGATTTTCCAACTTGTGGAAAGATCAGGCAAAAGCCATGCCTGGAAGGTGATGGCTGAAGAAAAATTGGGCAATAACCATGCATAGGAGATGATGGCCTGAATTGCTAGGGTTATTAACAGGGCAGCTAGCTCACCATTTCATGGCCAGTGTGCTGACTCTGCGAATCTTGCCATCATACGAAGTGACTCATGTTTGCACACTACATCTCTTAAGCCACATCGTACCCAGTCATTATGGATGACATTGTTTGGCTTGCCTTTACTCATTAGTGGAAATATTAAAGACATTTAACAACTCAAGAACTGCCACTTTAATTAGCCTTGCAACCACTCAGGCTATAAGGGCCAATTAGCTCTTGTCTCAATGGAATGAAATCAGCAGGCCAGAGACAAAGGATCGTTTGAGTCAAAATTTCAGTTCAGATTACAGTCTAATGTCAAGAGGCAACAACCTAACCAGGTTAAGAAGCAGGGAAGGCAGGAAAACGTCTTTCTCTGCCTCCAAGCCTACAATGCTAGACGTTGACCTGCTAACCCTACTGCCTACAGAAAGCCTATGAATTGGTGCAGACTCCTAAAATTCCACTGAATCACCATATTTCCTCAAAATGAGTGTGTGATACAGGTGATTTTGGAGTGGCTTCAAATTTCATATGCAACCTCCTCTTTCTTCTCTTATTTTCATGGACACATTGTCAGATTTTGGAGAATGACAGTTTTGTACAGGAGATACTGTGACATCACTCATCGACAAACAAGCAGTGGAGATTGTGCAAAACCACTATCTCCAGGGTTTTATTTGAGGTTCTTTCTTATCCAGAAGGCAAATGGCAAGTTAAGGCCAGACATCAACTTGAGTTTGCTTCAGCCAATACATTATGCCACCGAAAATCAAGATGAGATTGATTTAACTCTCCATCAGAAAATATGATTATGCCATCAGTCTTAGTTTGAAAGATGCATATTTTCATGTTCCTGATCACCCTGTGTCATTTAAATTTTTCTCTTTGTCTTGACATGGTTTATCAGGTTCAGGTCCTATTCTTTGGCCTAAACATCAGCCCATGGGCTTTTACAAAAATCATGGAATGCTTCATTACCCTGTTCCAATCAACTTCTATAGCGATAAGGGCATATTTGGATAACATACTCCAGAAACATATAGTAAGTTTTATTCTCCTTAATGGCAGAAATGGTTTCCTGTCACTTTTGAATCATCTAGATATTCTCTGGAACTGAGAGAAGTCTGATCTCCAGCCCAGCATTTTTTTTTTTACATCTTGGTATAGAGTTTCTCTTCAAATTCAGTCTGGTATGGCTTTCTTATGTATGTTTTGTTCCAAACATAGAACTTGTCAACCCCATTTCCCACAGGACTAGGATGTAAGTGAGAGAGTTCTTGCAACTCATATTGTTCAATGCGGTGGCAGACTTGATTTAGCTCAGCCATTTATTTGTGCATCCCTTACAGATAACCCTGCTGGCCCCTTTACAAATACCTTTATCAAAAGTCATGATCACACATGAGGTATGATCATTCCTATGTCAGGGATGCAGTTCAGGTTGGCTCATGACAGGAATTCCTCCGGAGCAGCCCTACGTGGAAATGACTGTATGTTCTGATCCCAGTATGTATGTTTGATATGCCCACTTGTTGCTGGATTTTGCTTTGGTCACCAGCAAATGGAAGCCAGGCGATCAGCCTCTCCACATCAACCTTCTTGAAATGAAGGCTGTCATCAATCTCTTTTAGTTTTGGAAGGATCAACTTTAAGGAAAAACAGTCCTAATTATGTCTGACCTGCCTTTTCAAATTAGGCATCATATCACACATCCTATGTGTTTTGATTAAGCAGTTTGTACATTGGTATGATCAACTTCATATCAACTTACTAATCAGATACATTCCCAGCATACTCATTGTCCAGACAGACACTATCCAGAAAGAGTCAAATCATTCATACATAATGGTCTGCCCATCAGTCAGTCTTTTTTCAGATTTTCACACTTTGGGGGCATCTGATGGTCAGCCTTGACGAGGAGGAATCACAAGTTACCATCTTTGTCTCTCCAGTTCTGGATCCAGAAACTTGGGTAGTGGAAACATTGTCTATCAGATGGGAGAGATTGTGGGCCTTCACCTGAACCTTATACAATCCTGTATAAAAAATAATCCAATAGCAGCAGGTTTAGAACTGCAGGATGACCCTAATAGCCCCTCTCAGATAGGACAAGTCCTGGGTGACCAATTTACTCAAACAAAAGATAGAATTTGCAATGAATGAATCCAGCTAAACCAAGTTTTCTGAAATGAACAACGCTGAATGGACTGTTGTCTTGTTGTCTTCTTCACACATGGCTCTTGTTTGGACTACTGTAGGAGAGAAAGAAATTAAACCATTGATTGTGAAGAGATTTTCTGAAGGTCTGGCAAACATTTTATCAGGCACAATGATGAGAAGCAGTTGGATCAAAAACCAACTAAAACAACTGTTCCATGATATCAGGCACATACCAGCATCATGGTAGGTGTGATATTATGAAAATGAAGATTTATCAGACCTCTTAGGCAGTTGTGATCTAAATGACCAAAATCTCTAACCATGTTTCCTAAATGGAATCTCTCCTGGGATTTGACCTGAATCCATTCAGATAAAATCAAGACTTTAGCCTGCACTTTTGCAGAAGTTTTCCTACAAAATGTACTTACTAATAGCATTACCATTTGTATGCAGGAGTTACAGGTGAGTTACATGCCCTTTTCTTTGACTTGATTATCTTCTTTTTAGATCAGATGCTTAGGTGCTCCTTTTTATAGCCATAAATAGGTTACTGTCAGTTGGCAACCAAAGAATTGTCATACACTCATCCATAGACATGTTGAGAGCAGCAGCCATGCAAGACCATGTTCATGCTCTCAAGCTGTATTTGAAGCGAGTCACGGTATATGTAAGCAACACTTGCTGCTGGTGAAAGCTGGGAAGCAGGATGTCACCTCTCAAGCCCGTTCTTTGTGGTCGAAGTGAGTTAAACTCTCGGCATACTCGGATATCTCAAAAGATCAGTTGCCTCAGGAAGATTTCAGATAATGAAATCAGTGCTATTTCTGCGAGCCTTGCTTTCAAATATGTCTCAATCCAAGGTAATACAATTTGGCATACAAAATCAACTTTCTCCAGTTTTTTTCTTAAGAGATTTAGCCTCACAGAGACAACTTTGAATTGGGTAGGTCTGGTGGTGGCAGCCTAAAGGACCATAAGACGCAATTAAGAGTCAACACAACCTAGTGGCTTTACTGGATTTGACAGGGACAATTTGTTAGAAGATTTCAGTAATCGTTTTCGTAATCAGATATAGGGATCACAGATCATATGACCTTAGGCTGAGCTGCTTTTCAGATGAAGAGAACATGTTATTGCTCTCTTGCAGAATCCAGCAGCTGTTCCTAAGGTACCCAGTGTATACATCAGATGCTCAGCATTCCTCCTCTTATTATTATTTAAGCATCTACCTTGGATGAGGGGGGTTGTGGGTTCAAACCCCAGTCAAGTCATACCAAAGATTTATAAAAATGTTACTAACAGCTGCCTCGCTAGATGCTCAGCATAAATTGGTTAGTGTTAGAACTGTTCAGCCAATGAAATAGCTGGCACCTCATCCACAAGGCACGTGGAAGAGGAACCGGCTGTTGAGAAAAAGAGAAAAAAGGAACCAAAATTCCAATATAAGTGGTTGAGCACCTACAATTGGTTAAGGAAAGAACCAAAAGGAGGGATGTCTTGTGTTTTATGTCGAGAATGTAAGAAAGATAATCCATTTACAGCTGGAAGTGGTTGCAAAAATTATCGAACATCAACTTTGACACGGCATATGGAATCGGCAGATCATGCCCAAGCACTTAGAGAAAGTGTAATGCAGAAAGAATTCCAGTCTGCAGCGGTAAATGCAGTTTCAAAAATGGCGGAAAAAAAAGATGCTATCATTTGTGCCATGCGGACAGCATATTACATTGTCTATGAGAGCCTGCCAATTGCAAAATATTCTAGTTTGATTGAGTTGCAGAAATTGAATGGATGTGAAGCATTACAGTCCTTAAGGTCAGGGGATAATGCACACTATGTATCTCGCAGCACAGGGGAGGAATTCATCGACACTTTTGCGGATTTAATCACAGCAGATCTTGATAAGAAAATGCAGTCTAGTGAATTTATTAGTGTTATGATAGATGAAAGCACTGACATTTCTGTCAGTAAAAAGCTTGATGTGTATGCAAATGTGGTTAGTGATGATTTAAATGTACAAACCCTTTTTCTTGGAAATTTGCATGTGAAAGAGGTACATGTGACAGCAGATGTTCTCTTCACTGAACTGGAGAATTTTTTGAAGAAAAGAGGTGTGTCTTTCAATAAGATTGTAGGGTTTGGTAGTGATGGTGCCTCCATTATGACCGGCAAAAAAACGTGTTGCAACTCGGTGCAAAGAAAAGAATCCCCATCTTGTTTCCGTACACTGTATGGCACATAGAGTAAACCTATGTTCTTCCAAGGCTGCAGAGGAGGTAGCTTTCTTAAATGAAACCTTTCAAAATGTTTTGAAGGAGATATTCAGATATTTTAAGAAGTCATCTTCAAGGACAGCTGAACTAAAACAAATTCAAAATGTATTGGACTCAGATGAATATTCTATGAAAGAAGTACATGAAATTCGTTGGATGACATTCTACAGTGCATTATATGCAGTGTACCATTCATGGAAGCCTCTGGTCTGCTACTTTGAAAAACACAAAAAGGACAGCAAAACATGCATATATGTATGAGAATCTTACACACTATAAGTTTGTTGCCATGCGTTATTTTCTGATGGACGTTATACCATCTTTGGCATCTGTTAGCATGACCTTTCAGAAACAGCAACTGGATGTGTCTGCAGTCAAACCTGTTTTGGATGGGTTTTATACCGCTGCCCAGAGAGCTAAGGAAGGGAAAAGCCATCATCAGACTCTGTTTTTAAATGAACTTAAGATGGATGGCGCTGGTAAATGTGCTTCTATAAAGGGTGTTAAGCTTGGAACAAAAGAAGGTGAAACAGAAAAGGACCAGAAGGAAGTAAGCAAAGAAATTAATCAGGCCAAGAAAGATTTTTGTGATAAGCTTGTAGATCAGATGAAAAGAAGATTTCCTGCAGAACATACAACAATAGCCACAAGTTTTGCTGCTTTGGGACTGAAAAATTTGTCATTTCTTTCAAAAGAAGAGGTTGCTGATCATGGTCTAACTGAAATGGAAACTCTAATCCAACATTTTGGAGAGGACAAGAAAATTGGTAGTGTAACCAGTAAGGCTCTTATTGATGGTGCTGCAACCTTGGCTGAATACAGCCTTGCAAAAAATGTGATTCTACAACAGAAATATCCCAGAGACAACATGATTGAGTTGTGGAAAATTATGTTTGAATATCACGAAGACCAGTTTCCGAATTTGTTTAAATTGGCCAAATTAGCAGCGGTTCTTCCACTACAAACAGCAGATTGTGAGAGGGGATTTAGTTCACAAAACAGAATTCACACTGCTCTAAGGAATAGATTAACATCAGAAACTGTGAATAAACTGATGACTATTCAGATTCAAGGGGGTCATATAAACGATTTTCAGTTCCCAAAGGCTTTGAAGAAGTGGAGTGATAAGAAACAGAGAAGAATATTTACCAGCTCAGCAAAGTGAATTGGGTATGCAGATACCTTATTATATATTTGATAGCAAAGAAGTGATATTAAGTCATTAAATGCCTTCTTTAAATTAGGTATGCATATACCTTAAAATAATATTGTCACCCATCAGCTACATTCGACATTGTCCCCCCATGATTCCCCCCCTCTAGATGTAGGTGTGGGGGACCTCCCCCTCTTAAAAAAATTTCTGGCAGCATCTCTGAGGCTTATATCCTAATGTTAATGTGATGGGATAACTATTCTCTGAGAAAATGTATTTGCTTACAAATTTGCTGTCTCTGCAGGCCTTATGTTAAAATGCATTTTGGTCGAAGCCATTGGCAAGCATGAACAGTTACCCTTATCAAGCTTCTGTGTAAGAGTTCTAACATCACATCTCGTGGGTTCATTGGCTCTATCAGACCTAGTTGACATTGGCACAGCCACCTCACAGCCATAGGTTAAGCACTTTTGCTGGATTCACCTTGATTTTTTTTTGGTTAGCTATTGGTTGTATTTCCTGCATGTTATTAGAGTGGTATATCCTTTATATATGAAATCCAACCAATTTTCCATCAAAGGTTCCCTTGGCAGTGGTTGGATGCTCATGCGTTTCCTCTTACATCACTGATTCTCCCAATGTTAATGTGATTGGGGAATGTATTCAAAAGAAAAAGTAATGAGACAAGAAAAGTAAATTATATTTCTTTAAGAATACTTGCACGATCACATTACTCTGAATCTAATCCACACATCCCTGAAAATGCAAACATCCTTGTTGATGTACTGCATAAACTGGTACATATATGCTAAGAGTTTCTTTTATTTGTCAAAATTTTCATTGGTCTAGGATTCAAGAGGAAGCATAGTCTATTTCCTGGCATGATCAGAGAAATATTTCTGATAAACATAATTGACAAAAACAAATTACTTTCGCTTGCTAATGGCATTAACATCAATTTTTACTTTTGAAATTGGTGTAATTTTCTGATATATTTTTTTTTAGATGGTTGGCCATGCTTGGTTATATTAAATTTAAAAATGTTTTAGTTTTTGTTATGATGTGTTATGATGACTGTGAAGTTATGCAAATAATGGACATCCACCACTTTTGTATCAGTAAAATAGGGAAAAAAAACTATTTATTAACACCCACTCAGCTACTCACTTTCATAGCGATTGACCCCTCTGCAATGTTTTGCCAAGTTTCTCATACTGTTGGTGTGTTCAGCCTCGCATGACATATTAATGTAAAGAAAACATTCCAAACATTTGCCACATGTACAAGTTTTGACAATTTTTATGTGATGTAAAATTGACATTCCAAGCACATGCATGCACAAGTAAAATTTAAGTACATGTACCTTTTAGATCATATCCTATATTGGCCACTTGCATTTAAAGTTCCTTTGTTGCTTTGTATCTTGTTTATTTGGATCCAGTTTGCAATATGTACAATTTCAGTATATAATTCATTGTGTCACACATTGAATATGCTTCATTCAGTTTTGATGGTCATATATTGAATCAATGACAAATAGATTATTTTGTCCAGTATTAAAGCAGTTTTATTATGGTGGATTTATGATTGACATTGAATCTGTTATCTAATTGAAGGTCAATTATTGTGTCACTTTTTACGATTTGACACTTTCGTTTTCTTTGACAGAAAATGCTGCGTAAAATGATTAAAACCAAACTAAAGTATACAAAGGATGAGAAAATAAACACAAATGTGTAATCGCCAAGAAATCTGCACTTGTGGTTATTGCCTATTTTACACTGAGAAATTTTGCTATATTAATTATGCATGTGGCCTAGTGGTCTAAAGCACTTTCCGTTACGGATCACTGCCGTCTCACCTCTGTCTGCGTGGGTTTGAGTCTAAAATTCGGCTAATGTAGTTATGTGAGAAAGCATTCCAGGAGCTTCTCGTGGGTTGCTGGTTCTTTCCAGGGTTTTTCCCGGGTTCTTCCTCCACCAATAATACTGGCTGCCATGTATAGCCTATCATGTGCTGAAAAATGGCATTAAACCCTAAAACAAAAACAACATATATTAATTATGTGTTTCTACAGTTTAATTCTTAACTCTCTTTTCATGTGTTTGTGTATGTGAGAGAGAGAGAGAGAGAGAGAGAGAGAGAGAGAGAGAGAGAGAGAGAGAGAGAGAGAGAGAGAGAGACACCTTTTAGACTTTTAGAAGTAGTATGTGGTCTCCGTCAGTGAATCATCCAAAGCGATGACACATGTCTCGTTAATAAAACCCTGATTATTAATTAAAAAAAATCAACACAATTTTCTATTAATCATGTGTACTAAATGAATACCATCAATTACAATTAGATAATCAGCAAATAAACTTATTCTTTCTTAAATGGCTTACCTACAAGCATTTAGATATTAATACATATTCACCTCTCCCTCTCAACACAGAATTGGGTCAACAAATAGACTGCACTATGAGTGACGGCATGAGTTACCTCCTAAAAATCCAGTAGAGATTTTAAAAAACAATGGGGTTACGGAGTAGGGAACTCAGCTGTTTAATGACTGAATTCTTGTTTTACAATCCCATAATAATTATTAATAATGTGCTTATTCTATTGAAGTTGTTTCTGAATCTATAAATTACACTTATTTTCAAAATGTCCAACATGTGAAAAATCTTTAACATTGATTCAGCTGGTTTCAGCAACCATCATGTGTATGCGAAAACATCTGCATATTACTTTTTTGTTATGTTGATTAGTCTAGTTCCCAGAGTGGTAGTATTGTGCCAAGTAGAGAGTCAGTGTAGAAGGGAACTAAACTAGACTATTGATACACCACTAAACAAGATTCCATTTTTTTCAAAAACTTTTGACATTTATTTCCTGAGACAATTGTCTACGTCAAAACTAAATTTTTGTATTGTTCAATTAGTACAATATTGATGTTGTGATTTTGTTGGAAGTAATAGTGAAACTTCTTATCATCCTGGAAGATATTGATGATTGTCAGTTTAGAATTCTCTGAAACTTATTTTCTTACAATGGTCCATCTCTGTGAAACCATCTCTTTATTTTACAAAGCATACATTTGATTTGGTTGCCTTGCTATCTTTGATCACAGTTATGATTGAATCAGTTTTTTTAAGGTAGTTTAAATTGTAAACAATAACATTTGTAACAGTGTTCGATTGATCAACTAAAATGAGTTCACTGGACATGTGATGAGTGCTACTAGATCTTAAGCATGTAGGATTTGCATGAATTTTTACCTTTTTTTTAAATTCCATCTACTTTATTTGACTCAAACGATGTTATTAACGTGATAATAAATAGAAGGCCAGCTTTTAATTCGGTGCAACAATACAACAAATACTTCTGCAAGTCAGTTATCAGAACACTGTCAGCAATTAATTCCATTGAGAAATGCTCATAGACATAGCTGTTACAGAAGATTGATGCATTTTATTTAAATACACATTGGATTAATAGGATTACACATAAAAGGAAGTAAAAGATTGAACTATAACAGAAGTTTCACTTAATAAAAAATTATTTAAGTGGTACTTAAATATTAATGTACTGTCTTACACTAGGAGTGAGTGACATTTACATTTATCCCACTTTCCTTGAATATCTTTAATTACGGTGTACTCAGAATATCATTTGGAAAGAAAATGTAACCAATTATATGACTTCTTGTTAATAGTTGATAATTTCGTAATGTTGATTAAAATTTCCAGGACCTATCTACCATTTTCGACCATAAAACAAGTGAAATATAATTATTTTAGTTACCAATTTTGATAGTGATTTTCATCAAGTTAAACAAACAGGGATCAGTTTTTGGGTATATTTTGGTTTAAAAAAATTGAATCCATGCCTGACCCTGGGGGTTTGTGTTATCAGGGCACGAGTTATAAAGGGAGTGGTATAATTAGTCTTAAAAACTGGTTCTTTTGTATGGTGAAAAGACTTCTTATCAGCCCTAGTCTGTGTCAGCATGCATGACAAATGTTTTTTAACCACATGTGGCCTTCATACAATTTCTGGGTCTGTGTTTCACAGATCAGAACACTACAGTATGTTAACCATAATTAATCTGTTACAGTGTGTGTCAGTAATTTAGTAGCAAAATATATTTCCAAGTTTCAAGTGAGTTTCAGTTTTAAAGTGTATTTTAAAGCTTGAAATTGAAATTTGATATCAAATTTGTTTCGAGATTCAGAGTTGAGGGGTTTCTGTTTACTGCAGAAAACATGATTTTAAAGAAGGAAAAATTAGTGACTAAAGTAAATTAGGTCTTTAGGAATATTATAGTTGCATAATGAACTAGGGCTGATAAGAAGTCTTTTCACCATACAAAACAACCAGAGACATTATTTTTTTTATATAGATTAAACAATTAAAACAATATTTTCTTGAAACAGTATATCCAGAATGCATTGTCCAGGAACAGAAAAACTTAAGTCTCAAAAGGTTATCCACATCCCCCAATGTATGACAAATATGGCAACATGAAAACCTACCAGATATACTAGCTTACAACAAGGACCAGCTTGCAACTAACATGGACCTTGATTGGCAGATCAGGGTCTGTGTTGTTTGTTCTATTAATTACACCTAATTGCATAGATGCAGATCTGCTAGCCCATTATGCAATGGCAGGTCAGGGTCTATGTAGTTTTCAGTTAGACCAGATTTATGGCGAGTAAATATGGTAAGAAATGATTCCCATTATCTTGCTTGCAGTGAAGGGAATACAACTTCTAATCACATAATTTCCTATTTATTTGTCCAGGTAATCCTGTGTCTTTAGCTGTGATACATATATGCTTTATTGTTCTACCTGTAGGATTTTCGGGTGCAGATATGGCCAACCTGTGTCGTGAGGCAGCACTAGGGCCCATCAGAAGCATTTCATTTGGAGATATAGAGAGCATATCTGCAGATCAGGTATATTGTGTTACGTGTATTTGATTTGGGTTATTTTTATTTTTTATTTTAATTATTTGTTTTAAGATTCATTCATTATGAGATATTTTTTTTTACTCTAAGAATAAACACCAGGTGTTGACCTCATTTCTGACCTGGCTTCAGAGTTGTAAACAAGCTTTTAAAATGATTGGTTGATTCCAAGGACATTATGGAGTAAATTTGTTCTGAAAGATTCTAGAAGATCATGTGACCCCTTTCTTGTTTACGTAAATAACAGGTATATAAATTATGTTTTGGAGCAAACTATTTAGTAGAACTTGGGCTGTTAGAATATTAAGTTGTGTCATTTTGAGTTATTTTAAATTACCTTGTATTGGAAATTATTTCGTTTGGATCAAGAGGATTTATTTTGTTATTTATCTGGAAAAGAATTGTGCTCATAGAATTTTATTACCAAGAACTGACTTCATCACATGACATCATCTTCCATCTTGGATACTTCAATAAGATTCGAACTTTGAATTATTTGGACATTTTATTACCAGGACATTTGCAATTTCTCTAGTGGATAATATTTTGAATTATGTTTGGATTAATTTTGGAATTGATTCTTAAAACTGTAAGTTTATTTTTCTTTTCTGGAAAATATTTGTGCTCAGTAAATTGTTTATTAAGTTTTTACAAGCTTGTTATTTTCACTCTTTCTATGTTACTGTTTATTTGAGCCTTAGAACGTAACAATTGTACTTAATTCACTGCACCCTATACATGGATGTAGCATGTAACCTGATGATGTTATGTATATTTTGTTTCAAAGTTCAAATTCTAATTATTTACATGGTGTAATTGTTGATATTGAAAGAAACTAAAGAATGTGTCTTCTAACCTGATCATAATAAATTAGGAGTATTGATTTTACCTCTTAAATCCAGCCATCACAAGCTTTTTAGCACCAACAACAATTTCAGAAGTCATCTAATTTAATACTTAGAAGACAGGGTAGCGTGAGTTCCCCTTCCTGACTATATCCTGCTCATTTTTTATCACCGACAAATTATTCACACACACATTGTCTAACTTCATTTTTTTGTTAGCACTATAGTGAATACCTGCTCTAGGGTACATATTGTTTCAGTAAATTGTTTGTTTTTTGTTTAGTAATTCTCTGTTATTACATGTTATAGGAAATTCAGTCATGTAATTATCAAGGACAGTTTTATTAGCTCTTCTGGTAACAGATAAGAAGACTATGGGTGATCTCATATCTATCATTCGTCATCTGACATCAGATATCTGTCTGTTAGTTATTACTACTCCTACTAAACTACTGCCACAGAACATTACACATGCATCCATTCCAAGATCAAGTTGGTCCTGAATGAAATTAGTGCTGCTCAGACATCCAATATGGCTGTCACAGCAGCCATCTTGAAAAGCATGTTATTGCGTCTTTTTCTGAATGGAAGGACATATCAACATGGGGTTTGCATGAAAGACTTCTTATAATATCTGATTTTTCCTAAATGAAAATGGTGCTGATATGTCCAATGGCAACAACTAGATAATCTTGTTACTGCTACGTCTCATGAATTGAAAGTCATATCGGCATTGAGTTTTCACCAGAAGACTGCTTATCTTGTCCAGTTCTCTTCTAACCGGATCATCCATCATCAGATATGTCTCCTACTAAAATCGCAAAATGTTACACATGCATTCATTCTAAGGTCTAGTTGGTCCTGAATAAAAGTTGTGCTGCGCAGTCATCCAATATGGCCACAACAGCAGCCATCTAGAAAACCTTGTTATCACTATTTTATATGAATGGATTGGATGGTAATATTAACATTAGGTTTTCACTAAAAGACTTGTTATGATGTATGGTAGAACCGAAATGTAAATGATGATGATGTGACATCCAACATGGCCACTGCAACAACTATCTTGAAATTCTTTTTATTGCTACTCTTTCTGAATGGAAAGACATATTGACATTGGGTTTTCCTGTGATTTTTAGTTTGTCTTAAATAAAAAAATATGCCAGTCTGATTTGCAATATAGCTGTCAGTGGCCATCTTCGACAGTCTTATTGCTACTGAATCCTATTTGGAAAGCTTTATTATTAAGTTTTTTTTTTTATTCCTGAAGCCTTTTTATGATATTTAGTTTGTCCTGATTGAAAATTGTGCCTATTTGACTTCAAAATTATCCTTGCTACCCTCTTCTCAGTTGAAAGTCTTACTGATACCAGACAGCTTCTTATCAGTTATTTTGGATCTGAATGAAAATTATGGCAATCTGATATCTTGAAAATTTTGTTATCACTTTTCTAGAATCGATGGTCATATGAACATAAGGTTTTAACAAAGGGATTTTTACGATAACTGGTTTGTTCCCCACAGGTATCCAGTATGGGAGCACAATGAACATATCGAAATGCTTGTCATTAATTCTCTTAAAGGGATGGTCATTTTGGCATAGGGTTTTCCCCAAAAGTCTTAAGTTTGTCCTAATTGATCTAAAATAGCTGCCACAGCATCAAAGCTGACAATTGTTTATTGTTCAAGAGTACCAGAGATGGTTTTAGTACACAGAAGTTAAAAAGAAGCAATGTAATCATAAGATATCACTGGATGCCACAAGGTATACAAATCCATCGAAAGATTGACAGATCATAGAAAATTCTCGACTGCTGTCCCAGCTAACCTCTGCTTTCATCAGCTAAGGTGTTATTAAAATCTAAAATGGCTAAGGGCACATGTAAGATGTTATCATTGGCAGACTATTGTCTGAAGATTGGGCGCCCCAACTGTGTTCAAAAATCAATTACGGACTTTTTGACCAAGTAATTTGCAAACTTTTTGAAACGACATTAATGTCTTTCTTTTTATGTAAACTTATTACTTTACTGGGACTTTTAGTAGCGACCCGTATACTATTTTGCTACCAAAGAGCGATACACTCAGTAATAGTTTCGGCAATAACAGTTTAGTGTTTTTCTGAATTTACATGTATTGCGGAATTAAATGAAATTAATTTAACGTAGATGTTTAATACACTGAAACACATTTATATAGCATATGAGCTTTGTATGATTTTCTGTTTTACAAAACACATTTATATAGCATATGAGCTTTGTATGATTTTCTGTTTTACAAGTACATTGTAATACATGAATTCCACTTAAATGCAACTCCATTGGATGCATAGATTGGGTTCAGTCCCGAGGTTATGCATATAAGCAAAGTTGACTATATTCTGTGACCCATTCCTTACTTTTCTGTGACAATAGAACTACAACTTTGTCAGTAACAAAGAACCATTGTAAAGTAGTGGCGTGGGAGTCTGGGTGCAAGATCTCAAAAAATAAAAAATATAACCAGCTCTAAGCTATAAAATGTTAAACCTTGAATACTCTAAATAATGTCCCTGTTTCACTTGTCTTTGTTACGTACTGAAAAACTTTAGTAAACAAAAAACGTAATAAAGGTATTTGTTGTTTGGTTTCTAATGTCACTTTCAGTACATACATCATGCTCTGGAAATGGGAGCTAAGTGTTTTCTAAGAAATGTAGAAGCAGTAAACACAAGCTGGCCTGGGTTGTATAGAACCCTGTTAGTCTTTGATTACGAGTATGATGTTCTACAAACTGAGCCACTGCAGCCTCCACATTAAATTAAGTGCTTTTATGTTGCATGATAGTGTACTTGAATTTCACTATTATTTTAGGTTCGTCCAATGAACTATGCAGATTTTCAAGATGCTTTTCTACATGTGAAAACCAGTGTGTCCTCAACGGATTTGGATGTGTACCTTCAGTGGAATACAACATTTGGAAGTGGGGGCAGATAAATACCCCATTTTTCACTGCTTACTTTTGCCCAAAGAATTTTTGAACATTAATTAGTTGAGAATATTTAGTTTGTCGTTAGATTTGTTTATCGCTAATATTGTTATGAGAAGGAAAACAGTTGTATAATAATAAAAACATTTTCTCTCTGTTTGTTATTGTAAATCACTTCAACCCAAATTTTTTAATGTGGATCACTTTAATTTTGCTAAAACCTGTTTTGAAGAATTTTTTAAATACATTTTTTAAAAATTCTTCACAAAAGAAAGAATTCATTACTTGTGGAACAAAAAGTCACCTCAGTTTGGGAACAATCTTATTACAGAAATAACTTAAAAGTAGTAAATTTAGACTGAGAGTTCAGGAAAATTAAGCAGAAATACAATTCCTGCAAAAAAAATAACTAATGTATCTTTCCTTCATTTTTAATATTGTTTGAAAACCTTCATTATCCACACTTCATGTGCATGGAGGATGATGTAAAAACAACAGGATAAGCAGTTAAGATAAAAGGCTTTGGGTTGTACTAAATCAGTACACTTGCAGGAACATATATGCAGTTTAAATAATCTACAATAGAGATTTTATCATAGTTTCTAAGGAAAATCCTACAAAAATGCTGGCTACAGTTTGAGTTATCAACTTTTTACTGGCAATTACTGAGGGATCTCAGAAAAGGGGTAGGTACTGTAAGAGTCATTTTTGTCCCATTCTCAGATCCAGATATAGACAAAATATGCCCTTCTCCATTCATTAAATATGTATTTGATTTTTTTTTTCCATGACCACTTTTAATATTAAAAGGAAATATTAAATTGTCAATGGTTTTCTTCTCCATTGTGGAACCTTTATTCATGGATTACAGATATGTAGGTTAGAAAGCTCATATCACATATATTGCCAAAAATAACTGTTCTAAAATGTGCATTTTAATGCATTGTGCATAACAGTCATTGATAATACTTATAAAACTTTATTTTTGTTTTTAAACAATGTATAATTGATCTGTATATTTCTATTAGATTTGGTTGATTACCTGTGACACCTATTTTCATTTAAATTTAAAACACTTTATGTATGTGTTTAGCACCGACTTTCTGCCAAATTCTTGCAAGAATCTCCCCTGAAAAAACAATTTAATTTTTTCTCAAAAATTGTAGAGAATACAATTTGTACATAAATAGTCAATGTTAATACTGTGTATCAAGAAGAATTAAAAATGTTCAAAATGTCAGCGACAAAAGCTGTCTTGATTATGCATTGTTCATGTATATTAGTAATCCGAACAAATATACTTCTTATGATGATTGATCGTAAATTTTGATATATTTCTATTAATTTTATAATATATGGATGAGATAGAGCATATGAGGCACTCCTTCAACATATATAGCCTTATTTTATTACTTCACCGACAGAGGATATTTCTTTTTACTGTGAAGATGATGAATGACTTGACACTGGTTTCTTATTATATATATTAAATGGTTTGCCAGTATGGATAGTATTTATAAACAAAATTACAGTAAGACAGATTAATTCAAATGTATGTATGCCACTACTCAATGCTCCCTTAACCATGACCATATCATCATTACCAAGGTATAACTAATTAGAACTCAACATCATTTTTTTAAATATATGGTATTTACCTATAAACTCCAATATATTCAGTGGTTAATATAATCAGGAAACCACTTGATATTTATTTTTGATTAAAATCGTGCCATATTATTGCATTGATTTGCCTGGAAATTTGCAATTTTATATACCATGACTTTGAAATCAAGGATGGTGCATTTTAGATATAGTTATACACCACAGCATTTTTTCGTTATGAAGTTTGTATTCCTGAACAATTGTACTTAAATGTTTTTAGGTCATATGGCACTGAATTTTAAACAGACATGGTAACTTTTGTCTTCCTTTTAGCATGTTAACACAGAACTAAACCGTGAAAAGACCTACACCACTTTATATTTATGCTAGAATGAACAGTTAAACAGGAAATCAGCCAATTTTCTGTTATGAAAAATGTCGAGAATGTCATATATGTGCATCAATATGGAGTTCATGCTTAAGAAGAATTTACATATATTAATGTGTGCATGTATCTGGCTAAGCACACACATGTACACACACACACATGTACACACACATATGTACACACACATGTACACACACATATATGCACACACGTACACACATATGTACACACACACATGTACACACACATATGTACACACACGTACACACACAAAGAGTTCAGGGACATCAACAATTTTTAAGAAGGCTGTTTACACAGGAATAAGATGTTTCTACCAGTGGTTATGCCTGCAATCAATCAAACTGCTTGTTTATAATTTGATTTGAAAAAATAAAGCAGCTGTGGTAAAACTATCTTGCCCAATTTCGATGATCCACAAGCACATATACAACATGTATATAATATTCATTTTAAGTTATAAAAAAAGACAAGTATATAACATTCATAATCCAAACAGGCTTCCAATGCTTCAGTTTCTTTTCTTATCACCTCTCTCTCCCCCTCTCTCTCCTTCACACACATGGTCATGAGCAAATAATTTAATCAGCATTAGGAAACTGTGGAATGATAAGGGTTGTTCCATTTAAATATACATGACACCCAGGGAAGAAATTTTAAAAAAAATTATATGCCAGCATAGTTCAATGTCAAAAAGTTCATATTAAAATAGTAAAAATATTATAAACTGTATCTTTGTGTGGGTATGACACATTAAAATTGCCTTTCCTGGTTCCCAGGTATGTTTTACTGAAACAGCCCTAAACAATAATGACCCTTATCCAAAAACTGAAGAAAGGAAATGTTACAAATTCAGGCAACATTAATCCTTTTTAAAAATCATGGAGAAAAAGGCATTGTGTGATACTCTGCACTTGAACTGTATGACCACATGGTGAGGGACATAATGGGTGAGCTAGGAATAGGGTTGGTCATATTTGTTTTTTTCTTATGGAGGACACAAACAGGAATACATATGAAATTTGAATGCGTCAGTTTTAATAAAATTTATTCTGTCAAGAAAAAACTTTATATAAATTGTGGTAGTAGTTATTGAGGTTTTTTTTAACAGACAAAAATATGGCAAAATTTGTGGTTTTTTGATGAACATTCAGAGAACATAGTCATTTTGGTGTATGTAAAAATTATTTTATGCATTCAAAAATGTCAGTTTAGATGTTATTATTTGAGCATTGTAGAGATGCAAGGACCAAATAACACTGATACATTGAAATTTCATCGTTTTTCACATGGTACACATGCAGGAACCAAAACCATATTTTAGTGAAAGGTTATTCATGCACACCTTTATATTCTGTCAAAATATAAATTTGTTTGTCACAGATGAAGCACCATAATTTTGTAAAGCGAGCTCCAATGTTTAGCACAAAATGGCTATTATTTACCCAGCTGTGATGCTATGAGCATATGTCTGTGGTGGCTTATCATATTTTAATTAACAATTACAATTATAAGTTTTTCAAATTTACATTTTTGCCATTGTATTGTCTGATCAACAATGTTTTTTGAATTTTTTGGAATTGTCTGGCCATAAAGAGCCATTATAGTACCTACCCCCTGTAAGAGGATGCCATTCTGGCTAGACAGTCACAATAAAAAGACAGGCAGGGATAGGGGATGTTAAATGGTTCAATACTCATTTTATATTCATAGTTGGAATAATTGTCAATAAAATTCTTATTCTAATGAAGTTGTTTGCTTGTCAGTACAAGTTACCTTTATTTAAAGATAACATACCTTTGAAAGTTCATTAAAAAATATTCCTCATGCAACATATGTGCCTCCAAAAATATTGTGTATTACATGACTGCCTTTTGCTCATGAATGCTGATATATTCGTGTTATTGTTTTGTCATGCAAAAAAAAAGGATTTCCTTTTTTCAAAAACTAGGGTCATTTAATTCATCAAACAAGAACATTAAACTTCAAAACTTGATTTTTTAAAATAATATTGTTTTATTTTAAAAACATGGATGCTGCGATTTCATTGCAAATAATAGTGACACTTACACTCATCCTCAAGCATGCCGATTCAGGAATTTTAAGTCACTACAAACTTTGAAACTCATTTCTCAATAATGAACCATCATGTAAAACAAAGTTTTTCATGCACCAAGTACTCATTTTGCTTGTTTTCCTTGCTATTAATGATCATATTTGCAAATTAGTTGCAAAAACGACTGATTAATGTTAGATAATTAAGTTATAAATAATATTCATAAGAGTGTTCAACTAGTTAATAAAATTAGTAGACCTATTCTGATTACTAGCTAGGTAGAATTTTACATGCCTTTAAACCTTTTATCTTATTCCACCTCTTTTATTTCATTTGATATCATTGGTGTAATTATGATATCAGAGGTATATTTATTTGATATCAGAGTTCTAATTGATGTGATATCAGTTTTAATTAATATCATATCAGAGGTGTAATTATGTGATATCAGATGTGTAATTAATGTGATATCAGAGGTGTAATTAATGTGATAATATAATACAGGTCTACTTTTAATTAATTGTATCAATACAACACACACTTATGCAAATCGGAGAGTAAAACATTTGGCACTTAATTAGGCTCTCAGAAATGCTTGCTCACCCTCCTTCTATTTAAAAAGAAAAACCCCAAAAACTGACTGAATCTTTCTTTTTGGAGCAGTTTCCAAATTTCCTGGAGTATGGAAATTTGATAGGTAGTAACTTTCAACTTTCACATTGTCTTGGAATTCCACACAAATATAAAATTGTAGATTCTATTCACATTTTCAACCTCTGTCAGTTAGCCAACCAACCCATAACAGAGTCACATTTAAGACTGGATTCTTCATATACCTAATGATAATAGTCTGCAGTCTTTATTGGTGTTACACACACTTGCATTTTATCACTACTGTGTCATGTGCCATCTCAGCATATCAATCCCTAACCGTCCTCTCCTAATAAGAAAAATCTCCATATGATAATAATAATAATTATACTTTATTTACAGACGGTGACCCATTTAGCCATTCTCTCGTAAGGCCCACTTAAGAAGAGTACAATAATGTGTATAATATAAAAGATAACAGTAATTACTGTTTATTTTAATGTGTATAATATGAAAGATAACAGTAATTACTGTTCATTTAAATGTGTTCATTATTAAAATGCTAAATTCCATTATCTATTTGAAACACATACAGACTTGTGATCTGTTCTTAAACACTGTAACATGTCCAGCAGATGTTATATATATTGGAAGTGTGTTCCACAGAACAGTACAAGAGTATTGGAAGCTGTTTTAAATTGCTCTGTTCATGATTTTGGTGCTAGAAGGTTTCAATATGATTGATATTGATCGCAACTGGTATTGTATTGAAAAAGGCCTGAATAAATCCTAAGATACTCTGGTGCAGTTCCATTAACAAAAACTGCCCTGTGAAAATCTATCATTTAATATAGTGTGAACCATTTAATTTTTCTGTAAACAATGCTTTTGATGAATGATCAATAGCTGTATCTAAAATAATGCATGCTACCTAATAGTGTTGTTCCGATTGTCGATTATAATTGATCATCAGTTGGTTGAGCAGATAATCGATTGTGAACTACATAATCGATTGTGTGTAAAGGGAGACTACTTTTTAGGTGTATGCAAAGCACAAAGGTTAGTAAAACTCCCAGCCACTAAAGTTGACCTGAAATTTATTAATTCCCTTCACAACTACAAATATGAAACCTTATGATTCACAATTAGGAACATATAGTCATTATTACATGGTCAAGTTGTTAAATTGTTGAGTTAATAAATTTAAAAACATTTTATTGATTTGTTTCAGTCAAATTGCAACATCTTTTGTAGTATTTATAAACAATGACAAACAAGAAAAACATGTCCTTCTATACTTTAAATTATAGACACATCACATATGAATGAAAGAATTTCAGGGGATTGTAGCAGTATTTCAGTTACATATGACTGATCAGCCATAAAAAGTTTAATTCATTTAACAAAGTTGTAGAACAAAAGTAACACATAAAAATATATTATTGTCAGGTTAAAGTATACATGTCATTAAAATAGATTACTCCTGTACATTTATAAACATATTGAACTCTTGATCAAGGATATAACTGTTTAACAAAAGTTTGCTCTTAGTAATCGATTATAATCGATAATCAGTTGGTTAAAGGGAACCGATTATCGATTATGAATTTCTGACCGATTCCCATCAGTACCACCTAATTCTGTTTTTAAATCCTGTTAAGCTGAGATTTGGCACAATTTGAACAGTAATCCATTGTTGGAAGAATGTATAAATTGTAGTATAGATTGCAAATTTTCAACAGGTAAATATTTCTTATCCTGAGTAGGGCGATACTGGATGACAGTGTTTTACAAATCTTGCCAATAAGGACATCCCATTGTAAATTATTATCTACAGACACACCTACAAGCTTTTCATGTTTTCTGACAATTATTTATTGAACGAGATTGATACATAGAACCCAAATAATACATGACATCCAAGCCTTTCTAACAACTTCATTGCCTCCAACAACAGTACAACTTGACTAGTGCTTGTGCTTGTGTTTATTGCCTGACAAACATGCCTCAGCAGCCAAGTGCTCAGTGCCAAATCGTAAGTGTTCTCTGTGGTACAGTAGTGCTGGGGATCAGTGTTGCACTGCTAAAAGAGAATGCCAGAAGTCTGAGAGGATCCGGCTTTCCACCAGCCTCACTGTTCCTAAGCAGATCTATGAAGCTGCCAAGAAGAATGTTACCTAGTTAATGCAGCAAAATCAGCCTTCTACAGTGCTAAGTTCTAGCTGCAAAGAGCTATGGGATTACAAACAAGCTAACGTACAGGAATAAATGTACACCACTATCAATGAGTACTTAAGAGTTTCTAAAGCATATTAGGCACTGTGCCAAGTTCACATTTTCATCATTATTATTGTTATTATTATTATTATTATTATTATTATTAAAGCTAAAATAGTAATGACATTTTACACATTTAAATACAGGAGGGCATTCAGCAATTATGATGATTACACTGAAACTGAATTTAAAAAAATAGAACTTAGCATGAATTTCACTTGACAAAACTCTAATTTGAATTTATTTCTTAAAGTGCTGTCACCATTTGGCACTACTTATATTTTCATGGATTGAAAGAATTTACAATATTTTTATTTAAAAGAGTATAGATTTGTTTTGGTATAAAACTTATTAAAAGTTGTGAATTTCATGGTGATCAAGCAGATTTCTGAGCACTAACCATCATTTTTAATGATGTTAGCAAATCTTCAAAGATTCATTAACTAGTTTTGATTGCAATTTTCATCATGTTCAACAGTGGGCCAATTTACTTTGGATATTCTAGAAAATAAAATGGGATCTATCCAAGACCCATTGATATAAGCAGGGTCATGAGTTATTGAGGGAGATGTGTATATTTTATGCCTTTAAATGTGAAACATGTAATTCTTATAATGTGATGAACTGTTGACAAATAAAACAGGATTTTTCTAGACAATAAATTTTAGATGAGATGGTTTTAATATACAGTTCTACCCTTGCATTAATTAAATTCGTGCAAGAAATGATTCTGGGTGTTTGGAATTGTGCAGGGAATTAATTTTTTAGATTCATAAAAACTGTTCATTTAGACTGGCTTTCAATTTTAGGATGACAAACTACAGACATGTAGCTAAAATTATGGACAAGAAGTAGGTAACCTAATAACCAGCTGTCAGAGTAAACAGGTCAGTTTGCTTGTTTGTTTGATTAGGATTTTTAACGTAGCTTTAACAATTTTTCAGTCATATTGCTATGATGTCTGCAGTGATGCAGTTTATACTGATGTCTAGCACTGGGGCATCATGCCGCAGACATGTAGCATGATGTCCCACCCAGTCACATTATCCTGACACCAGGCGAACCAGTCCTAACAGTAACTCTTAATGCTGAGCACCAAACGAGATAGCTGTTAGTACCATTTTTTAAAAATCTTTGGTATGACTTGGCAGAGGATCAAGCCTATTACCTCTCACAGCGGGTGCTCTAACCACTAGGCCACCGGAGTGGTGGTAAACAGGTCAGAATAATGCATGAAAATATGGTTCAGAAACAAGTTTCTCATCTTCCTATACTAGTTGCATCACATGTTCAAGTGTAAAACACAAGTGTTGTACAAATGTATCTATCTTACTTCACACATTACCATTATTGTGAGTTCCCACTTTACCATTATGATGACTTCACTCTTTACCATTATTGTGACTTCACATTTTACAATTATTGTAACTTCACACTTTACCATTATGATGACTTCACTCTTTACCATTATTGTGACTTCACATTTTACAATTATTGTGACTTCACACTTTACCATTATGATGACTTCACTCTTTACCATTATTGTGACTTCACATTTTACAATTATTGTGACTTCACACTTTACCATTATGATGACTTCACACTTTACCATTATTGTGACTTCACTCTTAACCATTATTGTGACTTCACACTTTACCTTTATGATAACTTCACACTTGACCTTTATGATAACTTCACACTTTACCATTATTGTGACTCATTGAGTATTGTATGTTCTGGATCAAAATCTAAACCAAATTTGTCTTTGAAATCATGTAAGTACCCTCTGCAGACTGAAATAGCTATTTATTGTAGGTTTTTATACTTTGAAGTATTTCTTAAGTGTTTTTTGTTAAACCTTTTTTTCCACAATGGCTATAAAAACTAATTACCAGTAGGTCATAAGCATAAATATAAAAGCCCACAAAATTTTATTTTTGTGTGCTTTCTTGTGTCAACAAGATTTTCATTAAAATGTCTTTCCGAAAAGTTCAAATATATGTATATTAAAAAATCCAGAACTACCTTCATGACCTGAGAATCTGATCATGATAAAGTGTGAAAAAAAATGTGGCTTTAAATTTAAAGTATTGAATTTCTTTTAACAGATTTAGGATGGATGGACAAAAAACAATGTCCCTTTCTGCTACCACAGTAGCAGAATGGAATAAATAATAAAATATAATTTTTAAAAGTGAAAATTGTAATGTTATATATATCAGGTTCATGTTTTTTATTATAGTGAAACACATGCATATTTTTTCTCATATTGGGTACATAGGTATAACTGAAATGTTCATTCTCGTATCTAAATTACAGTTTAGAGAAGCAAGAATCCTGTAAAGGGTATGTTGCTGTAGTGGCCAAATTTTTCTTTGAGGAATTCAAGACCATTCTTGTATTTTAACTGCTGAGCACTTATAGCTAAACCAGGTATATTTTTAAAGCAATAACAAGGTTTTCAAATTAGTTGCTGTGGCAGCCATATTGAATACAAGATCAGCACTATTTGCATTTAGGACCAACTAGACATCAGAAGTCATTTGTTAAAACTCCAAGTGAATATGACCAGTTATTCAAATAAGAGTAGTGATAATGAGATTTTCAAGATGGATGCCAATATTGAATATTGGATCAGCAGCGTTTTCATTTAGGACCAACTAAACATCATAAGTCTTTTTGGTGAAAACCCCGTGTAAATATGACTGTCCAAATCGCAGTAGCAATAAAAAGATTGCCAAAATGGTGGCCATACTGGAAGTTAGGTTGCCACCATTTTAATTTTGGAATGCCTACATATCACAAGTTTTTTTGGTAGAAACTAATTCTGTAGTATGACTTTCCATTCATCAGTTCTGCCAAATTTGGCTGCCATGGCGGCGACATATTGGATGTCAGATTAGCATCATTTCTATTAATAACAAACTAGTCTTCATAAGAAGTTTTCCATTGAAAATTTCCAAGAAGTGATAATGATTTAAAGGTAGTTGCTATGTTGACCATACTTGACATCAGATCAGTACCACTTTTATTTAGGACCAACTATAGTCTTAATATACCTCCCAGTTTGTTTCTGCTGATTTAAAAAATGAAAAGCATAAATGATGATTAAAAATATGAACAGAACTTAGTTCATTCATTGATTTATAATTTAAAACCTGATTATGACCAAAGGGTCAATTACGCCATTATTGTCTGCACATTTCATACCAAACAAAGTTTTCAGAGTAAAAGATGATCTTGCTCGGCAGTCATTTCCAGTTCCTGGACATGTTCATTTTTAGCAAAGGGGTGGATGCGTAACTACACACATATGCTGAAGGTAAATACATTAGAATGTCGATTATTTGTCAGGGTGCGAGATCAACACCATGACGGATATGAGAATTTATGAATAATAGAATATGTACATTAAAAATATTATACAATAGACTGGGTCATCAAAAAAATCATACTATGTACATGTACCTGTTTTGATATTTTGATGTACAATGCCCTGACGGTTAATCAAAGTTTGAAAGTACTCTACTGTCATTTGCTTCTGATATTTCCAATTTCGAATCGAGCAAAGGAAAAACATCACAAATACATATTTGCCTTTCAAGTAGATATGACAAGCAGTGTAGTTTCTATCTACATGTGTGCAAAGGGCTATAACTATCAACCTTATTGTCATTTACATAATTATCCAACTGTTATCTAATAAGATGAACTATGTCATTCTGTTGTCTGGGGAAATATACTCGCCCATAGTGTATGCAATATGGCGCTGTTTTAGTATGGAAAGTAAGTTAAACATGAAATGCACAGACAAACAGCGTGTTAGGACCACCCTGGTCTGTGCATTTTGTTTTATCACAATAAAGATTTTTGTTGTTGAAATTGGAAGGGGATTTATGCAACAACTATATATGTCATAAGAAATCTTTCAGTGAACATCCTGCGGCCACAGTAGCAGCCACATTGCGTATCCAAACAGCAATATTTTCATTTAGGACAAACTAGACATCATAATAAGCCCTCTGGTGAAAAGCCCTTGTTGACATGACTTTCCATTCATGAGGAATAGCAATGTTTTTAAAATGGTTACTGTGGTGGCCATATTGAATGTCAGATTAGCACCATTTTTATTCAGGACCATTTAGACACAAGAAGTCTTCTAGTTGAAAAAAACATGTTGATGTGTAGTGTAGTGATAACAAGATTTTAAAGCCATATTAGATGTCTGAGCAGCACCATCTTCAATTCAGACCAACTGGACTATGAGATAAATGTGTGTGTGAAGTAAAATGGCGACCCTCCAAGTAGTTTAAGAGAAGTAGTGACAACAAACTTGTGCTAACAGACATATGTCGGGTGACATGAAACAGACCATTCCATAAGCTCTTCTGGCTTACAACCAGTTGAGCCAAGAACAACTAGGAAGTTAAGAGCTATAAATAAGTTGATTTTATCATTCTGTATATCTATACAATTTACATTTAACTGGTACATAAAATATGTACAGAAAGATACTAACTACAAAATTCCATGAAATGCACCAAATCACATATAGGTAAAACAAGTGAATTCAGTCAATTTGTTTCCTTCTCCACCTACCATGGTGAACTCACTAAAATTGTACTCTGTGACCTTTGTAATGGAACAAAGAACTTCTGGGAAAATTTCCCCCACATGCATATGTGGAAGACTTCTCACATAGAAATTTAGCAAGGGGCATGCTCATTGGATTCCCTTCCCTAAGTTGGTGTCTCTACATAGATTTCCAATTTCATGTAGGATTCAATATCTCGGCCCGAATCCAATTCCTTGTGCTGGGAGGGGTTCTAACAATTGGTGACAGGGTTTCAATCACCTCCTTGATTTTTAAAAGGCCTGGAATCTAACTGGAATTTGAATTAACGAAAATATCCTGGAAACCTCCTTGAAAATGTCATGGAATTTGATATTTAAAAACCTCAACTAAAACTTTTGTTATTGAAAATACATTATTTTTCCACTGCAACTTTGCAGTAAATGATTTTGCAATGATCATCATATTTCATATGTAGTATTACATATTCCAACTGCAGTATTGTGTTCTTTAATCAAAGTATCAGACTTTAAAAATTACTATTGATATTTGACATTTTCTCCTTAAAATCTGGAAAATAAAAATAATTTTAGTGCAGGGACCCTGTAGTGACTGGTGTTCAGACTGGTCACTGGTACGGTCAATGACTAGTCAGGTGAATCAAATCAGTAAGAAGGACCTTCCTCAAAGTTCATGTGGCTCACTAATAAAGGGACTGGGTCAACTCGCCCTCTACCATATAGGACTGGAAATTTACTGCTATTTCCTCATGTAAGGATGCAACTCATGCCTGCTTTTCAGAAGGGCCTTTAGGGGCTTATGCATCTCCACGGAAACATTTCCAATCTGACAGTGAGAATCAAGTGACTCAGCAATGGATAAATCAGAAGAGGAAGGCTGACTACTAGATTTAAAGAACTGTAACAACCAATATACAATGAAATGATGTTTTAATGGTAATGATATATTCTGAGTATTGGAGACAAAAATGAACAAAAATCTAGCAAATAATAATAATCATAATAAAGTATTACTATTCTGTGATGGCTTTTAAGAAAGAAAAGTGTTCAATTACCAAACACAGATAACTGAAACCAAGGACTGGTGTGTGACCTGTGAATAAATATGGCAAAGGTCAGATTTAACTGAATATGAAATATGATTCATTATCTATTAAAACAATAAAACAGGATCGAGATCAGGCTACAGATCAAATCAGCTGGGATAGAAATACTTATATACCTACCTGAGCTAGAACAATGTAATAAAATAATTCACACAATAATTGCAACAAATATTATTCTGACACCGGTAAGTAAATGCAAGGTTAAGAGAAAAAGGTGAAACAAAAATGCTACATGTAATAACGAGAGAGAGAGAGAGAGAGAGAGAGAGAGAGAGAGAGAGAGAGAGAGAGCAGGAATAATATTTAATCTAATGGTAATTTCACATGGAAAAAATAATAAAGAAATTGCTTAATTTACAGCGTATGACTTGATGCAAAGGCAATTTTCTTCAAAGACTAATTTAAACCACTATAATCATGTCAATTACCAAAAAATAAGTGCTAGTGCAAAAGGACCAGGGTAATTGATATATAGAAATGACTTCTCCTTTTGACAATAGATAGTAGAGTCAAAGCAATTTTATTTGTGTCTATTTATCATTATGCACATTTACATTTAAGAATGGTTTTCAGCAATATTTTATCTTCAAATAGAAAATTCTTTGTGTTGTGTGCATTTTATTGACATTTTGTAAGCTTATGAATGCATTCTATTCATATGCAGTGTATTCCTAAGTGCGTATGCTTGGATGGAGAGACATATACAAATTATTTTCGTCATACAACTTCCAAATAGCACAACAGAATCATTACATTGCAGTTAAACTTAACTTATATGAATATATGTACTACCTTGATTACAGTGTTGTATTTACAGTAAGGTAAGAATACTTAATCAACTGCCACTTCAACAATTCATTTTATATTTTAAATATAACTTCACAAGAAATTGGCAGTTTAGAACATTTCTGAACTTGTTCAAAACAACCCCTATCACATATACTGAAGAGAACATGCACTGGTGTCTTCATTCACTTATTTTAATAGATGAGTTACCTCAACTTTACAACTATGTATTGAGAGTTAATTCAAAATAATAATAATAATGAGGACTTTGTATAGGGCCTAATCTTTCGAAGCTCTAAGCGCTTTACACCATCAATAATGATATGACTACACTACAGAACAACAAATGACAAAAACAATGAAATTGGAAAACATAAAAACATGCTGAAAACATATAAGATACAAAACATGATTAGGTCACTAAAATGAAATGCAGTCTTTTGAACTGTAAATTTTTGGCGATATTTAGAAAAGCAGACACAGTTACTTGCTTGTTCTAGTGACAGTTGATTAACTGTCTACACCTATTTGTAATAAAAATGATGTAGTCTCAGTGTTCCTATCTTTTAGAAGTACAAAAATTACTTTAAAATATGGCACCATGCATGTCATGTGGAAGCATCTAGTTTTAGAAACAAGGATTTCCTTACTATGACCACGCACTTTCTAGCTTCTTCACACCGATAGGATTGTAAATTTATGGTTTTAATAGTTGTCTATACACTTATCATAACTTTGTGTATTAGATATTAGTGAAACAACCATAACCTTACAGCACTTCTCAAATTCATCAAAATAACATTGTCACACATTTCAGACTCGAGTTTTTATTTTATTTTAGCCAACATCTTCCATCACATAAAAACACGTTTATTAACATAATGTGGTTTGAGGTTCACATAAGTTTTCATCAAATGATAACTTGGTTAATCAGAACAGTTTTGTCAGCACAATGGATCTCAACACCAGCTACAGTTGCATGTAATACATTTTAAATCAGGCAACACTAGCTAATCAATAGGGTCAAGAAAGCATTTCAAAAGACAAACGTTTGTCACTTAGTGTACATTTAAAACATATACAGGATCAAGTCGTTTTTAATTTCCTAACATTAGGTGAAGTTTACATTTTTTTACAGCAACTTGTGTGTGTGTTTGTAAAAGGCATGAAATGGGGACATCAATGTGAATACACACCATTTGACCAGTGACCTACTGTCCTATTCTGTAATATCAGCTTAAATGGAATGCCAAGGCCTAATTTAATGATACAAACCTTAAAATAAGTGTATATGAGCAGGTCCCCATTTTGTTGGTCTTTTTTTATATACATCATGCAATACAAAACAATACACACGTCCCACTTGACTCAAAACCTCGTGTGTATCTGTTGGAAAACTTTGTGCCCATTTACGCAGTAAGAATTCTCACTGTTGTGCTGTTGGCTTCTGAATTGCTAACTTAAGATGGTATAAAAAGAAGAACTAACAGGATTTAAATCATTTATGTAAACAATATATATATATATATGTATATATTCTATTTTAACAGAGAGCAATATCGATATACATGTTTATTAATGGATAGTCCAATGTTCATAATGCATTTTACCCAATTAGATCAGGAACCAATGAAACTGAATAAAAGGTTTCATTCAGATATTATGCATGGTTTTTATGATGAACAAGAGATTCTAGCAATTCATCTGTGTATCTTTTATCTCCTATTGAACTCTGAGCCATATTTTGATAAGAAATGCACAGGAAAGAGATTTCAGTTCATTAAATTAGAAGCATAACGAATAATCTAACTAACCAACGAATAGTCTCCATGGTAACCTAAACATAATTCCATTTCTTTCCTCCAATTAACCTCATAAGAGGTAAATCCGACAAGTTAAGCTTGAGTCAATAGGAAATAAAAATAGCTTTTGTAAGTACTTGTACATGGCACCAGTCATGATGCTGAAAATACAAGTTTTCATAGTCGTATTTAGTGTTTCTCGATGTATCATACATGTGCATGTTGGCTGAAGTATAAATAATGTGGAAAAATACCCCCCCCCCAATAAATTATCAAATATTTCACATTCCTTCCTCGTCTAATTAGTACTTTTTTTTATACTCCCCCCCCCCCATCTCTGCTTCATTACTTCTGTCATTCTTCCTGCATGCTAGCTTCATTGATGACAGTCATCACTTTTTCTCTAATCAATCGATGATCACAACTACACAACATTAAATTCTCAGCTCACTTCAATAAGCAAAAGGCAGAACATTAATACTTTTACATGCAAGAGGTCTCTTTAGTAAATGAACGAAATAAAATATTATATTTTTCCTCTAATTTATGCATTACACAACTACACATTTAAATGACAACTTGACAGTTGCCTGGCTACCTCACAAATGCGTTGTTTCTTAATAAAACTAATTTTCCTATGCTAACATAAGTCACTCACATAATAATTTTAACACTCATTTTGCCTCTAACTCTACACCATATTTACCATCATAGTAAGAATAAAATGCATATTCAGATAACAGGACAGTGCCTTCTCGATCATTCAGTTGTACGACTTACGACTATCTATCTTGAATACTGCACATGGCATCATACAATCTAGTCCACGCAATTAGATTTTAATAAGGGACTATTTGGCTCAAGAGACACACATATGCAGCTCTCACATGAGCACACTAAAATTAAACCATGCCATTGTACAAAATACATTTTTGATGTGTTTCATATTGAAGAGATCTCATCATGCATTGGCTAATTAATTTCCACTAAGGTGGCAAATATTTTGTACACCAAAGTTAACAATGTGTTATTTTGTGGGACATTTTAAATTCTAAACTGTTGTCTTGCCAATAAAATTATTTTAACTGAAGAATATCTTTGATTAATATTTCATTTGAGAAAAATGAACAGAGTCTCTGTATTTTCACACAATTCAGCTTCTTTCCAACCCCTGGACATACATGTTTACTTATATATTATATAAAGATTCAACATTAAAATTTTAATTTAGTTTATCAATAAGGATGGGAGCTATATGCATGAGGTGAGATTACAGCAGTATTTAGACGGTATTGATTTCTATTTAAAATCAAAATACATACTTATTGAATGTCCCCTATTTGATTGCATAATTCTAACACGGTGTATATGTGAATGTCCCCATTCTTATAGTAAAGATTCTCATGGTGTTTCTTGGAAATCAACCATAAATCAATTATAAATTACATGTATGTATCAAATACATAGTAAAATAGACTGCTCATAATTTGTTACAATAAAAATGTCCCCATTTTGATATTCAAATTATGTGTCCCTATTTTGTAGGTTTTACAAGAATGTGTGTGTGTGCACTAGAAAGAACCCAAAAAATCATATTCAATATTTACTGCACCTAAATGCCTCAAGCTTTAAATAAACTATTCAACAGTTTTTCCACAATGCAGAGAGAGATGGTTCATACATGCTGACTTGTCTGAAAATATCTTCCCACATCGTGGACACTTAAAAAGCTCCTCATTGAGAGAGAGCACTGAATTGCTCCCTGATGCTGGAACGAAGATTTCTGAATTTTCCATTGATTCTACAGAAAAATCGTCGGGACTGACCTGAATCCCATAACAGAAGGTGGCATGATTGTTACATGCAATTTGACTGGAGAACATTTTCTGACAGATGTCACACTTGTAACGGCTACTAACTAGACCATCTTGAATGTCAGTTGAGGAATCATTTGCTAAACTGTGCTGCCGAATGTGTTTAACACACACGCTGTTATCCGAGAATTTCTTCCCACAAACATTACAACTAAAAGGCTTCTCACCAGTGTGTAATCGCACATGCCGTTCTAAACTGTGTTTTGTAGCAAGGATTTTTCCACAATGCTTGCAACGACAAGATTTCTCACCAGTGGTTCTTCCCAGCCTTTCATGCAGTGAAGATGTAGACAGATTTTGGGTTGAGATTTTGCGTATCTTGACTGCTTTTGGCAGGCTACTTATTGGACGAGCAGTGCTGGTTGATGTTTTTTGAATGACCATTGCACTATCATCAGTGAATGTTTCTAAGTTGTCTGAATTAAAACTTCCTTTCACATCACTTATCACCAATGAGGAAACATTAGATGTCTCCAAATTCTCTGAATTACTTTGAGTGGCCAAATCTAGCTCAGCCATATCTGGAACTGGCATGAAGAAAGCCTCAAGATCCCCAGACAAAGATGTATCCAATGTTTCATGTTGATCATCCTTCTCAGGTTTCTCAATCTCTGATTTGCCAAGTCCTCTTCTTTCCAATTTAACTGATTCCTCTGCCTTTGTGACAGTGCAGCTTTGTTGCATGTCCCTATGTGATAAATGTCCACGTTTTTTCCTCAAATGACTTTCAATGTGGACTCGACAAGTTCGCTTATCATAAAACTGCTTCCCACAAGTCTCGCACTGGTATGGTTTGATCCCTGTATGTGTACGTGTGTGTTTAATCCATGCACTACCATCTGAGTATGCTTTGCCACAAGTGTTGCAAACATATGGTTTTTCTCCAGTATGAATTCTTCGATGGCGAATGTAGCTGAATTTACAGGAAAACTGTTTGCTGCAAATATCGCACCAATTCTGGTTGTTCTCAGGAATTTTATCATAATAATGCACATTTTGTCTCTTTACTTGCCATCGACCTTGTGCTTGATGCATTTTTACCAGTGTTCCCTCATGTGTTGTAGCAAAAGTAGCTCCATGCGAAATCTGACTTTTGCCACTGTAGCCACGGGAGGGTCGAATCCCTGCATGTCTGTCTTTATGTCTTTTCCATGCCAGGTTATCAGAAAATGCTTTCCCACAAGTTGCACACACAAACGGTTTCCTATCAATGTGGGACTGCTGATGCTCTTCTAGAGTTATACTTGTAGAGAAAAACTGACCACACTCTTCGCAGGAAAAGGACGATTTCTCCTCTCCATGCACTGATGCATGTGACTGCAATGATTCCTCTGATGTGAAATTAACATCACAAATCATGCACTTAAGTAACTGTGTGTCATCCTTCATGAAATCAGCATCCTCTGTAGCAGAGACATGAACATTTTGGTTGGGACTGAATTCAGCATTTGTTGCAAGAGTCGATCTTGGCATAATTTCTGGGGAGTTTGTTTCTATGGCAGCAATATCAATTGTTTGTGATTCAGAAGTTATAACGTTAGGATTAGGTTTGCTGTTCACAGTTTGTCCAGCAACTGTAATCTTCTTGGTGGAATCCCCATTATCTGGAAAAGACAGTGAAAATTTGTGTAAGATTAGTTTTGGTAAATTACATACATATTGGTACTCCTTTAATTTTGTCACATGCTTTAAGTCAAGTCAAACTTGCTACAACAACTACATGCATATAAAGACTAGCTGTGAAAAAGACCAGGTTTAAGAGGTCAAATGAATACATAAGATGGTGCAGATTTACTACCTGTTCAAATTGACTGCTATTAGCTGGTTCCTTGAATGGTTATCACACACAAATTTGATTGTACATTTTAATACCTCAACATTAGCATCATTTCATGTCAAGCCAATTTTAATCAGGACAGAATGTCTTGAATTTAAGGGATCTATGTTGATTTTACTAATGCATGATTACTTTAAATCACAATGCTGTTAGTGTGGCCAATAAAACTGATCAAGAGTTATCTCTCTTTCAGGTACTGGTACCTCTCCATCTGATTTTGAAAAGGAAATGAATCTTTGCATTTGAATAAGTAAATTGAGTATCATTTCATACTTTTTTATTTCAATGGAAAGAGGTAGGTAGGTTTTATTGAAAGATCTGCTTTGATCATGGAATTTGTAATGGTGAATGATACCCACAATGCACCTAAATTTCAGAGTTATAAACTCTATACTTTATAGACTGAAAACTTAATACTATATATAATTGTACTTAAGGAAATTGCTGCCCTGTTCATTTGTTTTGACCTTACTTTTCTGTAAATCCAGTTCACTTAATTTTCATGATTTTTGATAATGTTTATTCACAAGGTTAAATACTTGCAACTATCAAATCAATGTCAAGGTTGTGGAGATAAAAGCAATTGGAAATTTCCCCATTTACATGATTTTTACACTTGACAAACATTTTTTAGTGATCATTGCCAAGTTAAATTTTTAAACTTTTAATATTTACGGTGGAAAAGAATGTTGAGTTCAATATTTTTCTTTCAAGCCACTTTTAAAGGATCTTCCTTGATGAAATTTTCAACAAGTACAACAATTGCTGCAAGATTTTACTGAAGTTAACATTATCAACTGCTAGTTACTTTGAAGCTGCCACGGAAAAACAGCCCTTGTAACAGCTGACAACCTTGCCATGTCGTGTCCAGGTTTGTTGAACAATGCCCAAATATTTCTTCAGATGGAGAGTCCAGCATGTTAAAAAAACTGGATTCAGTTAAAAAGTTACAGGTCCTGAAAGCAAGTGACTCTCAATAACAAGGTAGGTTTAATAAAACAAATATGTTCCATATTCAGTCAAAACTATATATGATGAACAATTAGGAAACAGAATCAACCAGGTTCTGGTGGTCGCCTTGTACAGGTACTGTTAATCACTTTAAATTCATGGGTATCAAATACAAATTTATGATTACTTAATTTTGTAGATTTGTTATTAAAAACATTTTTATGAATAAAATACATGTATCTCTATAAAAGATTATCCAACATTAAGTTCCATGCATTTGTGAGTAAAGAGGTTTAATCCATAATGCAGTGATTATGTTGATTAAGAAAGTTATTCATTGCTAACACTAGGCATAAATGCTAAGATCAGAGTCCAAAAAGATGTTGATGTCATAGGTTTCTGCTGACATACTGTTTAACCCAATATATACAGAACTTAGAATTAGGACAAAACATACTGGTCTGTTACAAGAACCCACTCATCTATTATTTATTTACAACATTGTATCATTATATCTCTTGATGTATATTGCCCCTATTGATTCTAACATGAAGAAGTCCAGAAAATGTTTGTACATTTTTGTTAGTTGTTTTTACCCCCTTATGAATAAA
Organism: Unio delphinus; assembly: GCA_029339505.1. NCBI lineage: Eukaryota > Metazoa > Mollusca > Bivalvia > Unionida > Unionidae > Unio > Unio delphinus. The sequence goes on from JAQISU010000026.1 coordinate 1,873,517, forward strand.
TTCACCGCTCCGGTGGCCTAGTGGTTAGAACATCTGCCTCAGATGTGAGAGGTCATGGTTTCGATCCCCGTTCGAGTCATACCAAAGACTTACAAAAATGGTACTAACAGTTGCCTCGCTTGATGCTTAGCATTAAGAGGTTCTGTTTGGACTGGTCAGACTGGTGTCAGGATAATGTGACTGGGTGGGACATCATGCTATATGTCTGCGGCATGATGTCCCACTGCCAAGACATCACTATAAACTACCACAATGCAGACATTGTTGCAATATAACCAAAATTTGTTAAAGCTACGTTAAGAAATACAAATCACAAATATAAATTCACAATGCTAATGATGCAGATGTCTCAAGAAAAACAAGGTAGAGTGGGAAATTTGAAGTAACATCTACCTTTGAGGACCTGCCATATGGTAAGGTATCCTGTTAGTTGACTGGTTTTCAAGTGAACTCTGCTCACTTTTCCTGACATTAATCAGAATGCAGTAGCACTTTTTAAAAATGTTTTCAAAGCATGTCACAGGGAAAGTCTAATTTCAAGAAAAATTTGCACCAAGCTACCATTAGTGCCAGCTGCATGATTATTTATCTCTCAACAAATTCTACAAGAAGGAACCTGAAACACACATTTTCATGTGTGGTATTCATTCCAGGTGATTGATCAATTTAATTAATAGAACAGTGGGGATGGTCCTAATGTATCTGAAAATATCTACCCTTAAGACAACTCAAGATTATCTTTACACAGGTCAAGCTGTCATTTCTGAAAGATTTGGTGAAAATGGGCTTTGAGGAAGCAGGACTGGTTGGCAGATTGTTTACTCAGCAGTTAGTTATATGTATGAATCATTTTGCAATAACAATATGTTCTTTCTTTGCATTTGCTTAAGTATATATATATATATATATATATATATATATATATATATATATATATATATATATATATATATATAATACACACACATGCATTAGAGCTATAAACACAAATTGTATTGGGGCCCACAAGTGGACAAGTGGGTTAAAAACGATCACTGTTATCTCACTTGTGTCTGTGTTGGTTTAAGTCTTGGGCTCAGCTAATTTGATGGTATGTGAGAAAGCTTACCAGTAGCTTCTCACGGGCCAGTGGTTCTTTCCGGTGCCCCCATCCCCCCATGAGTTCTTCCTCCACCATTTATACTGGCAGCCACGTATAGCCGATCTTGTGCTGAAAAATGGCTTTATTTCATATAACAACAAACTGTTTTGAAACAAGTATTAATTTACTATCGCATTTTTTTTTTTTTTTACTGTTCTCAATATCAAAGCTGGGTTTATATTTAGATGCAACTTCAAATTCTTTGCCTAGCATACCCTTGAAAACCACACAGATATCAATTTCACAGTTCATTTATAACTTATTTATTTGCACGTACATATTGTACTTGACATTTTTATGCAAGTGGTAACTCTATATGCAGGTAGACACTACAGCAAATGTGATCGTGTATTGTTTCTTTCTTAATTTTTGTTTCAACAATGCAGCATTCTTCTATTTGTGGATAGGTAATAGTTGCCATTACTCACGACTCTAGTTTATTTCCTGCTAAAATGAATCATAACTCTCTGACCTGTTAGATTATATTGATGTTATTATTACTTTCATATAATGTGGAATGTAGAGATAAGCACGTTTCTTTCTGTTTGGCATATTGTGAATTAATAATTATATTATGTATACCTTGCAGGTCTCAAAATAAATCCAGTGGGTTTGTGCATATAGCTGAGTGTTAAATTCCATTTGCCAAGATAGCGAGTTCTCACGCACCTTGGGTCCTTACCTTCGACCTTGTTTGATCCTTTTTTTTATGTGTGTGTGTGTGGGGGGGGGGGGGGGGTTTATGAACACATAGCCACATGGTTTTGGATGATGGCGCAGAAGAGCTATTTTCGATAGGCCTGGTTAATTAACTGGTTTTTTAAAATTGCATTTCAAACCAAAGTCATTTACTTGATTGTATTACACATTGTATTCCGATTAAACACCAAACAACAGGTGCATATCCTGACCTGAGCTTAACATTACGATCAAAAGGCATTATCACAAAAAGTCCAGTTACGAAGTATCCATCTCATTCAAGTTCACTAACCCAAAGATGACTTTCTTTTTTCTGCCATAATAATGAATAAGTGACAAATTCTAAATATTCTAAGCATAAGCCATTTACAGATATTTAAAATAGCTCCAAATATCACCATTTTACAAAAATGGTTGTTTGCGGGATGGTACAAAAGTGCAGAATGAAAGTCAGAAAAGTTGGAATGCATAACTATTCAATAACTTCCTTTTCTTGCCAATAATAGCTATTCCAGGAAAGCAATTTTTATTCTCATCTAATTTATGATATTCATGCTTTAACTGTTTATCACTACCTGTCTTATTACCTAATACATGACCCAGTTTTCCAGCCTTGTTTTGACATGTAATATAATAATTTGAGCAGTTGTGTATGTATTTGGTGGGTATAATATGAATTATTGCATCAATAAAGGAGAGATAGAATAATGGCCATTGATATTAAATCAGATTCTGCAAAACAGCTTGCCCTTGATGCATATGGCATTACACCAAACCTACTCTTTTGTGATCTTCAAAAAGTCTTTAAGATCAAGATCACTTTCGTATCACTGTACTTCTGATACATGTAACAAATGTAATAAATATATGGTTAGAACAGTGTGTACAGTGCATAAAGGAGTCACTGTGTTGCCTGTACAGTACACAAATTAGTGTCACACATACAGTACACAACTTGAGTGTATTGTTCTGCCTGAACAGTACACAAAGAAGTATCACTGTGTTGCCAACTTTCAAAGTTTGGCCAAGGTCTGTTACTTGAGCTGCAATACACAACTTATAGAGCTAGCCTGTTTTACTGTACATATCAAAAACATAATATATATGATATTAAAACATAAGAATGTTTTAAAACAAAAAAATTTCAAGCACAGAAATACTAAATCTGCACCATTTAGAAGGCCATTAGTGAAAAGATATCCTAGAATAGCAAACTGTAATAACCACTGTATGCTATTAGCGGTGTAATTACATGTCTCCAAAAGTTTATAATAATGCCACACACTAGTAACATGCCATTCACTAGTAACATTTTGCATCTGCTCTCATGTCATGACCTTTTGATTACAAATTATTTGCTTAAATTGGAATTTAAAATCACCCTGGACAATTGATTAAATGTCAAAATTAAATATCTGACTTGCTTATTTCCCATTACTGTGATGTCATTGGAAACCTATCAGGCTGAAGTGCCAAACTTATCATACCGTATGTATTGATAATCTGCAGAACATAAGCCTTTTGTTGCTTAATATCAGCCAATAAAACATTACCATAGCATAAAAAGTCCAAGCCACTCAAGGTCAGTGTTTCACTACACTACTGGTGCCTAACACTAAAGCACAAAGCAATAGGGAATTTTCCATTTAGCTGTCTACAGGATTTGACCAAACTATTTGTGTGGACTGCTTCCAAATTTATATATTCTGTACTGTATTCTAAGTATTGTATTTAGTGGAGTTGTAACTTTCATAAGTAATAACTAACTTTTTTCCAGTTGTCCATTTCCATGATATATTTTGCCTAAATATATTTTTCATGTATATTTTTGTTTTTTCTATTTAGGTACTAGCATGCCAACACTTTGAAGACTATGCCAGTACTTCTAAGTGAAGATTACTTTTCAATTAATAAACAGTGAAACTTCGATTGGTGCAGACATTTTTATACTAGTGAACACAAATTACTTTCATCACCATTACAGAACATGTGCAACACAGTAACACTTAGTGAAAATCACCTATTTTTTCTTCACCTAGCAAGATACGCTGTATTTTGTTAAAAAAGAAAGGTACATTGTTGTGGGCTGAATGCATTTTTCAGCACATTACAGGCTATATGTTGCAGCTAGTATACCTGATGAAAGAAAGAACCTGGAACCACATGAAGCGACTGGAAAGTTTTCTCACATACCCATGCTGACTGGGTTAGAGACTTTGAACCCACAAGGACGCGAGATGGTAGTGTTCGGTAAATGTAAGCAGCTTAGACTTGGCCACCCAAGGTCTCCAACGTGAATAGTGAAATATGCAACGCTTAATGAGTTTATGACAGAACAACTTAAATTCAAATTCTAACTCAAAGGTAATCATGGTGTCAAAATTCTGAATGGTCACAATCCTTAGTAAATCATTATTTGTATTCACTGTCATTTAGGCACTGTTGAAAAAATAAGAGAAGTGTTATTTGGAATATTTATGAAGAACATGGTATATATTTGTGACATGCTGTAGGCCACTCATTCATTGTAGTGAATCCTTCATACTATAAGCCCTATCTCTACCCCACCAGAATCTTATCTCGAAATATTAATTCCAAATATATTTCCTGATTTGGTCTTTTTGCTGCAAAGCTATACCAAATATGCGTAAAATCTGACACTATCTTTTTTTTTTTTATTTTCGTAAAAGTCAGCAATGCATATGTCAGCAACTAAGATGTACACTTGCCAGTTGACATGACACAGGAACAGAACTATTTAAGTTGTTAAGCCATGGAGTTTTCTGTTACAAAAGAACCTGACAAGGGGCCCAGAGTGGCAAAGTGGTCTAAAGTGCTGTTCGTTACGGATCACTGCCATCTCACCTCTGTCCGCATGGGTTTGAGTCACAAATTCGGCCAATGAGGGTAGGGTATGTGAGATAACTTGCCAGTAGCTTCTCGTGGGTCAGTGGTTCTTTATGGGGTTTTCTGGGTTCTTCCTCCACTATTAATACTGGCTGCCATGTATAGCCTATCTTGTGCTGAAAAATGGCGTTAAACCCTAAAAACAAAAAAGCCTGCTATTCTGTCTTTGCTGTGCATGCATACACAACCATAGTTATCACCATATATTTAAATCTGAGCAGGGATTATTTCAATTTTTCTTTCCTAAGCATTTTTGAAAATGACCAGATTAATAGGAATCCATCCAAACCCTTAAAACTGAATGTTCCACTGCCAAATTTGGTCAAGGTCAGAAGCAACTTCTTTGATACCTGGTCCTGGTTGGTGTTATGATGTTTTCTATTTCACACTTATTGCAGTGTACATCGTATGGCTTAGCAGAAACTCCCACATCCCAATTGTTTTGGTCAAAAGTCAATCCTAATTTAATATTATTTTTGGCATATATGAATGATTCCTAAGACATGTTATCAATGTAGCCAAATTTAATTATATTGGTAAAATGTGCATGCAATTTTGATTGTGAACACAACCACTTCCCAGAGATATTCTTTAGATTATCAATGCAATTAACTAAACAGAAAATCAAGTTTCTCACTTTTTTTACTGTCCATCTTCAGCATTAAAGGCATATGTGTGTTCACAATGAGTTGAAGACAAAACATAGAAATTAAAACATTTATTATTTTGTTAAAATTCTTAATCCTCAACCAATTGACTCGGGACTCTTAATATCACTTAATTTGATTATAACAACTTAATTTACAGTATCTTCAATGCAGCTTGGCATGGGTCAGGGGACTTAATGAATACCAAAGTAAGCAAAGAAAAGAGTATGGTATTTATATGTTTACAAACAAAAATTAGTACTCAAATCCTGTCCAAATTCATTCAATGAATATTCAAATAGAAATATTTCAAATTGTTTCAGCTCTAGTTTCTACTTATGGCTATTTAAATGAGAAAATAGAACAATCAAGACTTTATTGTATATCTGCTAACTAATTGTTTCATTAGACCCCTGAAAGTTTATTATATTACTGAAAATTAGTATAGATGTACACACAAAACTAGTCTGCCTACAGTCCATTAAAAATTGTACCCTGCTTCCTGTCTTTGAAAATGTTTACATGTGATGCAGATGTTAGCACCAGTAAATATAAAAGTTAGTACATCCATATAATATGCAAGATGTCAACTGCTATAACCAATACTTTTACCTGCATCCATGTCACAACCATGCACCTCTACATGTACATTATGCAAGATACCAAACACTATAACCAGTAATTTTACCACCTGTATTCATGTCACAACCATATACATGTAGCTCTCTATGTACATAATGCAAGATACGAAACGCTATAACCAGTAGTTTTTCCTGCACCTATGTCACAACCATGCAGCTCTCTTTGTACATAATGCAAGATACCAAACGCTATAACCAGTAGTTTTTTCCTGCATCCATGTCACAACCATGCAGATCTCTATGTACATTAGGATTGGGGCCCCGAGTGGCCGAGTGGTCTAAAGCGCTTTCCGTTACAGATCACTGCCATCTCACCTCTGTCCGCGTGTATTTGAGTCCAAGATTCGGCTAATGTAGTGATATGAGAAAGCTTGCCAGTAGCTTCTCGTGGGTCGGTGGTTCTTTCCGGGTTCTTCCTCCACCAATAATACTGGCGTCCATGCATAGCCTATCATGTGCTGAAAAATGGCGTTAAACCCTTAAAAAAATAAAAATGTACATTAGCCTGCTCCATCTACTAAATATATCATTTTATTAACATTACACTCACAAATGCTGACATTATTTTCTCAAATTACAAAAGTATTGCTGATAAAACAAGGTCTGATTTGAAATATTTTTGATTTGAAAGGATTAAATAATCCTCATCTAGACTGTTAGTGTGCCAGGTAAATACCTTCAGAACAGTGGTTCTCAAATGTTTTTTTCATGACTACTTGAACATTGCTGAAGGTCACAGCATATGATTGCTTGGGGTTTTAGCAGACCCCTTAATTATCTTTCCTTATGTTGTCTGTACCATTAGCAAACTACTGTATAGTGTTTTGCATAAAAGTGCTACATATAACAAACTTAATACTAAATTTAAAAAATTGTTGTTGAAGTCCTTGATTGTTCCACAACCTTTCCACTGACCACCTGAATGGAGTTTGTGGACCACAAGTGGTCAACATACCATAGTTTGAGGACTTCTGCTCTAGAAGCAAGATGTGGAGCATGATTTATAATGGACTGGAGGCAGACTGCAGATTATATGTAAACTGAATTGATATAATGGCACTCAATGGAGATAGCTGTTAGTACCATTTTTAAATGTCTTTGATATGACTCAGCTGGAGTTTTGAACCCTCAACCTCCTGACTCTGAGGCAGACTCTCTAACCACTAGGCCACCGGAGCAGTCCATTTTATTACATAAATTTTACTTTATAGCTAAAATAAAAACAATTTTGTAACAGTTGAAGTCATCACACTATTTTTGGCACAAATGACATTTGCACTGATATTTATCAAGGGAGATAAGTCATACAACACCAGTAGCAATGATGCTTTGAAACAGACATAAAATACTCATCTGACGCTTGTTAACCATAAAGCTATTTCTCTTTGAGGTGTGAAGGGTAAATTTCTCACTAAAAAAATGTTACAAAGTGAGTGATATATCTTTTCAGTTCACCCATTACAGTTTGAATTTCATCTCGTTAAATATCATTCGGATCATCACTATCTCTCTAAGACCATTTGCTTAACAGTGTCATTATACTAGAAAAAATAGCCAAGAATATGTGATACTGCATGCATACATAATGCTGTTGTCCACACCATTAATGACAAAGATTTGAAACCTCATGACACAGCTTGAGGCAGTAAGCACAACAGATTTACAATTACATCCATCCACTGAGAGAAGAGTTAACAAAGTGGGGAAACTTCTGTGAAGCTAAACAAAACTTCTTTAAAGCAGCTATTTTGCAAAATTCCAATGACCATATCACATCTGGAACACTTTAGGTATAAATGCTTCCTGATGAACACTTTCAACGTGATTGTGTTCACATACCAATCCTTATTATTTAATTGAAACTTGAAGCATAGGTCATGCCATTCTTTCTTTTATTAAAGAATGGAGTCTATACAAAAGTGTTTCAAAGACCTGAAAATTGCTTTTTTTCCCTCCATTTGTAATCTCTGTTTATGTTTATCATTTTCATATTATTATCTGCTTTAAGGTTAATGTTTTGAGGTTCGTTTTAAAATGCTTTAAGGTCATGAATACCAGTAAAAATTAAACTTATTTTCTCTTTACAAATTAACCAACCCAAAGCTGCCTTACCTATAACTTTTACAAAGATTCATCATATTATCTAATATTCATCTACACAAAGATCGACCCAAAGTGGTCAAGATTTTCTTCAATTTATACACAGAACGAATCATATCAGATCTAAACTATTTGAATATGAAGCTGAATTCTAAAGTTTTCTTTTTTCCTTCTTTCTGATTTTTTTCAGTGTACCTTATCAGTTAGTTGCATGGGTGAAGTGATGAGTGTCACACTCTGCTTTTGTGTTAAACATCTGGGGACAATCTGGACATTTGTATGGCTTAAGACCATGAAAACACCGTAAATGTCTCAACTGAGCACTTCGGTCAACAAAAGCTTTGGAACACAAGTCACATTTGTATGGTTTCACCCCACTATGGATTCGACAATGGACATTATATGCACTGCATGAAACAAAAGCTTTCCCACAAACTTGACAGCAATATGGACGTTCACCAGTGTGGGTCCGGGTATGCTTCTCAACATCGCATTTTCTCATCGAGCCATATCCACAAAGTATGCAGACATAAATGCGCTGACCTGGATTTTTGGGATCGGTGTCAACTTTAATCAAGTTTTGAGCATTCAAACTATTTGTCTGTGAGGTGTTCTGGGAGTGCGTATTTTTGGAGGTGTGCCTAATGGTTGCAGATTCTGATGATGGCATGGTATTAAGTGACTGACAGGAATTCTCAGATTTTGAATTATTTCTTCTGTTTTCAAAATCACCACGACTAAAGTTTCCATTTTGTGACTGACTGCTTAGTTCCCCGGAGAAATCCAGTCTTACAACTTCACCTTTTGACGAAGAAACTCCAACTGTAGTAAACTGATGCTGATCAAATTCTCTTGTTGGTTTAGAAGTATGAGAGTGATCAGAAAAAGTCATTGGATACAAAGGCATGACAGTGTTATGTTCATCATGTGAAAAGCTTTGTCTGTTGGATTCTTCCAAAGATTTGGGATATTTCTGTAAACTTACAGACGCTTTTCCACTTCTTTCTATTGTTTGCTTTGCACTATAACAGTTCAAAAATGAATTAATTTCGTTATTCTTTGAATTTCTGAGATTGTTTTCTTGACTCTTCTCTCTGATTGGTAACTCCACATTTTCCATCTTTACTTCTTGGCTGTCACTGTCTTCTATAACTACAAAATCTTCTCTAATTCCCTCCTCAAACTCTATTTTGATTATGTCTCCTCCCAGACCATCACTATTTTTCAAACGCATGGTCTCCCTCTGTGCAGTATTTTGTTCTTCTATCCAAGACTGTTCACATATTTCCTCCTGGTCAGTAAGCCTTCTTGCACTCCCCAAAATATTGACATCATTTCTTTGAGTTGAAGTAACCTGGCTACCAACTGTGCTACACATTTTCCATAATTTTGCCAGGTTTTGTATTTCGGCCATTTCACCACTGTTTTTATTTTGCAAACCCAAAGGAATCTGAAAAGCTTTCTGATTGTGATCTAAATGGGAAATGCCTAAGTTCTGATTTATAAGGTTCTTTTCAGTGTCCAAACTATCAACTCCTTTCCCATTTTCTGTGAATAGGCCAAACTGGTGTTGATCTATTTCCTTCTCTCCTGTTGCAATGTCTTTTGAAACAGTGTCTAACTGGTTTGCTATTTCATCACCAAGTGCATGTATTATTGGATGACCATTCTCCACCTCAGTCCAATCCATGATTCCAGACTGATCTTTAAGCTCTTCTTTTTGGTCTTTGTCATTGCTGACATGCACCTTTAAACCAGTCTCCTTTCTTCCATAGTAATAACAAGTCTTCTGTTTTTTGTGCCTAAACCATGATGTTTTATACATGAAAGTTTTTTGACAAATATCACACATATAAGGTCTCACTCCACTATGTACACGTAGATGGACTGTGTATACAAATTTTCGACTAAATATTTTCCCACAAAATTCACAAATGTAAGGTCTCTCTCCTGTATGTACTCTCATGTGGAACTTTAAACCTTCTCTCTGCCTGAACACTTTTCCACATAATGAACACTGGTGTCTGTTCATATGAACATCACTGACAAAATGTTCTGTACCACAATGGCTCAAATCCACAAAAGCACCATCTTTAGATAATTTTCCAAGCATACTTGCAGATTTGTCTTTTTCAAAATATTCAGCAGTCAAGAATATTGTGTTATTTACTTTTTTTGACTTTGTACAGTCAAATTTTTCACTAGATGATTTCTGAAGAAACTTATCTGCATTATACAAGTCTTGGGTTTTTTTGATCCCAGCAATAATTCTAGTGTGCAAAATAGGCTGATCCTGACCCTGGCTGCCTGAGGGGAGATGAGGTTTAGAAGATGAATAAATAGGAGGAGGAGGGCTTGCTCTTTGAGTGAGGTGTTCTCTGTTTATCCTATCTGTAACATAAGAACAAATTTTTTTTTGCCAGTTGAAGACTTCTCAGTGGTCAAAATCTGAGTAGAGTTTGACAATTTAAAATATATATATATATGCATAAAACAATACATTTTTAAAGGAAAGTCATATTTTCTTCTTTTGATAGTTAATTCATATTTTAGTATCAATCTTAAACACATGTCATATTTGTTTCCAAAAATGATTTTCGTAAATTGTTACTCTTAAAAAAGTTGCCCTCCTCCCCCATATTCTATGATATGAGAACCAGTGGCATAGCTGGAGTACCATATTCCAAAGATTAAACAACTGACGATGGACCATTCTTTGGACCACATGCATCGACATGCAAATTTGTGTACAGAAAGCTTTGCCACTGGGTAATTGGAAAAAACAACACTAGATTTTCAAAGAGTACCAGATATTTCGCACCAGAAACAAACCAACATTTGAAACAATCACCAGCATTTAAACTCAAATAACTTACTATGGTCTAAATTAAATAAATTCAAAATAAATGACCTTAAACTGGCTGTGGTATGCCTTAGAACCTTACACATTACCTTTGACATGGATACTTAACTTTAGTGTCCATAATGCTACAATGTGTGTGTGTGTGATTTGTGGTATGCCTTAGAACCTTACACATTACCTTGACATGGATACTTAGTTTTAGTGTCCATAATGCTAAAATGTGTGTATGTGTGAGATTTGGATTGTTAATGTAGCTGTAGCAATTTTTCAGTCATATCGCTACGATGTCTGCAGTGTGGCAGTTTATAGTGATATCTTGCACTGGGGCATCATGCCGCAGATGTGTAACATGATGTCCCACCCAGTCACATTATCCTGACACCAAGTTGACCTGTCCTGACACTAACCTCTTAATGCTGAGTGCCAAGTGAGCAGCTGTTAGTACCATTTTTATAAGTCTTTGGTATGACTCGGTCAGAGATTGAACCCAAGACATCCTGCATCCAAGGGGTACACTCTAGCCACTAGACCACATACAGGAAAGAAAAGGATTCTTTTAAAAGGAAAAGGTTCCCAAAGTACTCAAGACACTTCTTAAAAGAAGTTCTTTTAATTACTTCAATTCACAAACCAGATCTCAGAATCTGGGATTCTGACTTGATCCCAAATATGCTCGTGCCTGCTGAATAATGACTAATTGAGAAACAGTTAAAATCTTGTTACATCCTCACAGAATTTACTCCCATTCTCACAGAATTTACCTCTATCTTTGTCAACTTCAGTAGCTGGAAGGTAATTTCTGTATAGAGCCACTGGTCTTAAGCATTGGTCAGTTTCATCTACATCAGCAGCCACTTGGGCAGTAGAATCATCCTGGGTCTGTAGGATAATACTGTCTGGAACTACAGAAAAAAAGACTTAAGAAACAATATCATCAGTAATTTACCATCCATGCCTGTTTTTGTGAAATAATAATTTGGATACACAGTTAAAGCTTTATTCAGACACCTTCATCTAAAGAACATATTCTCATAAAAGACCCCCAAAATGGAGGTTCTTTTCTTTCCTTTCATTATCAGTTTAATGTTAGTATGAAGGACACTTGTCAGTAAAGAGCAGTGAAGGTTCTTTTCTCTCCTTTAATAAATGTACCGTTGATAAGAAGGGCACATGCTCATAGTGATCATTTAAGGACTTCCTTTCACCAGTTCAACTTACCAATAGAGGACACTGAAGGAGGTTCATTTCTCTCCTTTTATTGTCAACTTAACCTTTATATAAAGGACAGTAACTCGTACTTTAAAGAGGTTCATTTCTTTCCTTTCAATATCAGTTAAACCAGTCACCAAAAGGGTTCTTTTCTTTTCCATTATTAGGACATATAAGGGTTTCCTTTCTTTCTGTCATTAATGTCTATAAAGGACATCAAAGGTGTTTCTTTTCCTCCCATTCCTTAATCAGTTTATCTTAAATAAATGATACATGATCATAAATGGCAAATTTGTCCTTGAGTGTCCTTTACATATAGGTATTAAGAGAATTGTACAGTAAAAAACTATTACCATAAGAAGACATGTATGGTAAGGATAAAAATTCCTAAATGTGGATAACTGATATAATTATATTGAACAAAACATACAGCAAGAGCGATTCTGTCTGTCAAAAGCACTGGCCTGAAAACCAAAACATGTAAAGTATTTGAAGTAAGTCTATTCTTAATAGAAGAACAACCTTTTAATAATTAGGAAAACTTATAAATGAAGATATTAATATTAATGTTTTTAAACTGCATGTAGATTTCTCACTACATGCTGCTACTATGGTCTTAAACTAAGTAACAAAAAAGAGCAAAAAAACAAGTTTTGTAAAATTGAACTAATAATTTTTTTCCCTAGAATACAAGTGAATATTTAAAAATAATTTACAGTATTGTAAATAAAATCCCAAACAGTCCTAAAAGTTCTATCAAAAGTTCAAATGTATGAAGTTCAAATTGAATTCCAATGGTGTCCCAAATGATGTGCCTTGTTATCTTAAATGTACCATTTGTGCTAACAGTCTTTTGTTGAATCAAAAGTTCATTCAAAATGTCCTTATGTAAATTCACTATAACTTTAAATTAATGTTTTAGTCTATGAATATATCTGAGCACTTTGTAGTTCCAGTCAATAATAATTTGAATAAATACGTCCAAGCAAATTAAAAACTTAAGAAAAAAAACCAAAAACAATAAGGCTGAAAAAGCTTTGGGCGTTAAGGCAAAAATGAGTAAATTTTCAAGTAAACAATACTGATATAAAAAAATTAAGATATAATAAATGAGCCAGGATACAGGTCTATTAATCTTTACAAAACATGTAACGATGTCAATAAGTCTAGAAATTTGCAAGTGGAAAAGTACCATAAAAAAACAACATGTTTACCTCCATAATAAATTATCTAAATATTTAATCTATAATGATGGAGAAATATACGTTATGTATTATGATGTTTACAAAATATTTGTCACCCATCAGGTACACAACTAACTTGATTTTGGACAAAGATCAAGTACAAAATACAGATATACATACAGATCTAATCATTGAATAAAGTTAACAAACAATACAAAGAAAATATACATAACAAACAATACAAATAAAACATATATAATACAGATACATATACTTCTCACAAATATAGTCCCCTACAGGAAAGGTCACCACTCTTATTTGGCCACTTTTCCAGTTCAGAATGGGTGGCCATAATACAGGGCATAAATCCATAACAGTTGAATATATCTCTACGGAACTTGATAAACATATTAGACAACAGTGGTACAGATTTGTCTTGTATTCTATCTTAATGTGTTTCTCTATTCATCCATCACTCATACTTTTATTTCAAGAGCATACCTTTAAAACCTTTAAAGACATCTCTATGAAACATACAGATAATACAGACTAGTGATGTTGATGTGCCTTTCACAATTCACAATTCTTCATTTTCAATAATTTAAATATTTTTTTATATTTGTGATCCAGGACTTGTGTCATGGACCAATGTTCGTGTTTGTCATGGAGGGAGTGCGTGAGTGAGCTATCGATCAATGTGCATGATTCCCGTGCTTCACGAGTATTAAAATCAATCCTGTGTATAACTAACAAAAAGCTTTGGGCATTCCTACTCTAGTTCTTGAGACAGACAAGACCTCAAGCAGTGCGAGTTGTGAAGAAGAGCACTTGGCTTTCACGCAAGTGAAAGACCAGGGATTGAATATAATTTGGAAAAATTATACCCTTCGATTCTGGTTTTGTTCATTTCATACCATTTCATCTCATAATAAATCCCACAATCGACAAGTGAGTGTTGTCCTTTCAACCCTAAATGAGACGACGCTCACATATATATCTGTTCATCAGTCTTTCCAGTGCAAATGTCCAAAACAATGTAAGATATGTTCATGAAATTTATTACACATATTTTACTTGTGGTATAGATGTGCCTCTAAGATGCCATTCACAATTTGTCAGTTTCAATATTTTTAACATTTTCTGCTGCTGCTGTTTTTGTTTTGGGTTTAATGCCAGTTTTAGCACATGATGCATGTCAGCCAATACATTTGGTCTTAGGAAAACCCTGGAAAGAACCACCAACCCATTGGAAGCAACTGCAAACTGTCTCGCATACCTATCTTTGCCATGCCCATGTCTCAAACCTATGCAGACAGAGGTGAGATGTTAGTGATCTGTAAAGGTTATTGCCTTTGACCAATTGACCACCATGGGCCATGATGTAATGGATGAAATTTCCATTTATGACCAAACTAAGCATGACATTGGCCTTTGGCAGCAAGAACTGCCTAAGTAAATTCTAAGTATTCATTATACTGCAAGATATCCCATTTGTATGGGTCTCTTGGGACATGTGTAATGATGGATAATGACATAATGGGGTAAGGACACAAAATGTGGTCTGGATTCGGATTTGTATGTTTTTTAAATGTAGCTTTAACAATTGTTCAGTCAAATACAGAGGGAAAAACATAATCTTTTGGTCCCACTTTTTTTCCCCACCCAAAACTCACTTGTGGTCAGAATCCGATTTTGTGTGCAGATTTTAAACTTTTTGGCCTCAGATCTAAGGCAGACCAGTCTGAACTGCACACAGACAGGTGAACCTGTGCAAAAAGTAGGATATGTGGGCATTTGGAATAAAGAGTAGTCTCAATACAAAAATGATGGATCCGTTAAGAAAAAAAAAAGAAAAGAACTGCAACTTTTCCCCTTTTGCTTATGCACGAACAAAATAACCAATGGAAAACAGTGTTTCTTTCACAACTAGCCATTAGGCTAATGGAAACTCACTCGGAAGGCAATATTTAAGAATGTATTCAGAAATAGCCCCCAAAATGTGTTTCCTACTCACAATTCACGCGAAAAGAACAAAAACTTCCAGGGGTTAATGTGATAAACATAGGTGGGAGTCATTGCTGCAAAAATAGAGTTACATAAACACTTGGGTTTTCTAGATGCATCTAGTACAAAAATAAAACTTACCTGAACCCACTATAGTAGCTGTTTGAATGGTACCTGATGCAGAAGACCAATTCTACTGTTGACTGAAGTACAAACGAGTCTATAAGGAGAGTGAGTCTTAGTCTAATGATGAAAGAGGTGACACAGATGCCTCCAGTTATACACGTGATGAAACGTGTTAAGCTTGAGGAATGGTAAACTAGAATTGGGTTTTCGGCAATGAGTTTATTGCTTGCTACCAGGTGAGCTTATTCAACTCCTAGGCTTTTGTTATTTTTTGCAACTTAAGCACCATCAGTCAATGACATTTAAACACGATTATTTTACCTGTCAATGACCAATGTCTCATTTTGGCATACAAAATTATGGTTACATATGCTATAGATATGGAGCTCATGGAAATATTTTACCTTTAATAAATTGATCATGATAGACAACAAAGTGAACAAATGATGCAGTACATGGTTAGGTTCTTACATTTCATTTCATTTCAAATAAGTGTTTTGTTTGTGTATTTTATTGTAGCATGCAGTGTGGGGGTGGGGTGCACAAACTGAACAATTTACTTCATTTCCCAGTCTTGAGACATACTGATCTAGGTGACAAAAAATTCAAGTTCTGAGTCAGGGAATTTTTAAATGGTAGTGTGTGTCCCAATATATATGGTAAACATAGTAGTAAACCATAATGGATCCTGCTGAGGATATTCAATTCAAGTGTGTAATGATAATAAACCAGCATGGGTCTGCAATGGTACTAGGCCATTCAAGCTGCATTGTGGTCAAGGACCATCATGAGCTTGTAATGCATACATGCCAACCCCTGACGAGGAAAAAGCATAATCCATGTGGTCAAAAAGCGTAATCGAGACAGAAAAAGCGGAATCCACAAATAACATGCTAAAATTTCAATAAACAATGATTTATTTGCCCCTCTTGTCTTTTAACATTCTTTACTGTTTCAAGTTTTCATTATGTAGCACTTTTAGCTTTACACACACACTGACATGAATCCATCTTAAAGACTTTTAGCGCCAATTATTAAAATTCTTTCCACACGGCCTGAAATAGATGTCACGTGATGCTGCACTTGTGTCTTCATATTTAGAGGTATCTGTTATTTTTTGTTTCATTTTGTTTGTGCCTTTTTCTAATCCATCTGTGAAATTTTTGAAAGGAGATATTTTTGCTCTCATTTATGCATAGAATGAAATAAAAAATACTTTTTTGCGCCAAATACCGTTAGACTTAGTCTGCAGTAAATATGAATTAGAACAAAGAACCTGTGCGTAAAGATTAAAATTAGAAAACCAGTCTGTTCTCTCCTCATTAAGCCATACAGATGTTATCAATATAATTCAAGGTTGCAGTTTGAAGTAGAACCAGGTTTGCTATAAATAGAACATTATACTGTTAGGACAGTGCACACAAGTCCACAGACAAGCATACTCTTATATTGTAGTAACTTAAATGCCGTCTTTTCTAAAATACAGTCTGTGGAATTAATGGAATGCTAAAAAAAACCGAGAAAACAAATAATTGATTTTTTCAGAAGGTGAATATATCGAAAAAGTGTAATCCATATATGTTTATGCGTAATTTAGTGAAATAAAGCATAATGATTAAGCCAAAAGTGGTTGGCATGTATGGTATTGGTGCTGAACATACATGGATCTCTCATGGCAGTGGGCCAACATGGCTCTCTATTGGTAATGGACCAACAATGGTCTGTAACATCAATTGGCCAAACTGGATCCATGCTTCCTAGCATGAGCAGATTAAGTACTAACTTAAGTATGGATGGGAGTCCATCACAATGCCTCTGTCGGCAAATGAAGTATATTCAGACAAGAAATATGAAATTATTTCAAACTGTTATTTGAACTGCTCTAGTGGACAAGTGGTTAGGGAGTCCGCCTTGGATGTGGAAGGTTGCAGGAATTTGTATCACTGTCTCAAACAGGTCCTGAATTCATAAAATCTTCAATACTAACTTTAAGATGAAGTTTCATCTCCACAGCTACTACACATAACTGTGTAGTTTCAACTCTAGCTATTTTAAGAATATTCACTTTAATTTTTAAAACTTTCCTTTGGGTGGAACTATCATAAATTACAATCCAGATCTAAGTAAAATATTTTCAGTTAAATATTCTATGAATTTCAGTCCAAATCTTCATGAAATACCTTTAGCACAGAAGTCCAAGAACTGTTCCTGAATGTGTACTTTTTCACCCAAAAAGCCTTCACCTTTTTTCGAGCCAAACTGACTAAATGATTTGTCTTGAATACTAGCAGTCAGAACTAAACACTCCTCCCCTGTTTCAGCTAATCTTTGCGTCTGAAATGCAAGACATAGAGAATCAATTACTTAGATTTAGCAGAATGCAGTGTTTAGCCTTTTACGGATTTATGCATGGTCTTATACAAACGACAACACCCCCCAAAAACTCAAGACAAAAATATAATTACATGTATATTCAAATCATGTAAATTCCCATTAAGAAAAGATAAACCTCCCTACATTAAACATGAAATTCTCTATAGCAATGCAAATCTACAACCGTATTTTCACGCATTTAAGACGCACCTAAATATTTTAAATAAGATGTACATCTATGCTGATAATGTACACCAAAAGAGCGAAGATGTAATCATTTATTAAAAATATATCTCTGAAATAAATGAATTTATTTAAATGTGTTCTTCATATACATAAAGGGGGCCCCGAGAGGCCGAGTGGTCTAAAGCGCTGTCCATTACGGACCACTGCCATCTCACCTCTGTCTGCGTGTGTTCGAGTCTAAGATTCGGCAAATGTAGTTATGTGAGAAAGCTTGCCAGTAGCTTCTCGTGGGTCGGTGGTCCTTTCCGGGGGTTGTCCGGGTTCTTCCTCCACCATTGATACTGGCCGCCATGTATAGCCTATATTGTGCTGAAAAATGGCGTTAAACCATAAAAACAAAACAAACAAACATATACATAAAACATTAAAGGCATCAACTATACATTCTACTGTATATCCACAGTTTTGTTTTTCATTTCACTGTTCTAGCCAGAAACAAAACAGAAAATTAATGCAGATAAATGCTTCTAGAGAAGTAGTCATGGAGATATTTACTATTACTAACTGCTGCACTCCAGTACTAACAATAGCAGTGCCACCCTCCATTACTTATGGCAACAGAAA
The DNA here is from genome assembly GCA_029339505.1 of Unio delphinus. Classification (NCBI taxonomy): domain Eukaryota; kingdom Metazoa; phylum Mollusca; class Bivalvia; order Unionida; family Unionidae; genus Unio; species Unio delphinus. The sequence continues at coordinate 1,892,221 of JAQISU010000026.1, forward strand.
CCTGTGTGTATTCCATTACCAGCAGCAGTTGAGAGCTCCCCAGAACTCCACCACAGGTTGTAAATGATAGCCCTCCAGAAATCCACTATGGTTTGTAAATGATAGCCCTCCAGTATTCCACTATCGTTTGTAAATGATACCACCACCCATACTCCATTCCCAAATAAAATTAATATCTTTTGGCACTTCAGAGTATCAAAGCCTTTTCGCATGCAAGAGCTTAAAGTCTCTGCCATCAATGCTGGGCTTTGTTTAAAACAATGGTTGCATGGACCAGTGTCTTGCTTGAGAATGGCATTATGATTCTGCCTACTGACAGCAAAATATACTGGGGCACAAAATCTAAACATACAGCTCTCATTTGTTTTAACTTGTAAGTAGTGATACATTTCCACCAACCGCGTTATGTGTCAAGCCTTGTTATACTAAGTACCGTGATCTATACAGAACCACGATATATTGAGAACAGCTTAACATGCAGAACCATGGTATACCAGGCACTATTAACATTTATTAACTAATGGTATTTTGAAAAGAAAATGATAAAATAAGACTAAGCTTTACATTGTTTTCTTTCGACACTATAATGTATGATATTCATCATAGGATCTACTAGAACTGTGTTATAATGACACGTGTTAGTCAATTATCTCATCAAAAATTGCAAATGTACAGAGCTACTTTTACAGAAAATAGGTGATCCGAACACTTGTGAGGACAATTATATCTTAACAAAGACATAATTATGTCTACACTATAATGTATGATATTCATCATAGGATCTACTAGAACTGTGTTATAATGACACGTGTTAGTCAATTATCTCATCAAAAATTGCAAATGTACAGAGCTACTTTTACAGAAAATAGGTGATCCGAACACTTGTGAGGACAATTATATCTTAACAAAGACATAATTATGTCTTGCCATTCAGGAGACAAATCTACAAGATGTACAGTATTTCCCTCTATCCTTTCTGTTATTCTAAGTTTCCAATCCATTTCTGCTTATATATATCAAGATTAAGGCTGCAATTCCCAAACATATTTGGTACAACTCAGAAAGCTGTGTCCTCTATTTATTTATACACCAGTTGGTAAGATTTTACCAAGATAACAATATATGGTACTCTAACAATATAATGTGTAGTCGGTATACTATGGATAACAATATAATGTGTAGTCGGTATACTATGGATAACAATATATTGTGTAGTCGGTATACTATGGATAACAATATAATGTGTAGTCGGTATACTATGGATAACAATATAATGTGTAGTCGGTATACTATGGATAACAATATAATGTGTAGTCAGTATACTATGGATTAAAGGGGTTAGGTTGTTAGAAAAGACAGGACAAAAAACTTCCTGTAAGATACTGACAATGTATTCATTGAAAAACCACAGGGGTATATCTTCATATTTGAATGCAAAGGATATATATGAATAAATATTGCGAATAGTATGTTAATGAACATAAAAATAAAAATTACATACAAATGATTTTGTAAACAAAAAATACAAAAACAACTTCTACCAGCAGGTACAATGAAACCTGTCATGAAAGACCACTGCTATGTTAGACCACCTATCTTTAGAGACCATATTCTCAATGCACAAATTTATTGATTATATAGCATTGTGGCTTGTTATGACAGAACACAATTCTTTGGCAAAAAAGGGTGGTCTTTCAAGGCAAGTTCTACTGTAATACAAATCATGTACTGCAGTACAGTTATGAAAAGAAACAAAAATAAGTAAAAAATACATGTAATCAGAAATTTTCTTATTTACAAATGTCTAGCATTGATTTGTTGTTATTGTTGTAGGGTGCAATGCCATTTTTCAGCAAATGATAGGCTATACATGGCAGCCAGTATTAATGGTGCAGGAAGAACCCAGGTAAACCTTCGGAAAGAAACATTAACCCACAAGAAGCTATTGGCAAGCTTTCTCACATACCCACATTAGCTGAATCTGAGACTCGAACCCATGCAGACAGGTGAGATGGCAGTTATCCATAACAGAGAGCAGTTTAGGCCACTCAGCGCCCCTTCTTTGATTTGACAAATGAATTAATAATATAGTAAATTAGTAATATCAATGATTCCAAACCTTTGTTGTTTTCAACCCAAGAGACAAAAAACTCAGTTGTTAAAGCAACTTTAGATGCAAGGGACAAGCATGATTTGATGTCCCGTTAGACGTTCAAGTACTGAGCTCAGATAATTTTCTGAGAGGATTTATCTAGATGGCACAACATATTGTAGAACGAAGACTGATGCCATTTATAAGAATCCCTTTTTGACACAATGCTAGGGATGCAAGTTGTGAATAATGAAACTGACAATGTTATAAGTCAGGGGTCCAAACTCAAATTACCCTGAGGGCAGCATAGGGCATTTTCGATGGCCCAAGGGTTGCACCACTTTTGTTATTGCTTATGACACCTTGTGATGCCAATCATTTAGTGGCCCACAGGATACGGCTGTTTGAGACCTGTCATAAGTGATTGCAGTAATTCTTTGTAACGAATATTTGTACTGATTGCCAACCTAAAATGTTCAGTATGTCTTTACTGGAACCTTCAGATATTGTGCCAAGGATTGTCAAACATTGCTGCACAACAATGGTGGACTGTAAACAAAGTTGAAGTTTGTTATTCCACCTGCATATTTGATTTCAGTTTTGCACATATTATGCATTGTGACTGTTTTGTGAAGTATGTTGGTGATACAAACTCCCTATTGAGTGAAATGTTATTCCAAAAAGAACTATCTGCTCTTGGGTTCTTTATGAACACGTATCTAGAAGCTGCCACGTTGATAATGATGCTAAACCTAAAAGAAGACAATGGTATGCTCATAGTTAGTTTCTGAGAATTTAGTGTAAATGATGAAAATATCCAGTATACCGGTATTTCATGCATTTTGCATTGCAATTTACAAGTTAATTAAAAAATTATTAGACACTTAGTATTCCTACTTTAAAAAGAAACTCAAATCTAGGGGTAATGCTGATACCATTTGATTCATGTAAACTTGTCAAACACAAATTGTTAAAAAGTATACCATGAAATACAAAAGTGTTTGGACTTTGTAATTATAATATTTAAAGTGACTTTTGAATTTTTTAAAAAGGTATACCATGACAAAAGTGTTTGGACTTTCTAACAATAAAATTAAAGTGACGATTTTGTTTTAAATTTCAGAATTAGAATAAAGAACAAAATACTGCCACTCTATCACAACAACAAAATTCATATTAAGAAACCTCTTTTATGCATAACGAAGAACCTTCCTGTGGTAAATAGCTCCAGAAAATAGTTTTTGTGCCATTCATTTTGCTCTGTGTTCAAGCAGTGACAGGGAGACTTAGCTTCATTTCAATATGGACTATGACATTTATTTTGGAAAGCATTAGGTCCTAATCCCTGGGAAATTCTTGTCTCAGTCCTTGGGAAATATTTTTGTATCAGACACAAGATTATGTAATGAATTTTGTATACTCTGAACTTCATTGAATAAACCACAGTAAACAGTACACTTACCAGACACAAGGTTATTTAATGAATTTTGTATACTCTGAACTTCATTGGATAAACCACAGTAAACAGTACACTTACCAGACACAAGGTTATTTAATGAATTTTGTATACTCTGAACTTCATTGGATAAACCACAGTTAACAGTACACTTACCAGACACAAGGTTATTTAATGAATTTTGTATACTCTGAACTTCATTGAATAAACCACAGTAAACAGTACACTTACCAGACACAAGGTTATTTAATGAATTTTGTATACTCTGTACTTCATTGGATAAACCACAGTAAACAGTACACTTACCAGACACAAGGTTATTTAATGAATTTTGTATACTCTGAACATCATTGGATAAACCACAGTAAACAGTACACTTACCAGACACAAGGTTATTTATTGAATTTTGTATACTTTGAACTTCATTGGATAAACCACAGTTAACAGTACACTTACCAGACACAAGGTTATTTAATGAATTTTGTATACAGTATTTTTGCGCATATAACGCACACATGCAGATAACGCGTGGAAATTCTGTCTTTGTGTAAAAAATATCTTGGATTGTGTGCCCATGTATATACCGCACGATAACCAACACAGGCCTGCCAGAACACAGGCCTGCCAGAGGTGCCTCATCTGATATGCGTTATGAGGTTGTTTATCGTCTCTCGCTCACCACCCAGCGATTTAACGCTGTGCCTTTATACCTTTCTGCTTGTAATAAATACTGGTATTACCAGTACAATCATAATATTTTTTGCGTAAACAGAGGCAAGATAGCAACTGCTATAAAACTATGTGTATTTATTGGTTTCTGCTAATTTCCAGCTGGAATGCATGCATGCCGGTATAGGGATGTTAATATTGTTTTTTTCCTACAAAACTGATTATCGTTTGTAGAAATCTGATTTTAAACCGATTATTGGTTTTTGTCCTACATTGAAATTACAAGAAATATATTATTATAATGCAAGTTAGTGTATGCCTCATGTGAATAAAAGATATTCATTACATACCATGACGTACAGACACGTAAGCGGCACATCACGGTGTCAACTTCAAATTGTTTATTTTCTACTTAAAGATTTGAATAAACCTCATTTATACTGTATATTTATACTGTTATCTTTTATTAATTGTCACTGGTTTATTAGGGTCGTTGCTCAAAATTCATTGATGCACTTTTGGCTGTAAAAAAACCTAGGATAACGCGTTTGCGCATATACCATGCTGGGGGCTGGGTGGGGGGTGTTGCGCTGATTGTTAAATCGCATAAAACTCATGTGTTATATGCACGAAAATATGGTACTCTGAATGTCATTGGATAAACCACAGTAAACAGTACACTTACCAGAGCACGAATCTCACACTTAATAAGATCCTGAAGGGCCTTCCTGTACTCAGGACTCATTTCCATCCCCGACATCTCTTGGTGTTTCAGCAGCATGGTTTGAGTTTGTCAATTTCTGTCAATATTTGAATAAACAATGTTTTAAGAGTGTTCAGTTGAAATAAATTTTAAAATTTGTGTATTTAAGTTTGTTTTGATCAGATAGTGAGGCACCTTGAAAGGCCAGACTTTTATGCAAAGATAAACTGTTTTTATATTGAATTTAGCATGAATAAGAGACAGCTTAATTTAGAGATCAAATTTTGTTTGCATAAGTTTTGGTCTTTCAAGACTGGTTTCACTGTAAAACACACCTGTAAGTAACCTTACAGTTTACTTTTTGATTTATAAACCCAAAGTCATAGACAATGAATTAAAGACATTAAACCAACCTGTATTTCACATAAGCTTCAAACTGTGCAAAAGATCATGGATAAAATCAGACAGCCATGTCATACCTTTACTAACATTTACTGCAAGCACAACCAACAGAATGCTAGTAATGTATAACCCACATTATTATATTTGTTTTCAGATTTGGTTTGTACAGTCATCTAAATGAAACAGCTGTAGTTACTACAAAATCCCATTAGTGTAGTAAAACCCAACCTGAAAGATGAAAGCTTTGACCACCTGTCCTGTAAGATCAGCAGTTTTAACTAATGTAGTCACCTGCAATGAGACCACTTTGACTTGTAAGACTTGCATTTTGTTACCGAAAGCCAACAAACTTTTAAAATAATATATGACATTAAGAACAAAGTTTGCCAGGTGTTTAACTATCTATGAACTATGAATACTTCATAACATCATGTAACAGTCCACTTGACTATATGAATTCAAGACCAAACAATTTGTCCTGGTACTAGTTTACATTTTGATGATTGTTAATGACTATCAGAATAAAAACATCATCATATAAAGTTTACTTTGGATTTGATTTTAACAGAACTTTTAACACATTAATGGCTAAATCAAGCCAAGGAAATGGGAGCTAAGTGTCTTTTTCAAAGACACATCGAGGCAGCTGGCCTGGTTGGTCATTTAACCTGAAGCTCTTTGAAAACGAGTTTGATGCTTGGCTGTGGCTCTTCATTATGGGAACAGATTAACTAGTCTATCTGAATTACAGTCAGCTCCACTGACATCCCTATACTTACCCAACCCCTGTACACATTCATTTCTTTATCACACCTTTTATAGGTTATTTCATGTCATACAAGATATATTTTCAAGATTTGCTTACTGATTATACTTGCTCATATATTGACGATGAAAATATTTTATCTTCAAGTTTCAGTCCAGGTGATGTAACATTTTTCTTCTTTATATTATCAATGCAATGTTCCATAAGGGGGCCCTAAGTGGCTGAGTGGTCTAATACGATGTCCGTTACAGTAGCTTCTCGTGGGTTGGTGGTTCTTTCCAGGGTTTTCCGGGTTTTTCCTCCACCATTAATACTGGCCGCCATGTATAGCCTATCTTGTGCTGAAAAATGGTGTTAAACCATAAAAAACAAATAATGTTCCATACTGTTCTCAAAGAAGGCTGGCGAAAGGGTTGTGTATCAAGTTGCTGTTGTTGTTGTAGTTGTTGTCATTTGGTTTAATGCCATTTTTCAGTACACAATACATGGCAGCCAGTATTAATAGTGGAGGAAGAACCCAGGTAATCCCGAGAAAGAACCACTGACCCACGAGAAGCTACTGGCACTTATCCACATTGGTCAAATCTGAGACTTGAATCCACACAGTCTGAGGTGAGATGGCAGTGATCAGTAACGGAAAGCGCTTTAGAACACTAGGCCACATGGGGCCCTGCCCTTGATATAGAAGGTAGTAAGAAAACATCATCATTTTTCATAAAGAAATTAAATGGAAAAAATATACTTTCCTGGAAGAATTATTGTATGCCAAATAGACTTTTCTTTATTAGTGGGTTACTGAATGGTCGTACTTTACAACTTTTTGGACTTTCAATCTCGGAATGTTAACATATTTCACTCTGCATTTGTGAAGTGTTGGCATAATTGTTCGAATGAGTAATGTGAAATGCCAAAGTTTATAAATAGCAAAATACACAGGAATTTTTTAATTTTAAATTTACACAAAACAATTATTTCTTGTTTAAATTATCTACGCTTTGATATTATTCCTTCTGGCAGAAGGAACAAATCTTTGAGTTTGCAAACTTTAAATAGACGGATGCTTTATAGCTGGAAAAGAAAAATATTATTGGCAATAAATTAAGCAATTGATTTAAATCTGAAAAGAACCTGAATCTGTATTAAAGAACAATTTTAACTAACACATAAAAAATCACACAGCATTTATATAAAGCTGCTACTTTAAAATTCAAGAAGGCAGAAGGGCAGACTCAGAATTGGAGGGTAGCAATTTAGTGGCAGGAGTGCACACTATCAGAGCTGATAACATTTTGTAAGAGAATGAAAACACACACACACACACACACACACACACACACACACACACACACACTGTCACACATGTATGTTTTATTTCTTATTTGAATTATGATTAACATGCCCTCTATTTCTCAGTATAAATATTTACATTTAACACTGCTTTTATTTTTAAGTAGGAAAGTCTGTGTTATATGCTAGCCTATATGACATTAAAGAAATATAGCAAAAGGTAGGTATATATTGTAATTAATATAACCAGATTCAGCCTTGTAATTACAAGCTGGTAAAAATGCTTAACCAACTACCAAGCATGGGGCCAATTGTGACTGTAATCAATTACAATGAGAGTTGTAACATTAATCATAATCATTGATTTCATAAGTTCTATAATCATAATCATCCTTCAATGGCAGTGTAATCACATAGTGTAATCATGATTACTAATGATTACAACCAAACAAATCATAATTATATTCTTAATAATTGCTAAAATAATAAGTTTTCATAAACAAAAGACCATGAATGTTGATAATTACAATAAGGAACAGGTAATTATAGATAGCCAATATGCAAGTTAATTTTTCTAAAAATGAAGTGTCTTATAATTTTTGGCGACCATTTTTTAATTAAAAACTAAATGTTTTCTTTCAAATTAGCAACTTTTTCATCAAATCCAAATTATATGTGTAATAGTCAAATCAATATAATTTACTTGTCTTCTGAGCAGAATGCCAAGTTTATACAGCTAAGGTAAGAATTTTGGAAAGCCCATATAAAAACCCCAGATGTGTGGCTCTGTCACTGTTGTATAATCAACAGTTACAAATCAAAATGTTGCTATGAATGTAAGATTGATAGATCAAAGTAGAGATCATTCAGGGTGTTAATTTGCATGTACTGGATTATCAATAAACATTTATATAGAAATAAAATTGTTTGCTTTTTAGTTTCACAATGTATTATATCTGTCCAGAACGATACAAGATAAGTAAATACAAAGCATCCATAATCTTCAGTGTAATTGTAATCATCCCACTGTAATAATAATCATCAGAACCAAGCAACCTGTAATCACAATCATAATTGTAATTGAACACCTGGAATCGATCCCATACCTGCCAACTACCACTTAAGCAATGTTTTTTTTTTACTTTATAAAAGATCACTAAATTTGCAGTCAAAATGATTTCTCAAGTCCTTTGAAACAACCCCTGTAACATGTACACTAGAGCAAATGCGCAAGAGTCTGTATACCACACTGTTCATGATACATGTAATTTCATTAATGCTGATAAAACATAGTTAACTAAGTTAACAGACTTAAGTATTAATTTGATATATGAATATAAGAGACCCTTCTTTTAAACTGAATCAATACAATCAGGAACAAACATGGTGACTTGAATGACATGTAAGAGCATTTACTTTTCGAAAGTTTCTTAATACCCACTAACTTTCTAGCCTTGTTGCAACAATCCACTGATATGATGTCTTATTATTTGCCTACACACTTGTAATAAATCAGAGGTGACGGCTCCACTCTAAACAATTGACGTAATAAGCTGTTCGTGTTCCGGGTTGAAATTCAGGTAAATAACATCAGAGGTCTCGCTAGGATTTTAAAACTAGGAGTCCAGGGGTCCCATTTTGGTAATAGTTGGAGTCCCACCAGCAAAAGTTGCAGTCCCATCCCAGACAATGTTGAACTTTACAGATTAGAAGAACTGATGGTTGCCAATACGTTTAATTTCCACAGTCTTTATAACACTGACATGTATAATTGTGTCGGTGTATTCAGTGTGTCTGGTAATTCTGCACAAGGATATGTCATTTCTGTCAACAATGGATCACATGTTGTTTTGGTTGAAAATTCAATTTTTGGCTGAAATGCCGAATGAGTCCAAAGTAATGTATTTCGTTTCCATAGCCTGATGCATGAATATTACATCTTTTGAAAGCTATGCACAGAATAGGTCACCATATCTAGAGTCATGGAATTATAGGGGTAATATCCCATTTGTCTAAACTTTGTATTATTTTGAATATAATATTCTGGTGATAACTGCAGCTTTTCAATTGAATTTGGTATGGGTTTTGTGCCAAAATTGGTGACTTTAGATGCACAGAATAGCCTGACAGTGGTGTAAGTCTTGTTAGTCCTTCAGGGTGAGACTGATTTTTGTCAATCCAATGAATGGTCACATTCCAAGCACTATGCCACACATCACACACTTTCTTTCACTTGGCTACTATTCCATCCAAGCTGTCAGTTCTAGAAATTTCAGCACTCTTCTGAATCTCATTAAAATCTTTTTCAGTTTACCATTTAACCCCAAATACCAGATTTGCAAACAAAGTTTTGTCCAACTCTTGATATGTCTTGATTTCGAGGTTGTATGCACTATTTATTTGGCTACTATCAGAAATGAACACAATAATGGAAGCTAAAGTTCTGGTGTACTCGTATGATATCATAATAACCACATGTACATCTCTGGATCTTTCTGTCTCTGAGATCATTCGTTGTAAATTTCAGCACATTTTCAAACCCAAGCTGCTAGTCAAAAGTCTTTAAACTTGCCATCCAGCTATTGCAATGTGTTCTTTTGATGAACTCTTATAAATACAGCAGACACATCTGGGGGCTATTTTAACCACTGAATTCTGTCGTTGTAAATATCAGCACAGCTAAAATGATAAAGTAATCAACATATTCTCACTCAGTAGGTTCTTGAAGCAGGGCTTGCAAATCTTTGAATTTGCCACCCAGCTATTTGCATGCATACGGAGGCCTCCTACACTGGTGATTTGCGTCCCAGACCAAATATTTGGTTCCAAATACACGTAATTAAGCGTTTCCAAGACCTCTGTAACATCACGCATCAATTAAATGGTATTTACTGCACTGCTTTTTTTGGTATTTTCACAGCAAATGTGGCATTAGAAAACAACCTTGACCTTATAGCATATCTTATAATCCACAACATACATTGTCCTATATGTTTTCTGAACTACATAATTATATTTTTACGCTAAATCTTCTTTCATATAGATATAAGAAAAGCGGCAAACTATTTAAGTGGTACTTCCAAGACACAGTGATATCCCCCATTACTGGCTCACTAATTTCAAACTGATTTATAAAGAAAATAATGCAAACTCAGTAATTGATATCTTTATATTCTCAGCAGGTTTAAACTTAAAAAGTGCTTTAAACTGATTCTATTCTTAAAATACAAATTTTGATTTAAATATTGATGTTTAAGTTTGAAACAGAAATTGGTATGTTTTTATCAGCAAATAGATAACTTGCTCAGGGAAGGGTTAATGGTCAGTAAGCTAATAAAGCACATGCCAGTGAACGTGCAAGAGTTTGTTGGCACAACTGGTATCAACACCAGCTTTGAAGCATGCAATATATTTTGCCTTGTGCTACAACACAACATTGTCAGATCTACCTGGCTTGGGTAAGGCAGCGTTTGAAAAGTTATAAACAGTTGTTTTCACTTTCGAAACTGAAGAAAGTTTACAGTTTTTGGCAACTCACTCACCAGTTCACCTTGTTGTTGTTGCTATAGGGCTTAATGCCATTTTTCAGCACACGATAGGCTATACATGGCAGCCAGTATTATTGTAGGAGGAAGAACCAGGGAAACCCCCCCCCGGAAAAAACAACCGACCCACGAGAAGCTACTGGCAAGCTTTCTTACATAACTATATTACCCAAATCTTAGACTCGAACCCACACAGACAGAGGTGAGATGGCAGTGGTTCGTAACGGACAGCGCTTTAGACCACTCGGGGCTTCTTCAGTTCACCTGGTAGTGTGACCCTTGACATGGAGAGGTGCAGAATCATGCATTATACATGCCCAAATAACGGTAAATATGGTGGTGAAAGCAGTTAATATTGACTTGCCAAACTAATTGAAATAGACTGAAAGAACTTAACCCAGATTAACAACTTTGACAAGTTTATTGTCTGACTTGAACAACAAATAGTTTGGGATGAGGGGCTATAGAAGTGGATCAGCACTGATTATTTATTTCTAGCTGAAACTGTATGTTGTGCTAGTTAGATATTTTTTAATTACTGTCTGCATTATATATTCATCCTACCTAATCAAAATTATGATCACCAGGATACTATTATCCCAGACCATATTTTGATGCAGGGTCATAAACATCCAGAGAACATGACTCTCAATGATGTCAAAACCATAAAATATGTTTAAACTGATCAACATAGTCATGCAGATATAAACATTTGTCGAAAGTCCTATTATTATCATTTGAAAAATGAAATAAATAAACTTACCATGAGAAAAAACTGCATTTCACTAACTGTCTTTCTTTCAATCAGTAAGTCCACATGACTCACAGCTGATATAGAAATGTTATTATTGATATTCTGAGGTACATTTTTTATTATCATAATTTGTAGAATATAAATCAAACATTTTTGTGATTTTTTATTATGGTTTAATGCCATTTTCAGCACAATATAGGCTAAATATGGCGGCCAGTATTAATGGTGGAGGAAAAACTGGTGGGGGTTAGAAGCCAGATGATCCCCGGAAATAACCACTGACCCACGCGAAGCTACTGGCAAGCTTTCTCACATAACTATATTTGCCGAATCTAAGCCTCAAACACACGCAGACAGAGGTCAAATGGCAGTGGTTTGTAATGGACAGTGCTTTAGACCACTCGGCCAGTCAGGGCTCCCTAAAATTCAAATATAAATTTATGATGTATTTGATAACCAAAATAGTACCATCTGTATTATTGCCTACCGGTATTTTAAACTGGATTTTCTATCCGATATATATGCAATTTTTTACTTAAACAATAAATTTTCAATCAGGCTTTATGAGAATCTTATTATTAACTTTTTGACCAATTTATTATTTACAAGTTGGTTTGATAATGGGAAGATATACAATACATGAAAAAAAAAACTAACATTATGTCTTCTGTCTCTGATTACTTAAACTTTTCAACATATAAGTTATGATAGATGCATGCCAGTTTAAAAGTATTTTTTTAAAAATAACCCATTACATTTAAAGATCTGAACTTATGCATATTCAAAATTTCAATTAAATATTGGAAAACAATCATATACAAATTTTTAACAATAAATCATAAGCAAATATTTTTATTTAAAAAATATGAATATAATTTTTCCCAATTAGATTGTTTTTACCTTCTGCATCAAAGTCTATTCCAAAATGAAGATTATGAAAAATATAATAAAAACTTGAGGGATATTAAAGCAATTTCCTTAATGTAATTTTTTTTCTACTTTACACTTAAGTTTTCTATGTGCTATTGATGTTTCTCTGCAATATATTATTTTTACGGCACATGTGTACAATGGTGTTACAGTAAGTAATAAACTGCTGGAGGTGCGTCAAAATGGGTGATGTACTGCACAATCTGTACGACAACGGGTCGTCTGGGTGATAGCTCGTTAGAAGGGTATGAAGAAAGATATGTCCTTTGTTATTCATACTTTCTTTAAATAACTAATGTTTCTAAAGTAATGAACGATATCACTATGAAAGAAGTAAATCTCTGAAAAAGGGGAAAATACGTGCTGAAGACAGTGAAGTGCGTCAAAACCGAGTAGTCCAGGATACATCATTACACAATTTACAGTATACCAGAGGAAAGGGGCAAACAATCCGCGTGCTGTTAAACTGTATTAAATCCATTTATTCTTCTATACTTTAACATAATCAAAATATTAATTAGGAGAGATGATGAATTAAGTTCCCACTTGGTTGTCCTGAAATACTGAAACTTAACGTAAATAGCGCAAGTTAACAACAATTCTTTGCAATCGACTATCGAATCCGCTGAGCATACTTACACTGATATGCTAATTTACATATAATCCGAAACATCAGCTAGTTTTAATATATCAATTGGGGGTTCTTCAGCATGTACCATTAAAAAGATACAACAAATTATCGAATTTCGCAAATGCTTTTCGACATTCTTCTTCCATATTTTCTAACTACTTTCCATGACTTCTGGACCGGAGAGTTTCCGTTTATCTCCCCTATAATAATAATAATAATAATAATAATAATAATAATAATAATAATAATAATAATAATAATAATTATAATAATAATAATAATAATAATAATAACGAGGACTTTGTATAGCGCCTAATCTTTTGAAGCTCTAAGCGCTTTACACCATCAATAATGATATGACTACACTACAGAACAACAAATGACAAAAACAATGAAATTGGAAAAGATAAAAACATGCTGGAAACATATAAGATACAAAACATGATTAGGTCGCTAAGTTTGTCCCTGCAGTCGAAACAGGTGAGTTTTAAGAGCACTCTTAAAAGGGACCACTGTGTCTTTGTGTCTAATTTCAATGGGCAATTCGTTCCACGTCGCCGGGCCCTGGTGTGCAAACGAACGTTGTCCATATGACTTTGTTTTCCATTTGGGAACAATGAGTATACGATTATCAGAAGAAGAGCGTAAGGATCTAGCTGGTGTATACACACGGGTGAGGCTGGATAGGTATGTTGGACTGGAGTCTCTCATTGAAACATAGCACAGAGAACAAATTTTGTGTTTGATTCTGTATCGAATTGATAGCCAATGTAGGGTACAGAGCAGTGGTGAGATGTGCTCTGATCGAGGTACTCTAAAGATGATCCGTGCAGCTGTGTTTTGAACTTTTTGAAGTTTCTGGATTAAATATTGTGACGAACCAGACAGAACTGAGTTACAATAGTCCAGTCTTGAAAGTATTAATGAACACACAAGTGCTTTAGTGGCATCAACTGAAAGATATTTACGAATGGAACTCTCGATTCAAGATATGCAGCCTTGCATATGTTCATGACATGTTGGTGCAATGTGAGAGTATTGTCTAGAGTAACGCCTAGATTCCGTACTGACTGTGCGAATTTAATGTTGGTGTTGCTGATATTTATTGTCTGAGGTAAAGGACGTGAATGAGAAAGTATTTGTGTTGTGATCAGAATAGCCTCAGTTTTATCATCATTCATTTGCAGCTTGTTACATGTCATCCATGATTTCACATCAGAAATGCACTTCTCTACTCCATGGATGGTAGCATCAACTTCAGTTGGGTGGCTAGACTTGTATATTTGGGTGTCATTAGCATACAATTGGTGCGACACTGGGTGATGATCTATGGCACTTGAGAGCGGCTGAGTGTACAGAATGAAGAGAACAGGCCCAAGAACAGATCCCAGTGGAACACCACAACATACGTCAACTGGGCTGGAGTGTATTCCATTTGCAGATATAATTTGTGTCCTGTTGACTAAGTAGGACTTCAACCACTATAAGGCTATATTCTGAATGCCAGATACATGCTGGAGACGGTGAAGTAATATATCATGGTCTATTGTGTCAAATGCTGCAGATAAATCCTTTAGAGTGAGGACTGTAATCTTTCCACTATCCAAAGTAGAGAGAATGTCACTAAATACTTTCAGAAGATTAGTTTCCGTACTGTGGCAAGGGCGATATGTAGACTGTACATTGCTAAAAAAGATTGTTTGAATTCAAATGAGATACAAGTTGAGTTAGAACAACCTTTCCTAAGATTTTTTTATATGAATGGGAGATTATAAACCAGGCGGAAGTTCTTTAAATCATTATGGTCCAGTGTTGATTTCTTCAGCAGTGGCTTTACGATGGCAGTTTTGAAAAATGATGGGAATTCCCTTGATGAGAGAGATATATAAGTAACATCAGTTAGTGAAGGCAATATTGGGTCTAAGCACTCAAGCAGCAGTGATGTCGGAATTGGATCAAGTTCACAAGACTTTGGTGCACTTTTCATCACGATTGTCCGTACTAAATCAATAGAAACAGGTTCAAATGCTCCTAACGGTTGTCGCTGAAAGTCTGCATCATAACTCTATGGTGACAAATCAGTTGAAATTGTACTGTCAAGCGAATCTCTAATGGTTTGTACTTTGTCATCGAAGAAATTTGCAAATTGTCTGGTAGGTCTAGTGGAGAGAAGGTTGTTGGAAGTGGTGTTCATTTGTTCCTTGACATTAGTTTGTTAGTTATCTCGAAGAGTTCTTTGCAGCTGGAACTCTCCGTGATCGTAGTACTTTAGTGGGATGATTTGGCTAAATTGACTATGTTTGTGACCATCTTCTTAGCGGCTTCGTAGATTTGTTTATGAATAGTGAGTCGGTGGAAAGCCAAAGCCTCTCTGCTTTTCGGCGATGTCTTTTAGCAGTGCGAAGCTGGTCCCTAAAACTGCTACACCATGGAGAACACTTTTTTTTTTTTATTGATACTCTGCATTTGGTGGCTGGGGCATGTTTTTCAAGCAATGAACGCAGGCAGTTATCAAGTTGTTCCGCTGTTGGATGTAAGAAAGTTGTTAGGTTTTCTTGGATGTCATGCACGAATTTGGTTCTATTTATCATACAGATGTTTCTTTTAGTAGCAAATAGAGGTGGAGGGTTAGGGACTGATACGTCGAGATGGCATACAATGCAGTGGTGATCCGATGCAAGTTTGTGGGATACAAGGGTGGATTGCAGAATATTATCATCTGGTCTATAAAGAAACAAATCTAAAATGTGACCAAGTTTATGGGTAGGTTGGTTAACTGACTGTTTAAGATTGAAAACATGAATAGAATCTAGAAGTTTTGACATGTATGGTTTACCAGGTCAGTCAAAGTGAAAGTTGAAATCTCGAAGAATAATTAGGTTGCCACCTATCGAATTTCCATACTCTAGAAGATTTGGAAACTGCTCCGAAAAGAGAGATTCAGTCAGCTTGTTTTTTCTACTAGGAGGAGGACGGTAGAGACAGAAAAAATGGACTGACCTTTGTTCCAGTGTGAGCGTTGTTTGGACTAGTTCAAACGATGTGTGGCAGAAATTGAAGGTTGTGTTGTACTTAAGGCATTTGATCACGGAATTCTTTGTAATTACAGCAATTCCACCTCCGCGAGAGTTGCGGGGGAACGACTTGTTGGAGTAATCGCTGGGTGTTAAATCCGCACACTTAGATTCATCACCTGCGGAATGTAACCAAGTTTCTGTCAGGAAGAAGACGTCAATATTCTGGTCGTTGATAAAATTAACAATTTCTGTGCGCTTTTCCGGTGATCCTACTGATTGAGCGTTGAATAATGCAATACGTAGTGGTATCCCTGGGACAGCTGACACAACGGTTGACGATTTAAGAGGAATATGAACCAGGTTCTTAAAATTAACGGCAGAATTTTTAAGTTGTTTATCCGTTACGGGCGAAAGAGAGATAACTGGAATTCTTCTTCCTGTACTACGCCCGCCAGCTTTGAAAGAACGTTTCTATTTTGGCTTCCGTTTACATTTAAGAAATGATGAATGTATTCCCTGTTCGTTTAGTCTTGAGCACAACCAAGGTGTGGTCATTTAATCCAATTAATGAGGGTTCATCGTCTTGTAAGCGGTCACGTGACGGCGGTTTATTCAAAAACAAATGACGTCTTAACATTGGGACAAAACAGCTGAGAAAAGTTCTAATTGTTCTCGTTTCCAAAACAAGGAGATGAATTAACACATCCTTACGGAACAGCCAATGCATGATGAAACACAATAATGTAGACGATGATAGAGAACAAGCACAAATATCATAAATATAGCACAAAATCGGAAGAGCCTATCTCGAGTAGTTCAGCGATGGCGACCATCAATATATATATATATATATATATATATATATATATATATATATATATATATATATATATATATATATATATATATATATATATATATATATATATATATATATATATATATATATATATATAATTAATACAACAGAATCTCTTTGTACAATCACTTTTGAAATAATCTCCGTTTTGGGATATCTAATTTTTCATTTTCAAAGCATGAACAATCGGAAATGAAATCAGGGTTTCCCTGTCGTTGAACTTGAGAAAGCATAAGCTACAAAAGGTCAACACCGAAAGGACCAGAAAAAATGAAATGTAAGGAACAATGTTGGAACTTGTACATATAAAAACTGTCGTCCTCAGCGTTTTGGATAAATGTAAGTTTCTCATCCTCTATCCAAAATATAAA
Source organism: Unio delphinus (assembly GCA_029339505.1). Classification (NCBI taxonomy): domain Eukaryota; kingdom Metazoa; phylum Mollusca; class Bivalvia; order Unionida; family Unionidae; genus Unio; species Unio delphinus. The sequence continues at coordinate 1,909,703 of JAQISU010000026.1, forward strand.
ATATAATGAAAATTCTTGGTAAGATTTTGAAACTGAAATTCTATTTTTTTAAAGACAGCGCAGGAGCAAGATAAGAAAAGAAGAAACAACAGAAATACTACTACTACTACTACTACTACTACTACTACTACTACTACTACTACTATTACTACTACTACTACTACTACTACTACTACTACTACTACTTATAATGTACCGAGGTTCTAATTATTGGCACATTCAAGTCCATCAAAGTACTGCCCAAAGTCATATAGACCCAAGACAATTCGGCTCGACTCCGGGTGAAATTAAGACAATTCATCCATTCATCCCAACTGGAAAAACAGAAACATGGTTAACAACATCAGGCGATGAGCCCAAGTGCGCGGATCTGATACCCACCCGTTACTCCATCATGTTGTTCTCCCGCCACTCTTGCAGAGGTGGATTGGCGTCATGGCAAAAATATTATAGGATTAAATGATCATGGTTGGGTATTTATTGATGTGTAAATTTTACCTAATCACTCACAAAGTAAATGAAGTCCGAAGGACTTTATGTTAACTTTGTGAGTGATTAGGTAAAATTTACACATCAATAAATACCCAACCATGATCATTTAATCCTTATAATTCCAATTTCATCATTTCTATCGTCAAATTAACTTATTCCATCAATAATGCATTCGAATTTACGTATCGCGTAGTTGCCTTTCATTCGGCGTTTCACACCGCCCCGTAATACATAACCTGTACAGAATCACACGAAGAAATTGACTACAGCCACAGTTACGTTTATTCATAAACTTCATCTTTTACATCATAGGAATGGTTACCGTGGTTTTTAACACATTTTGTTTACTGACAACAGTCTTGTTCAATTTTAGTCAGTCCCATCTATTACGTCAGATGACCATGACCTTACATAATTGATACCGACTCAACAAGTGTGCTAAATTAAATTTCAATCAAACCTGAAATCATTATGGAATTTTTCAGTGAATACTTCCAATTTTTCTGGAAATATGAACAAGATGATGCTATCTCTTACTATATAAAGGTAACAATGAAATAAATTATATACAAGAGTAACATTTTATGTCATTCTCAGCAGCGTTAATACTTAACAAGACCCACTCGGTGATCTAGTGAGAAATGAAATGTGACTACTGTCACAGTTACGTTTAAACTATGCATTTGAATCAAAGAATATTGGAAAAAATATAAAAAGTGTAAAAGTTATATTTATTTGCAGAATTATATATTTTACAGATGACAAAATTGTTTCACAATATCGTGTCTGCAATGTTTATTTATATTTCAAAAACCGAAAGTAGTCCCAGAATTTATCGAAGTGTAAACAATTCCTGATCAACATCACGTGACCGTTTACATCCAATCATATTACAGGAAATTGGTTTAATTCATAAAAATTGGAATTATTCCATGATAAAACGTCTTAAATACAACAAAACTTTCAATTTCTGCCACACATCGTTTGAATTAGTCCAAGCAAACAACATTCACACTGGAACAAAGGTCAGTCCATTTTTTCTGCCTCTATCGCACTCCTCCTAGTAGAAAAAACAAGTTGACTTAAAATCTCTCTTTTTGGAACAGTTTCCTATCTCCTGGAAAATGGAAATTCGATAGATGGCAACCTGATTATTCTGGGAGATTTAAATTTTCACTTTGATTGTTCTGGAAACCCATACACATACAATCCTAGATTCCATTCATGTTTTCAACCTTAAACATTCAGTTAATCAACCCACCCATAAATATGGTCACATTTTAGACTGGAGTCTTCACGACCTGATGATGATATTCACTTGTCCACCCGTGTATCCCACGAACTTGTAATCAGATCAGCTCTTCATTATATGCCATCTGCATGTATCAGTCCCTAACCCTCCACCTGTATTTACTACTAAGAGAAACCTCCGTCTGATATATGGAACTAAATTAATGCATGAAATTCAAACAAACGAAACAACTTGCTTACCTTCTAAAGCAGAACAACTCGATAACTGCCTGCTTTCATTGCTTGAAAAACAAGCCCCAGCCACCAAGTGCAGAGTATCAATTCAAAAGTGTTTCCCGTGGTATAGCAATGTTAGAGGTACCAGCTTCGAACTGCTAAAAGAGATCGCGCCAGGTAGCATCATTATCATAATAATTTCTTACAAGTACATCTGTATGTTTGACTCCGAAAGTTACCTTTCTATCATTTCTACAAAATCTAAAGGTACGTTACAATGGAATTACACAGGAAAATCTTCCACGATCACATTTTAACATTAATTGACGCGTTCTAAAACCAATATTGAAATCTGGGTTGTCATGAACCAAAGATAATAAACGGCATCGTTGGTCTGCAAAGATTTTGTTGTCGTCTTAACAATATTAGGTCTAGAATCAGGATATTCAGCCTTATCTTTTGCAAACATTATTGACGGACCAACTGATCTTGTATAATCATCTGAATATCTTGCTAGACCTATTATTGTTGTAGCAACGTCAACTTTAACCCGAATGGTTTCAAATTCTCTTCCATCTGTTATGTATGCAGCAGGTTTGAATAACGCCATAATTCCATTATTGACAAAATCAACTCTGATATTAGCTCTGTATTCTCTATTAGCGACGACGTCTGTTACAAGTTCCCCTTCTACTTCAATACATGCTTCCGCGGGTAAGAAATATCTACTTGAATCCTGAACTTGCAGTTCGTTTTATCCACGCCGATTTAGTTGTCTTGCTTCATAAGAATAATAATGATAATCGCGTACACGAATTCATCTTCGAGTAATGGTTCGTAAATATCAAACAATGGATTGGATATATGTTTAAACATTTTATTATAATTGGTATCGTCTAACACGAAGACCATATCCTGTTATCAGACTTGTATTTATATTTCTTTCTGCTTCATCAGCCAAATCTGCTAGTGTTTTATTTGCGGCTTGATTTATTATATTACTGACATTAGCAGGCAACACTTCATTGCTGGGTAATTGTACTGGCTGAAGTTTTCGTCGTTAATCGTGCTAATCTATCCTTAATTGCCGAAAACGCCTTACCGTCAAGATTAGAAATTTCACCAGGAGTTTTATCAACGCCAATAGCTTTCATTCCTAATTGTTTTGTAATCAGCATTGCATTTTTTTTATAGCTATTCTTCTAAATAAACCCTGAACTGAGTCTATCTCCGTAGAGCGCTTCGGATGCTGGTAATAGCAAATTTATCACTCTGACCATAATCGGTCCACGTGAAGCATTATGTATAATCATCTTTTTTATTTATTTATTTATTTATTTATTTATTTATTTATTTATTTATTTATTTATTCACTGTGATAATCATCAGCAATTTCATCAATAAGAGATTGAAAAACAAATATATCCATGATGCCACCTGTAAATAATCATTGACAAATATCAACTGCTTGATTAATAATTTCTGGAGAATTATTTCCAACATGTTTTCATCGAATTATAATTTCTAATCTTACAGCATCAGAAAGGACGTTGTTAGGACAAGACATAAGGCCACTTCCTCAAGTGGTACTTCCTCATCCGGCTGCTCCTTTTTCCTTCTTACTTGGTGAAGAACGCAATTCCCAAATTTGTCTAATTTCCTCAAATTTCAGGCCTTTTTCCTTTTCTCGTTCAGTATCTTCGCCACTTAATGCTTGAGATGGTCGCTTTGATTGTTGTTTTTGTGGTTGCTGCTTTTGTGATTGATTTGCCGTTGTTGTTTTTGTGTAGTATTTTTATTTATACCATCACTTTATTCAATATATCTTGTATCCTTTTTTATATATCTCGATCCTATTTATAAATCAAAACGTGCCAGTCCTTGCGGCTTACGGAGCGATCACGGTACTCGGGTATCAGAAATTGTTTTGTTTGATCCAAGCCTTCTACGGGAAGTACAGGTAATCTTACCGCTTCAGTTGTTTATGTAGGTAATATACTATTTTAAAATTAAATTTATCGTTCAGTTCATCTCTCTGTGTCTCTCTCTTGCTATTTTATGCTCTAATTCTGGTTCTCGTATATGATATTTTATACCGCTCATACATAATATATTATAGTTAAATTGAGGCTGAGAAATCGTGAGGGAATTATCGAAAACAATTTACCAGATGGCTAATAAGCGCGTAGAAGCAATATCGAAGCGATAAGTTGATTCATCACGAATGTTTTCGACAGTGGCGAGCATTACTTGCTCTAAAAGGATAAACGGTTTCGATCTTCGACCAATAATCGTTACTCGTTTTTAAATCGATTATCAACCTGTTTAGTATAGGTGGAGATATCACCTCCATATGAACAATAACATCGATAATTGTATTATTCTGTTGCGTCAGCATATTTATGTGACTTACTAATATTGCAATGTTTCTCATTGTCAGTATTCCAAATAGGCATTTACCTATTTTACTAATGAAGGGCAAAGCATCTCTCTGACACATTTAAAGTTGTAAAACATCTTCCTGAAATAACTCATTCGTTAATGAGATTGCTGTATTATACTGCGTATTCGTTTTAAGACTTATTATAACTGTGAAATATTACCATTTTTGTAGCTACATCTGTGACAATATTTGATAAATTCAACTGAAGAATTCCGTGAAAGCCTGATTTAAAAGTGTGAATCTACTTATAGGCTGAACCATACAAAGTGGGAGATGCTGGAGATAACCCCTATTTCAACTTGTTTTTGTTCTGATACTGCGCACCCTGAATTCAGAGTTTGAAAGAAACACAATCCTACGAACCAAATACATATTCCATCCATACCTTTAGAGAAAGTAAGAGATCTGAGAGATTTGGCGCCAAAAAGAAGAAAAGGAAATAGAAGGTATGAGAAAAGAATGAAATGGACGATAGGCCTGTCATTTTCTTTCCCAAATACGAAGGAATTTTTCTTCATAATTTGGTATTGAATTAAATTACAAAATATTTGACCTAGTCGTTTGCGACGTGTATTCGATTGCGTGCGTGTTCTCTGAAATGCTTCTTTTAATGGCTGAGAAACATTCTCCGTTGGTTGCCATGATGGCGTGGATCCATCGGCCCACTTAACCAAGTAATGCTTCTTCCAAGAAATCCATTTAGATTTCAAAAGTTTATCAACTGAGTACCATTCTGTACTATTGTTGCTTGGTGCGTGATCATTGCTCGCTCGATCATGTGGTGCCTGAGTCGACCGAGGGACTACATTAGATGCATCCTGTGTCGGGGGACGATAATCCCTAGGATCTTTATAGTGCTTAAGCCTATTGGCGTGTAAAAGTGTTTTCATTTCTTTATTGTCTGAACAACGGCGTTATGTGTAGGTGTTATTCGGAACTAATTTAGTAACGTAATATGGACCCTCCCATCGGGGATAACGTTTTTTTGATAACCCTACGGGTATATGTGAAGTTTGTAGGTGTACATAATCTTCAACACGAGAGGAGGGTTCCTTCGCTTTCTAGCCAAACCTCTGTTTGCTTGTGTGTTGCGCTTCACGTTTATTTGCTTTAGCCAGTTCTTTAACTATTTTTAATCTTTGAATTAACTGATATATGAACTGTTGTGTTTGTTTCTGGACAGTTTCTCGTGGTTTTAGAGGCGCATCTAAAGGTAAAGTCATTTCTTTCCCCAAAGACTATGTAATAAGGCAAGTAGCAGTATAGGTAACTGCTGGACTCATTCGGAATGCCACCATTACGCTGGGCAATATAGACGGCCAGTCATCTTAGTGTTTACTACAGTATGCACGAAGCGCTTGACTAATTGTGCTATTCGTACGTTCATACGAGCATTAGTTCGAAGGTGATATGAACTGGTATGGCGAAGTGTTACTTGAAATAATTCACAAAATGCTAAGACAATTTGAGTCATAAAGTTTCGTCCACAATAACTGACAAGTGTTCGCGGTGTACCATAACGTGTGAATATTTCATTGTACAAAACACTGGCGGTTTCTGTTGCTGTTTGAGAACGTAAGGGAAGGGCTTCACACTAATGTGACAAACTATCTGTCACCAATAAGATATACTGGTAACATTCCTTACTTTTTGGCATGCACAAAATGTCCATGTGCCACCGAAAAAATACGTCTTCGGGAGGCAATGGTTTTAATGGGGCCTTTCGCGCATTTGTGTCTCGTTTAATCAGCTGATATCAAGAGCATGATGTAATGTAGTAATACACATTTTAGGCCAATAGTAGTTTTGTTTGATAGCTTAATATGTTTTTCGGACACCTAAATGACACCTCCTGCTTTTGAATCGTGATAAAACAGAAGAACATCGAGTCTCAAATTTGTGGGTAGAGCAACTTGTTTTATGAGTTGATCTTATGAAGTTTTGTCTTTTTCTCGAGGCTGGAAAAATGATGTAATACACCATTGATAAGTTCACACTGACTTGCTTCATATGGAATAGTAGTTACGCGACGAGTGTTTTCTGGTAATATTCCTTGCTCTAAGTAAACATATATGTCCTTAAAATCAGGGCACTCGCGCTGATATTGGGCGAGATCTGGTAGTTCAGAAGAAATACTACTTGGTGTGCTATGATTAGTGTGTACTGCAGATACGTTATGAATATCTTCCTTATCGCAATAGAATGTAATTTCTGTGAAGTTTTTTGAATGGAGTGAACATGTAATTCTGATTTAGCAGTCTGTGTGTCTATGTAGTCTGGAGATTTCTCTGATTGACTGTGAGTGTTATCTGTTTGCTCGTAGTGTCGACGTGAGAGTGCATCGGTATTTGTGTTTTTATGTTCTGGATTGTATACGAGATCTGTGAGTGTTATCTGTTTGTTCGTAGTGTCGATGTGAGAGTGCATTGGCATTTATGTATTTATGTCCTGGAGTGTATACGAGATCGAAATCGTATTCTTGCAAGCGAAGTGACCAACGAATTAGTCTGTTTGATGTGTGCTTAACTGTCCTAAGCCACACTAGTGCTTTGTGATCTGTAATGACAGTGATTTTCTGATGTGATAGGTACAAATGATATGTTCTGATACCTTCCAAAACCAACTAAACATACTTGTTCAGTAATTGACCATCGTTTTTTAGCGTCTCTTAAAACTCGTTCACCATAAGCAATAACACGTTCTTTGTCATCTGTCCCTATTTGAGACGAGCCTAAATGGTTCATTAAAATCAGGATAAGCCAATATATGCGCTGTATTCAAAGCTGTCTTAAGAGTTTCAAATGGTCTTTGACACTTCTCTATCCAACAGAATGAACTGTCTTTTGTCAATAATCTTTTTAATGGTGCTGATATTGTAGAATATCCGTAAACAAATTTTCTGTAATAGTGGCACAAAACTTGAAACCTCCTTAACATCTTTCTGTGTTTTAGGAACAGGAAACTGTGTAACTGTGTTTATTTTAGATTCATCTACCTTGATTCCTTTTGTTGATAATTTATGACCAAGATAAACAAATTCAGACGCTGCAAATACGCATTTTGATGCTTTGAGTATCAAGTTTGCTTGACGTAACTAATCAAAAGTGAGTTCAAGATGTTTCTGTTGTTCTTCAAATGAACTGGAAAAAATGATGTCATCTATGTATGCAAGACATGTTGACAATGGTATACCTCTAAGAACATGACCTAAAAGAACACAATAAGTGGCGGGTGCATTTATGAGTCCATACGGCATTACATTCCATTGGTAAAGACCACGTGATGTTTTAAAAGAGCTCTTATGTTTTGTCAGTGGTTCCATTTTAATTTGCCAAAATGCTGAATTTAAATCTAAAATACTGAAAAGACATGGTTGTGTTTGTCCAATTGCATCGATGACATCTTCTAATCGTGGAAGAGGGGATGTCATTGGTTGTGTCACCTGATTAAGTTTCATATAGTCAATAGCAAAAAGATATTCACAATTTTTCTTTTTGACCAACACAATTGGGGATGCATAACTAGATGAACTGGGTTCAATTAGTTGATGTTCTAATAATTCATCTACCTGTCTATAAATTTCTTTATTGACGTGCAGTGACGCACGATAAGGATGACAACGAATTGGGATGGAATCACCTGTCTCTATCCGATGGGTAAATACGGTAGTACTACCCAATTAGTCTAAGTTTAGAGCAAAAACATCCCTTTGATTATTAAAAAATGAGTGAAGTCTTTGGTTTCCTGTCAAATCTGAACAATGTAAATCAAAATTAATTGGTTCTAATGGATTATTAGTTTGCTTGTTCATGAAGTCAGGTGTGTCATTCTTGTCAAGAGTGTCATCATTAATGTTAAATATGGTTTGTGGGTGTAGTACGTCTACTCAGGCTAATACGGTATTGGCACTTACATGCATATACATTGGGGGAGGGTTAATTATTTGTACAAAGTTCTTTTTTGGAAACCGTCACAATTGTTCTAGCTGGCAGAATTGTAGAGTTTGGCATTTTATAAGACGGTTCAAGTAAAACAGATATTCCTTTTGGAATTTTGCTAATACGTACTGCAACTGCGGTTACAGAGTTTGGTTGAATGATTGTAGATTTCATGACGCGAGCCAGGCCAGGCTGATTATGAATTAAATTTATGATTACCGTATCGTTTAGCAAGGAGAGCGTTTGTGTATCTAGATTCACCACAGCTTTGTATTTAGTCAAAAAATATATACCCAAAATCACTGAATGATGTAAAGCAGGTACAACATAGAAAGAATGAGAGAAGCGTATGCCTCCTATTTTCAAATTAGGTTGAATAAGACCTGAAACACTATGATGTTTGCCTCCAGCTCCTACACTTTGAGAAATATTTGATGGTTTGTAGTGACTTGAATTCATATCTGTACGGTAGAGAAATGTTTCATTACTTGCAGAGATATGTGCGCCCGAATCAACAAGTGCATGAGTTCCTTGCCTCTGACGTAGGTAGGAATGAGATTTTATAAACTGCTTCTACTATGGTCACTTGGTGCTCTCGAGCTTGTTTGTGGCAAGGTCTACTATTATGTAAAGTTGTCGAATTTGTTCTCCATCGACTTTTACGATTATGGATTTGAAATCTTCTCTACTAACTTTTATTAGAATTTTTCTCATAAAGTGGTCGTAGTCATATTAATTTTCGATGGCAGTGCGAGAGGTCCATGGATGCTGTAATATTCTCCGCCAACGTTTACGAGAACTTTTGTGGGATTGTTCTCATAAACTCATAGACTATTAAGTTTGGAATCCGGAATGACAGAGAGAAAAGAAGAATGAGTTCCTTAGAGAAGGTGCCACAATGATGATGAAACGCGTCTGGGGAGAAGGTATGAGATCTAATCTGTAATGAGAGAGACAAATCTTTTTCTAGCTTCAGGATAAAGGAGCTTTATTTAAAAATCAACACATATATTACTACATTCTAGAAATACATCTATAAACTTTATAATCAAAATGCATGAAAAACATAAAATTATATTTTCCTTTTAAGCTTTCCAACTTCATTCATTTGTATAATTTCTTCATTTTAGAATATAATACGGATAGTTAAATCTCTATCAATTTCATAATAGCCAAAGAGTATAAAATGTAATAGCTGCAATTAATGCAACAATCAATTTTAAAAAAAGTATTTTACTCATTTTAAAATAAAATATTGATTTGGAATATGTTACCAGATAATATTCTTTGTTACTTAAGGAACACTTTATTTCAACATTGGATCTAAACATGAAGTTGGTAGCGAATTTGTCTTTAACAAACAAAATTACCGAAATATAATTAAATATGAATTTTTAAAATAATTAAACATTCCATTACAATGTATTATGCATAAAAGAATTCAGTGAACCATTTTGCAAACATATGAACTTTTCAGTTAAAATCTCGAACATTGAAAAGTGCAAATTTCTTTAAGAAGTTCACGAACATAGTACATTACAATGATAATAATATGTTGTGAACATTACTGGACGATTTTTCCACCACCAGGTTACAATCAGTGACCGACAGTGTAACATTTTCCGCTCTAACGGTCTAGGAAAAGGTCAATTCAGAGTGATAAGCAAACAAAATAGCAAACAGTATATTCAACTAAGAAAGAATATAAAGGTGTTTCTAAACATTAGCATTGGGCGACGGGCTGTAGATCCAATAAGGTTGAATTTTCAACCAAGCAATTTTCAACATTTATAAATGACACAGTTTACTACATAGACATAAAAAATGTTAACAAAGGATAAAGTAACACACGTTTATAACCTTTTAAAACCTGTTAGAAATATTAAGCAGCCTTGAAAACTGAAATTTATCTGATGATTTTGTTCATAAATGTAAATTTCATACAATAATATTTATTACACTTACTGGTACAGTTCAAATTCCATCCTATTGTGTGGCATTGGGATTATCTGATATTATGGTAAAGTTTAAAATCTGTACTATTGTATGGCATTTGGAGTGTCGGACATATTGGTAAAGTTCAGTTTCTGTCCCATTACATGCCACTTTGAGAACCAAATTTAAAAACAAACATCAAGTTAGGTCCTCTTGTATGGTATTTGCTATATCAGACATACTTGTACAGTTCATTTTCTGTCGTTTTGTATGGCATTTTGTGTAGTAGACATATTTGTAGTGTTTAGTTTCTGTCCTATTGTATGGCATTTTGTGTAGCAGACATAGTTGTAGGGTTCAGTTTCTGTCGTATTGTATGGCATTTTGTGTAGCAGACATAGGTGTAGGGTTCAATTTCTGTCGTATTGTATGGCACTTTGTGTAACAGACATAGCTGTAGGGTTAAATTTCTGTCGTATTTTATGGCACTTTGTGTAGTAGACATAGGTGTAGGGTTAAATTTCTGTCGTATTGTATGGCACTTTGTGTAGCAGACATAGTTGTAGGGTTCAGTTTCTGTCGTATTGTATGGCACTTTGTGTAGCAGACATAGGTGTAGGGTTAAATTTCTGTCGTATTGTATGGCACTTTGTGTAGCAGACATAGGTGTAGGGTTAAATTTCTGTCGTATTTTATGTCACTTTGTGTAGCAGACATAGGTGTAAGGTTAAATTTCTGTCGTATGTTTGTCACTTTGTGTAGTAGACATAGGTGTAGGGTTAAATTTCTGTCGTATTTTATAGCTCTTTGTGTAGCAGACATAGTTGTAGGGTTCAGTTTCTGTCCTATTGCATGACATTTGTGAGGTTAATCAACAAGTTAAATAGAAAACTCCAAGTTAGGACTGAAAAATGTGTATACAATAATTTGTTCTGTACTTATGAAAGAAACACCTAGATGACATTATCGAAGACTGCGACAAAGAGCTCTTGAAAAATACAAAGCAATTTATGTCTGATACCCAGGAAATATTAAAGATTTATTCTGGATATGTGATGAATCAGAAGAACCAGATGGAAATCTCTACCACATGAAAGCACAAGTCAAAAGTTATAATGAAATCAAAATAGTAATTTCCAGTTCGAACGGCGAATGCTGTAAATTTAGCGTTTGTCAAGATTTTATAATGGAAAACATGAAGTTTGGTATCTGCGTGGCTGGTATTAATTTGAAATGTCCATACATGTCCCTTACAAGTTTCATGCTGTATACATTACGATCATTCCTGGAACTGTAATAAATGCTGTCATTTTGATGAACTGATTACAAATGTTTACGTTTCCTTGCCATTTTCATGTAAGACTGCTTTATGTAAATAACTTAGTTTCGTAGCTTTTCTTTCTAATTTTGGTTTAATTGATCTAAGAAACTACTTTTAATTGAAGTTAATGTATGTGTTATTTAATTATTCTAAGCCTACATTTGTGCTGCGACTATACATGTGAAGTATTACCTATATAAGCTTTAAAGCAAAGTTCTATGAAAAAACACAAACATTATGAATGAAACAACAAGTCAAATTTATAATGAAATCAAAATATTAGTTACCAATTGGATAGGTGAATGCTAAAAATACGGTGATTGTAAAGACTTATAAGGGGGTAAAACGAGTTTGGTATCTGCTTGGCTTTTACTTGCGTGTTTCCTGTAGTATACGTTTAAAATCATTCGCGGAATAGCATAAATGCTATCGATTATTTCCTTGATGGGATTTAAAAGTGTTTATGTTTACTTGCCATTTGAGGTAAGACTGCGTTTCCTAAATAACCCAATTTGTTAGTTTTTGTTTCTAATTTTTGTTTCAATTTTATCATAAATTACTAAGAAATTACTTTTAGTCGCATTTATTTATGTGGATGGGTTTTATGCATGTCTTAACACTTGTTTTGTTTAGTCTTTGAATTTCCTGTGGCGTGAGGCATGTAAGTATTTTATGTCTCCATCTGTTCTACTATATACAAGAAAAGTATTGCCAATGACTTACACAAATGTTAATAACAGCTGCCTGGCTAGGAGCTTTGCTGTTAAAGGTTAGTGTTAGGATTGGTCGGCCTTGTGATAGGATACTGTGATTGGCTGGGACATAATGATACATGTCTGCATATGGTATTTATTGGTGTGGTCCGTCTCAGATTAGCATCATATGAGATACCGCCTAATATCGAAAGTGAATTAATTTTATGTTTCTCTGTTTCCACCCATAGTATGTGTGTGTGTGTGTGTGTGTGTTTTCAGTTTATAAAAATTTCACTTTTTAATAATTTTTATATAGGGTATTTAATGTCTGCATATGATGTCACAGTGCTAGACATCACTGTAAACTTCCACACTGTAGACATCGTAGCGATATGACTGAATACATGTTAAAGCTACATTATAAATCCAACACACACGCACACACGCGTGAAAAAAGCTAAGTCTAATTGGAAATGCGTATCTATTAGTATTCTAAATGATCTAGGATCATATTTCACCAGTAAACGGGTGTACATATAGTATGGATGTTAAATACTATGTTTCTTTAATACACTGAGAATAATATACTTGTCACATATAGTCCGGCTTATACGCAAAAAATCCATGAAATATTTAATATACTTTGCATTATTGCATTTGGTTAAAAAATCAAACATATACATTTATAATATATTTTTTTATCCTTATATTTCACAAAAGGTTCTAAACTGGTATACGAAATCTAGAAACCACATGTACACACATTGCGAAATATAAAGTATAGGTAACCATACAAATGCCAAGTGATCATTGATGTAATTTAACAACGAGGGAGTCTGTTCTGCACTTTTCGACAAAATAGTTTTATAAGCCATACTATCGCACATTATTTTCAATTATTTGAATTACAATTAATCCGTTCTCTTATTTCCTGACAACGCTGGACAATCCAATTAAAATCTATTGTCGCTTTCTGGCAATCTGCATATAATTACGTTTGGATACAGATTTTGTATCAGTTTAAAGTACTTGTAGTCACTTTAAGAAACGTTGTTACTTTACTGAAAAACAGGCAAACAACCTTTCTTTTGATTTTATGTACATTATATAATTTTTGCATGATGAATATAGTTTATTAAGCAAGAAAGAATATTGAATGAATTATTCAACTATTATATACGGGCTCCTGGAAAACAAGTAAGATCTTTTAATTGGTTATTACAATGCGTGCAACCTGTTGTCTGGTTCACTCCAAAGCACAAACCAGTGCCACAGGGATAAATGGCAACAATTTTGTCCTGATTGCAGGCGATGTATTGAGTACACTCAAAAGGATGAGGATAATACGTATTATCTCCCTTGCGAACGCAGTAGTTCTCTGAAAAGATTTTATAATACAAAATAACCTTCATCAGATGACAGCACACGCAAATACGATCTTTTTCTTTTATTGTTGATTACGCATGTATATTCAAGCACAAATTAATAAAATCACTCATTATCTATCTTTCCTAGCCAATGTTCCGATATGATAAGCCTATCTTCACCTATGCGCATCTAACATATATTTCTGTGCTTAGGGTCTGTGAATTTCATTGGATGCGGTGGCAAACTCAAAGTTAAGTTGTTGAAGATGAAAATATAGCTTGCATGAATTGATAAATAAGTAATTTTCCACTACCGGTCCGTGTTTGTACAAATAATTTGCAACTGATGAAATCCAAATAGACGTTGCTCGGACAAGGAACTAAAAATATACGTTCGATCTGCCAAGGTGTAGATAGGATTATCATATCGGAACCTTAGTTAGCGAAGATGCTCTTTAGCATATACACTATTCTTGTATTTCTAAGAAAACGTATTTGATAAGTTTTATTTTCTAATCAACGTTCAATAACTGAGTCAAATTCTTATCTAACTACGGATTTTACAGGACGATGGACTTTTACTGTGCCATAATGGTAACATTTACAGTAGCTATCTGAATTAAAATAAATACAATTCTTACATACTAGTCTACAGAAAAGTCTATATAAAAGTGGAATATTTGCATATTCATTATAATTAGTCGTCACAAGACTAAAAGTACAGTATCAAAACCATTCAGAGAGAATTTCAGTCTTGGTCCATTTACATTTACAGCCATCAACCATTCAAAAGCACATGATCGTACCAGCTGCGAATTTTTTTAATATAGAGAGGACAATTTTAGGCTAAATTAATCATTTTGACAGAGGATATGCATCGTTTCTATCTCTATTGCAAATACAATATTTCATTTACTTCTCATTAGAAATGATTTACGAATAATTTCAATTTTCGTCGGGCGTAATGTCATTTATACACTTCTTGATTTATTTTATTAAATTTATCTTAAGGCATCTATTCATCTTAAACGTGATTTAAGTGCAAAACTAAATGAATTTTAACTTACCGCTTACAACTTCTATTGTTTTTGGTGGGGACCTTATTGTTTGGTTGGTTTTTACATTTCTAACTGCACACCTAATATCTCGGCCATGCCAGCTCATATTGAATGTGTAGTAAAACTGATAACTCTGGTTGATATTACAGTTGATTTGCGTATTGTTGATGACAGATGGAAAATCATATCGTTGAAACGATCCAGAAATGTTAGCTTCAACAAACATCAGACCCTCCGGTCTACCAACCATTCCTGCACAACGGAACATTCTGTCTGCAAATATTGGCTTGTTTTCCTGAATCCATGGCGACAGTGTCAAGGTTGGGGCTTCGGGCTCACCTGACGCGGGAAAATGTAAATAAAAGTCAGAAAACAGAATGAATACACAAATAATATCTGTGGACGAGAAGCATAACTTAACATATCGATGATTATATGATATAACAAAGAATATAAAATTAGTGTCCTCTAAGAGACAAAAATTGTTGACTCAAAAAATCCTACTGGGAGAATACGTGTATCAAGGACTCACGGTGCTAATTCAGTTCAAGTAGTAAACATTTGCAGACACCTTGATGAAAAAAAAACAACTTTAAATTTCGGAGTGCCCATGATCAAACCTATATTTATCAGTATAAATGAAACCTGGACGACAACTTCTGTGTAGAGAATATGTTACTTGTTTAGACTCTAATAACAGTAACACATAAAAGGTGAAAACAATAAGTTTTGTAAAATGTAACAAACAATTTATTTCAATTTAAACATATTCTAAACTGGAAAAAGAACTTTCAGTTTTAAGAATCAAATACAAAACTATTCCAAGAATAATCCACAAATTAAATTATAAAAGTTCTAGTCCGTTTTGTGCTTACCTACATTTCGTTGTTGAAACATAATATTGACCACTCCGTGTTGGAAAACAGAATTTTTTTTTGATAAAGTGTCTTTTTTCCAAGAATTTTGTATGAGGAAATCAAATATTCCCATCGCTACGAATTAATCATTAAAAATAGTAATGAACTAATGAAAAGTTAACATGGATTCACAGACTGGCTACAAAAAAAAGAAGACTTGACATCAGATGTAAAAACCCAAAACTAACTATATTTCACTAAAACAAACATTATATTGTATTCTAATACAGTTTCGAAAAATCACCAAATTGCGAATTCGAGATAATGAGAGTGAGGAAGGAGACACGTGATCAAGTTTATATCACGTACTGGTAACATGACAGTGACTAGAACCAATCATTTTACATTTAAAAATAAAACCTGTGTACGTGGTTTCTTCTAATCCTGAATCAAGGTCAGGATCTAGGTCAATATTACTTGTTTACTAAAGAATAATTCAGGTCAACCGATTTCCAGAACAAAACATCATCACTGGTGAATAAATTTGCATTAAAATAGCATGTAATGAAATCATAAAGGATATAAAACAAACAATATAATTAAAACAAATATATATCAAACCAGATATACGTAACAAATAGGATATGATCCGCTGATTTTCTGGACCTACATATGTTTGTTTGAAATATGTGCTTTCAATTCCGCTCCAAAGAGTCAGATGTTAATTTCAGTTATGAGTGTTCCGAATTCAAGACTGTTAATGAACTGAAATTCCATCAAGAAAATAGTGTCTCTATTTTTTAAGTTACAATCAAAAGATTCTTTCTCTAAAAAATAACTTTCATTTATGAACCGATTCTGGCCATATAAACCCGTATATTCTTAATTTTATATTAACCCATTTCCAGGCTGGTTCCCGTTTTTACCATTCAATTTGTACCACGTGTCGTATAATCCCTTTAATGGAAGATTTTCCTGTTTATAATAACGTTATTTAGGGATTAAGGGCCTGAGAATATGGTTGGAGACATGTTTACACGACGGCCTGCGCTCTAAATAGGCAGGGTCGAGCTTCTTCGATCTGTGAAATATTTGAGCTAAGAGGG
Source organism: Unio delphinus (assembly GCA_029339505.1). Taxonomy (NCBI): domain Eukaryota; kingdom Metazoa; phylum Mollusca; class Bivalvia; order Unionida; family Unionidae; genus Unio; species Unio delphinus. The sequence goes on from JAQISU010000026.1 coordinate 1,926,382, forward strand.
TATGAAACATGTAACCTAGGAATGCACATCACATGTGGCAGTCTATTTGGAATTACGATTCTTCTCATTTAGGCTTACAACTTTAGATTACAGTTACTCATAGATTGCGATCTCATATTAATAGTATCTAAACAGCGACACTAGTTGAAAAAGGTACAATTCAAATGTTTGTTTTCCTCACAGGGAATATATGTACCTGTGGTGTTTTACTATTCGTGCTAATGATCAGAAGGGTTTGATAGTGTCTGGAACCTTCAAGTGCAACACACACACACACACACACACACACACACACACACACACACACACTATATTGAAGCCTAACAAGGTTGGAAGGCGAATATATGTCAAATCGAAAAGACCTTAATTCTTACTTTAGGGACGGAATGCTGCGTAGAGCAATGGGCGCATTTATTAAACGGCTGAATTTGATGGCACGAGTCGGTCGTCAAAAGAGAAACGTTTAGGTATCGGTCTTAGGCGTTGCCCTTTAGATATGGTTTCTAATATACATGAATATGCACAGGCTCTTTTGTTACACTGACGACAATAGCAAAAGCTGGTCTCGTTGTTACCGCGGGCGTGTTAGCTACTAGCTCAGTCTTCTGTGATTTTGAATCATCAACAGTAAGAAGCACCAGAATTCAGAACATTTAGTGATCGTTAGAAACCGAAAAGCGCGAAGCCAGTAAGGCGTCATTTGTCGTGGGTGGCGTTGCGGTGGGGTTTTCATTTTTCTAGTTTCGGTTGCGATTTCATCTCGGTTCTTTTACAACTGATCTAATTAATTCCTCCTTAATCTTTGCCCGGATGATGGCATCATAAGCTTAGGTTTGGTTGTATAAATGACGGACTCCAATCCAACATACCTATCTGGCATCACCCATGTGTACACACCAGGAAGATACTTACTCTCGTCTTCTTACAATCGTATATTCATTATTCCCATTATGAAAACGAATTCATATGGACAACGTTCTTTTGCATACCAGGACACAGCAACGTGGAACGAATTGCCCAAGGACAATAGACACAACGACACAGCGATCCGCTTTGTCCTTTAGCCCGGGACATAGACTCAATGCTTAGACATTGTGTAGGAATAAAGGGCTTCACCTCTGCGCATTGGAACTGGGACTAGCTGTAGAACTGTCTGCATAGCTCACATTGCATGCAGATTAGCTATAGTATATATGTCATCTCTGGAGTACTTCGACATATAGCCTGATGGCACACATGCCTTGCTTATGCAGATCTTTATCACAACGCTTCATTGAATGGGCGTGCTTATGCTAGTTTCATAGCGAACTAGAATGGTGTGGTAGATATTATGATGAAACAGCGTCGAACTAAGCAAAATGTCAACGCATGCGTATTCCTTATTATGCGACCATATGATAAATATATGAATCGCCAATGCTAGCGCAACACGTTTTACACCTTTTCGGAATGAGCTTGCTAATGTTGGCCATATACTTGACACCAAACAAACCATGCATTTCGTTTCTTATGTCGACGCAATGAATTAGTATGTCTGCAAAGAAGCATTATAACCTATTCCAATAATTCTTTACATATCCAACTGCATCCGCAACCCCCTTCCCTAGTACCGGCTAATACAGTACAACACGTTCAAAAAGTTGTTTTTTTTGCTATAACCCAGTGGTGTGGGGATGGTGGGGGGGGGGGTGAGGTGTGGTGTCCCTAAAGCTTTGCTATACATGTACCTGTGTAGTTTACATAAGTAGTACAACGGTAATTTGGCATTATTAGAGGAAAGGAAATACGATTACGCTGTAATCACTCACTAGACATTCTCAATTTAATGCTGGAAGTAAAGTTGGCGGCGCCGACGGCCTTGCAGTGGTATATTCCGTCATCATTACATGTTAATTTATAAATAAATCCAACTGTCACATTGGCATTGTCCTTCATAAAGGCTGCTTCTGACAAAATTATTCCTTTCATGTATGTAACCTTAGATTGTGGTTCTACAGTTGCAATAATTTCTTTCGTGCCAAGTCTCGATGATTCGTAATATATTTCAACACGTCTGAGATCCTGGTGACTTGAGACCTTACACGTCATTAATAAGTCACTGTCGCCTATGTATGCTTCTCTTTTGGAAGGTTCAAAAGTTACAGCTGAAAGAGAATTAAAATAATTACGTCAAAAAGAAGTATAAACGTTGCACGTTAATGTTTCGGGAGTAAATTACTTTAAACATTCTCTTGCATGTGTGTTGGTCAATTAACCTTCTATCTGTATCTCATTCTTCAGTTAATTTTCATGATAAAAATGTAAGTGTACAAGTTTCTAATGCATTTCCATATACTATATTTGTGACATAAAATGCAAATTGTAATTAAATTTCAATTTAGAAAACTCTTGTTTGTCGAAACATTTTTCCTTCAAGATATAGTTTTTTGTGACAACATAACCTTCAAACTACAAAATAAGTTTTATTACTTTGAGATAAAAATAAGTAAGTGTGCCCTGAAGAGATTTCTGCTCTCATAATGGATATTCTAAACTAATTAAAATGCTAATTGATCGCTGGCCAACCACCCCGACTCTTGTTGTCTTCCGTAGAACTGTTTATGTCAGTATAAGTGTGTGCTAGTAACAGTAACTATAGTTCGTCCTAAAGCGCTTATAATATGCTATACAGCCGACCAAAATTTCAATTTGAACAGTTTTTTGTGTGGGTGGGTGGGGGGAGTGCTCCAAAGAATGCGTCTGATTAGAATGGTTAAAAAATATTGTTAGCAAGGAATGGACTACGAGCTGTTTTAAAAACAAATTTCTACTGTTTCAGTCGAATGTCATTGCAGTAGTGTACTATTGGGAGAGCATGAAAGAAATATTTACTCGATTTGACTACAATTATCATTCTTTGCTCAGATGACAGAATGCTATTGTCATCGTTTCTCACAGAACATCTAACGGTGCCGTTGTTCCAATACGATGTTGCGAAGATTGTGAACACTGTTTCTCTTTCATTATTGCAATCGTTTTCTTTGGATGTAGTATTCGTTTTGCTCTCCGCAGAGACTGTCTGGAAGGTGCTGGATCCGTAAAACTGAACCTCGAGGAAGAGTTGTTTTGCTGGTGTCCCAACACGTCCTAGACATCGAATTTCTAGTGTTCCATTTTCATTGGTGATATTGGGCACGGTGATGACTGGTACATCGGCCTTGGCTGAAAATGGAAAGCCTATTACAATTTTCTGCTCTAGAAACTTGTAGTTGTAACAACAGCGTTTTATCATGTCAAAAGTCTCAGCTTCTTTCCATTATTGTGTCTTCTTTATAGCTTTAATATACATGTAGACTGGCACTCAAAAAAATACTCCCTTCTATCTTTGTAAGTCTGAGAATCATGACAGTGTATATACTGCTCAATAAAAACCAGCTTTTACCCTTAAGAGATATATCCTTTTGATCAGTAGACAGTGATACAAATATAATGGAACAGGAACACCTGAGCGATTGAACTGTATTATAATACACATGACTATATAGGGACGATCTTGGTACGTGTAGAGAACAGGTGTCTGCATTAAAGAAACAGGAAAATGTTTTCTGTTTGACAATGGGGCGAGCTGAAAGTTTAGATTTAGTTACTCCTTGCCGGAAAACGACTTTAACGATAATATTGGAGAAGGAAGAGCAGATTATAGACATTCCCGAAATGCATTTTTGTTTTTAAGAGCTATAACTTCTGTTGGATTGAATTATGTTCACAGTAAATGATTTTTAAATATTCAGAGAAAGCTATGTGCATGATTTTCTCAATTACATCCTCATCAAATATGAATTCAAAGGTTTGCTCTAATTGCAACTACACTCGCTGATCGAATATACTCTAACAATAAATTAACAGCGAGTTGTCATGGGGACTTTCAATATCTGAAGAATAAACACTGTATGTTCACCGGCTTGCACAAGTTATATATTTTTCGAAACATATTGATAGGTTTACTAAAATGCAACTCACCTGTTATGTTAATCACTCCACTTATGTTACTGTTTACGTTGATGATATATTGACCAATCTGATTGCACTGTAATCGTTGTATTTCCAATGATAACGTCTGGTTTGGCCCTATGCCGGACAACCTTAACGTAGCTGTAAGACTTGTGTTTAAAATGCCAGGTTGGAGGACCCCAGTAACGTAAAATAACCTAAATTCTCCACCAGTGAATGGTCTAACTGTAGCTATAACAGACGAAATTCGTACATCCCCAACCGCGCACAAAATGGTTGCATTGGAGCCTATGCCATATTCGGTTACAGAGCAATTTAATCCTGCAAAAGAAATTTTAAAGTAAAATATTCTTTCAAACTATATTTTTAGATTTAAGACAGAACACTAGTAATGTATTATTTACATTTATATAGCACATGTCTTCCAATTCAAAATAACTTTTGATACATTTTTTGAATTATTTAAAAATTTACTTTGCTACGGAGGATTGCTCAAATTGACCTTGCGAGGCGGACACGAATAGTAGGAGAGTATCCAAACTACTACATGGCTGCATCGTATGAGCTATTGTTTTTACCAATACTGTGAATATAATGCCCATCTAGCTGCAAAAAGCATCAATACAGATCTGACATGGTCGATATAATGATATATTAATGGTAAATCTTAATTATACGCTGTTGGTTAGAAATTACAAATTGCGGAGTCCTTTGTATGAGAAGTACGCAACATCAAGACTGGGTTCACGATGTTTGCAGCACTCTACTGGATGCGCGTTATTCACAAAATAAGATCATTTTACAATTTTATATGATGCAACTAACTTAAATATGTCATCTTACTGTTTTATATTGTTTACTAAACACATTAGACCAAATTAATTGTTCAATGCCTAAGTAAGTTAGCAGTCATTATAGTGGTTTGAGATGGGCTACATAATTTTGGTTCCTGATCCCAAAGCCCTTCTAAATAACCCCCGCCCCTCGACATTATTCCGCTGACGAGTTTTGTCAATGTGTGCGACTATGATTTCCTACCGGTACAATTTTCATGGGAAGTCCCACTGAGCTAGCATGCCGATCGTTATACACAAGCAACAGTGTCTTGTCATGGAGATCAATACAGATCACAGGTTATATATTTTAAGATATAGCAGAGAGCTGCAATATACTATATTTTGTACAAGACAAATTTCGTAAGAATACTGAGTATTCTGCATGTCTGTCATTCATATTAACCACTGTCTATATAAACAAAAACATTCTTGGTGGAAGTGTTAATCAATAATATGATAATAATAATAATAATGAGGGCTTTGTGTAACGCCAAATCTTTAAAAGCTCTAAGCTCTTTACACCATCAATAATATGACTACACTACAGAACAACAAATGACAAAAACAATGAAATTAGAAAACATAAAAACTTGCTGAAAATATATAAGATACAAAACATGATTAGGTCGCTAAGTTTGTCCCTGAAGTCGAAACAGGTGAGTCTTGAGAGCAATCTTAAAAGGTACCACTGTGTCTTTGTGTCTAATTTCAATGGGCAATTTGTTCCACGTCGCCGGGCCCTGGTAGAAGAAGAGCGTAAGGATCTAGCTGGTGTATACACATGGGTGAGGCTGGACAAGTATGTTGGACTGGAGTCGGTGTTTGAAACATAGCACAGAGAACAAATTTTGTGTTTGATTCTGTATCGAATTGATAGCCAGTGAAGGGTATAGAGCAGTGGTGAGGTGTGCTCTGATCGAGGTACTCTAAAGATGATCCGTGCAGCTGTGTTTTGAACCTTTTGAAGTTTCTGGAGTAAATATTGTGACAAACCAGACAGAATTGAGTTACAATAGTCCAGTTCTTGAAAGTACTAATGAACACACAAGTGTTTTCGTGGCATCAACAGAAAGATATTTACGAATGGAACTGATGCGTCTCAATTCAAGATATGCAGCCCTGCAGATGTTCATGACATGTTGGTGCAATGTGAGAGTACTGTCTAGAGTAACACCTAGATTCCGTATTGACTATGAGAATTTAATGTTGGTGTTGCTGATATTTATTGTCTGAGGTAAAGGATGTGGATGAGAAAGTCTTTGTGTTGTGATCAGAATAGCCTCAGTTTATCATCATTCATCTGCAGCTTTTTACATGTCATCCATTCGAAATGCACTTCTCTACTCCATGGATGGTAGCATCAACTTCAGTTGGGTGGCTAGACTTGTATATTTGGGTGTCATCAGCGTACAGTTGGTGCGACACTGGGTGATGATCTATGACACTTGAGAGCGGCTGAGTGTACAGAATGATGAGAACACGTCCAAGAACAGATCCCTGTGGAACACCATAACATACGTCAACTGGGCTGGAGCGTATTCCATTTGCAGATATAATTTGTGACCTGTTGACTAAGTAGGACTTGAACCACGGTAAGGCTATATTCTGAATGCCAAATACATGCTGGAGACGGTGAAGTAATATATCATGGTCTATTGTGTCAAATGCTGCAGATAAATCCAGGAGAGTGAGAACTGTTATCTTTCCACTATCCAAAGCGGAGAGAATGTCACTAAATACTTTCAGAAGAGTAGCTTCCGTACTGTGGCAAGGGCGATATGCAGACTGTACATTGCTAAAAAGACTGTTTGAATTAAAATGAGATACAAGTTGAGTTAGAACAACCTTTATCCATTCCTTTGGCATATCATATACTAATGACATACATACTCAAATCTAATAAGGTATATGAATATGAGACACAGAATTAGTATTCCAAGACAAATGCGTGGGACCAATTATGCAACTATTAAACATGTCAAGATAATTGACGGGGATATGTTTACCATAAAAGAAAATTTGTACACAATCGAAACTAATAATGATGAAATGGTAATTGTATATGGCATCTGTGTTTACATCGATAACTATGGGAATGTGTATCATATTGTTTTCCATGAGAGGTTTAAACTTTATATAAGAAATATATTTTCTTACTTATTAAACGGTCTCAGTAACCGGGTTATACTCTAGTCGAGATATTTCTGTCTCTAATCGTAAAGAATAATGTTGCTTTTTGTAACTGAGGTCAACATGGGTTCAATACAATTATGAAAGTCAAATCTGATGCCTAAGTAAACAAAGTGCCAGTGACTTCAAACTTACTGCCCAACTAGCACAACCCGAGCATAAACTGTTTCGTTTTGTGTGAGAATATTATATTAAGCAACCACAATGGGACTCTTGGGCATGCTAATTAAATTGCCTGAGCAATTATATGCTGGTACAACCTCAGAAACATTGGAATCACCATTTTACCCAAATGAGTCATACCGATTGCTCAAATAAGTCCAAAATATGTTGCATAATTTTCAAATGTGTATTCGGAACTTTTTAAACTCTGAAGCAAATAAGAAGAAACGAGCGGTGAGGATAATCTCGAGTTTTTCAGTAATACAGCAATGGTCCGATCAATTTATCCATTGCTTTGGCATATCATATACTAATGACATACATACCCAAATCTAATTAGATATATGAACGGATGCACAACCTCGGAGAAAGTATCCGAAACCATTTCTACGTCTAATGATGCAAAACCATGGTCCGAATAATCATTCTGCAAATGTACTATTAAATTGTTCTACAATGACATGATCGTGATGCATGCTATAATATCCACAACGTATGGAATACGATATTGTGTCAATAGTTGATTCGAGTAATTCTTTTCCTGAATAGAACTGCAATATCAGCAGTTATGTGATCGGCCCGCGTGCGTAGAAGGGTATGTATTAACAAGTCGACGACACAGGATTCTTCTTGTTAATCCATGACCCTCAATACTTGTATACAGAGGTATGGTTATTGCCAATGGGTTCTGGACAGCTTATTTAGTAAAACAAGAGGTTTCGCTATCTCTGACTTCTCTGCGCTGGTAAATACTTGACCGACCCAAACCTGGGGAAGATGTTTCCAAATTATCGGTTTGTACTCTGATCATTGGCCCGGCTGTATCCGTGAAACCTCAACTGTTTTTGAATCTGATCATAGATTGGTTGTAATTCCTTGTATCATTTGGTGACTATTAACTGTGTTATGATGCAATAAGGGATTTCACGAAGAGCTTGCATCGTCGAAGACGTCTTCGCTGTCTACAACTGATGTCTTTTCTCTGATATATGAATCCTCACTGATTGACGACCTTGATCGATAGTGTAATAACTATGTCATGTGCATCGATGGGATGCTTGATCGCCAAGACAATTCATATAATATGTTCCTTTGGACGAACAAAACACAGATGTGATTTTTGTGACCCAATGATATGTACATGTGCCTAAAATGATCCGGTTCAACTGTACTATGTTAATATTTCGTGGTGTTGACACTCATTACCTCGCATGTATACATCGATTCCGTCGACCCAGAAACCGTCTGGTTTTCAAGCAATCGCCTTGACTAAACAATGTGTCGATTGGATCTGTAATTAAAACCCCTCAATAAATGTATACGATGCCAAAAATGCCAGACTATTATAATAGAGTATGCTGACCGATGCCGCAAAGCTACTTGCGAACATCAAAAACTAAACAACGATGTTATAGCCGGTCGCACTAGTCTCAGTGATATGTTTCATTTGCGATAGACTTCACGTGAAGACCTCACAAACGGTTTTGAACATATGGTTGCAATGATGGGAACAGAAAAGGAGCTGGCCCTGTTATTAAGGACGGACAGTGACACAGAAGTGACAGCGGTAACTACTTTACTCTTGTCAGAGCAAATATAAGAAGAGATCGAAAAAAATGGAGAGGGCGTTGATGTTATCTCAAAATGCACCCGTATACTCGCACAGCAGCACATGAAAATGTCACCACTATCCGTGCACGAGTCAATGCTGAATGTCCATGGCAAGTATTTAGTGAACCAGGCTGTCGTGGATTTTTTTTAAAATCCTATACGTCACGTTCTTACCAGACTACCTAATTGGCGCAATCTCGTGTTTAAGTACCAACAAAGTCTTATGATGGACAAAATATGGCTGGATGGGTATACATGGAGATTATTTGATGTCCTCAAAGCCTATGGTTAGCCGTGTGAATATTATAATAAAGTAGGTAATACATTTCAAGCCGGAGACAAGGAACAAAATGCTTGAAGATTTTATGAATATATAGAGCAGGGAAAAACCATCGAATCAGTGTTCCAAGCAGAAACCCAATCCATACATCATATGAATCCCAATTTGGACAATATTATTTAGAACAACGTAACCTGCTATTACACAATATATTTTGGCACAGAGAACTCGAACAACGATGTAAACCTCCACTAGTAGAACTTTGATCTTGATCACAAAAACACAGGAAGCAAAAGTTGATTAAAAAACAGCAACCAAGGCGTGCTAAAAAGATGCATTCCACCAAGGCTGACCGTGTATCTGGCTAACACAATATGAAGACGGATAATTAAAAATTATAACCAAAGTAAGAAGAAGGTGTTGGTAGACCTGTGATCCCAACAATCTTTCGAATCTACTGAAAACACTCGCAAGGTCGGTGTTTGTCTCTAACAAAGTGCCAAAAGTCCTCAGCGAGGCATCATGGACATTCAGACGTTTCGCGCCTTAATGTATGAACTCATTAAAAGTATAGATGAGCTATATAAGACAGTTGATGCATTCTTAGACACTTTCTTTTCTTTGATAAATTAATACTGCGATGTAGCGTGTCGTGCATGTACTTGTCGCATGTGTCTATTGTGAACGTGAGAAACTCATATTACGCGTCATATTAATCAGTTAGGTCCTGGCGATTGTTTACGGCCCTGGCCAATATTGATGTATATATATATATATATATATATATATATATATATATATATATATATATATATATATATATATATATATATATATATATATATATCTATATATATATAATCAATAAAGAATACTCGATGGACATGTAAGAGTAAACAATTAGCAATGCAGAGTTTAAAACCAGGTTCCTCTAGGTAATTGCATTTGGGTGAGAGTATATTCGATCACGTTACATCCACAGACTCACGCATAAGCAAAAATCCTCAGTGTAAAAAATTCACTGGGTATATGGAAGGTGTTTTGGGATCAAGAACTGTGAATAGACTGTCCATCGCAGACCTCTATCATACTACTAATCAAATTTTATAAACATATCAGATATATATATATATATATATATATATATATATATATATATATATATATATATATATATATATATATATATATATATAACAATCCATAATATATAATAGATTATAGATTGTAAGTTGATTACCTGTTATTAAAGGCGTCCAAGTCGGACATGTTTTATTAAGGACATCGAAACATTTATTCTGTGGACAATCGTGCACCAGTCTTTCCGTACAGTTAATGTACATACTGCATCTACTACCTGTGTAGGGTACTAGTTTAGCATTTGACCCGTTACAAACACGATCTTCAAAATAAAATCATGTATCAACAATTGAATTTATATAAACAAGCAGCATAAAAGGTGGATAAACATAGTACTTATATTTTATCATTGTCGTAGGAATAAAACATGATAATAAAAAAATCCTAACACTATTTAAGCTTAGGATGACATTTTTTTTTAAAGATATTTATAGAAAACAGACATTTTCAATGTATATCAGCCCTCTAACGCTGACTTAAGGTAATCGCTGATTCGTTAAAAATATCCACTCACATTTAATTTCATATTTATAAATTGTAACTATTTAAAAACATTATAGAAATTTCATATTATGATTCATTAAAGTACTTTCATTGCGAACTTTAGCCATATTCCTTGGTGGCCAACACAATAACTTATTCATGTTCGTTAAAATGCTATATCTTAATATGAAAACCAATATTTACGCTTTGTACATACCTACGATGTCAGTGATACACGTTGTGTTTGTGCAATAGTTGCATCTGTCGGTTTCGTAAACACCAAAACACAAAGTTCTTGGACACAAGCCAACAGTCACGTTTCCATTAACACAGTCAATATAGTTCGTGCAGTTGTATGGATGGTAATACTGACCCCGTTCTAGATTCGGACAGTATGCAGCTATGAAAACAAAACAAAACAAAGCAAAGACAATTATTTTGTATTTGTAAAATACGTAGTCCAAATAATAAAGACTAAATTCTTGCAGCCGGGACGATTTTCTAAATTTGTTAAGTAGTACAATAATCGAATGATATTGTCTATATATGCAAAATACATATTTTCTTTAAAGCGAACAGGTAGAGCAAGCGAACAAAATGCAAATATTGTTTAAGTGCAATCAAACTGTAATAAGAACAGCCATATGTGAACACATGCATGATTACCACATAACATTAGCTTAGGACATGTGATTTAGGCAATTCTTAAAGTTAAAACATCTAATTATACATTGCAACAATTAAAATAAACTAAATTGGACCATATATAATTAATTATAAATAGAAGCATGTATACCATCTTATATTAAAGTATCCATTTTTAAATGTCAGTGGGAGACAAATGCATTGAGATGATTAACCTATTTAAGTATTCATTCATATTTTATATATTGATATACCTGATGCAAAACATTTATAGCACGCCAACAAGATGAAGACTTTGTACGTACTTCACGTTCACTCTTTCTGACTTGGAAAATTAATCTTGTTCATAATGCTAACATTCACAAATATTTGGCATACACTGGGCTTAACTATCTTGAAACTGCAGATATTTCAATCGCACACCGTTGGCAATCACCACTTTGTCTATGACAATTGCGGATGCCGTAAAATTATCAATCATTTTCATAATAAACATTTACGTGAGATAAAACAAATACGTTTTTAAAAACATTCAGTCTTCGTCTCCTCCCCTCCAGAGTGGGCCAAGTTCCCATTCCTCAAAACTATGACCAGGGTAGTGCCCAGATATATATCACTATTATTTACGGGAATTTGCGTAAGGCGGGTTATATATAATTTTAAAACATGTACAACATTGTCTAAGGAAATGGGACATTTTTGAAAATTATATATTCTCCCTATGGGGGAGGGGGAAGAAAATGAAGCCGAAAGTAATGCTCCTGTCATATTTAGTCACTGCGTGCACAGGTATATTATTAGATCTGTGATAATTTTGTCAAATGATGTAGAGCTTGGGGAGTGTTGGCAAAATGTGTTGTGGGAACACGCTCGGCTACGAAAATCTGATTGAGAGGCCTAGGTATATGACGTCTCCGAAACCTTGCAGCATACTAACCTGGTACAACTTCCACTAACTGTTTATCAAATGGGGGTATCTCATTTTGTTGTAGACTTTGGTTGTTGACGGCAGAGCAGCGAATTTCCTTGCCATGCCAGTCTCTTGAAAAGGCATAGTAGAAAGTAACCTTTTGATAGGTTTGACATGTTTCCTTTGAAATTGTTGTATTGATGTTAGTAATGTTCGGATAAAAGTTACTTGTAAAGTTAGAGTCAATGACAAGTTTTCCGGCCGGAAAACCTACGTCTCCCTCACAAATAAACGGTAGGTCTGCTCGGTTTTCTTTACCCTCTACCATGTCTCTGGATAAGGTTAGCGAAGGTTTACTTGGCTTTCCTGTTTAAGTAAGAATCAATAAAAAGTATGGATTATGTTACAAATCTAAGGTATTTAAGTAACAGAAAAAGCAAGGCCAACAAATTTTGCGAGATTTAAATAATTTAATTATCAGACTTTTATTATGAAAATATAAGAGGAACTTGGAGTATTATGAATTAGATATAAACTTCCTTAAAGATTAATTTCTATTCCAAAAGTATCAAATGTTCCGAATGAATTTCAGATCCTCGAATGTACTGTACTATCGGCAGTCCTGATTTATGAAGATGTCATTATCCAGGATTCCTATGAATATTTCGTAATCGACCAAAAATATTTGTTTTTAGCCCAATGAGCACTCTGTCATTACAGTGAATAATCCAAACAATGTTTCCTTTCAAATAATATCTAAACACAACAATGAATTCATCTGAAAACTAATTTTTCAACAAGGAAAGAAGAAAAAACAATTATCAAATTTGTCCATCTCCATGTACTTTTATACAAACAAAAGTGGTGAAAACGCATTTTGCTCCTAGTTACGTGGGTGTTTTGTGTGCAAATATCGCCCATCGTAAATAAACCCACCTGACTTAACCCATCCAATGGAAAATAACTGAATTCTTCTATGAATCCACTTGAACACACCAGCCAATGAAAATTTAAAACAAAGATGTCAACAAGTTTTGTTATTAATATCATTTTTTATTATCATACACACTTATGTCAACAACTATTTATAGTCATTACGCAATCTTTACTATTAGCATCTTAAAATAGAAATGCATACCCATGTAGAAAATCCAACTGATCAAAATATCTGGATTATAGATACAATTTACAGTCATGAACAAAAATAGCATATACTATAGACACAATCACTTACCAACAGTTGCATAAAATAAATATACATAACAATCGTCTTTAAAAAAGCAACTTTTTTTTTGTCCAAAACACTTTAAATTGTAGTATGCTATAGTAAATGTCTTTTTCTGAGATTCAATCAACCTATGAAGTTACTCTCCCCTTCGTGTATATGTAGAAGTTATATTTTCACCCAAATAATAAAATATTTTTCTTCGCTAAAAGTTTTATTTCACGTCACTGGTTACTTGAAAGGGCTCAACATAACCGAAAATGAAATCATCAAAGAAAATCCAACGCATGTAAGCATATTTCAAGCCTATCCGATTTCTCAACTTACTCAGTAGATCTAGCTTCAATGTTGCGTTTGAGACCCATTCACCTGTCACTTTACAGTGGTATAGTCCATTGTCTTCGCATGCCACCTGGTTGGAGAAGCCGAGATGAACGAGTGCCGAATTAGAAGTGATATTCCCCGTCTTTAGCTTGATTCTATTCGTGCTTATGTTCATATTATCTGGCGTGATGCGGGCGATGATTTGTATTGTTCCAGCTTCAGCCGATTCTCGATGGATTTCAACTTTTGTAAGACCAGAATACTTCATAACGAGGCAGACCATTTGTACGTCACTATCTCCAATGTACACATCATTTTTCGAAAGAGTAAAAGTAACATCTGAAACATTGTATATGTATCATAAGCGAAAAATAAATAATTGAAATAGAGTTGGTTCCGCACTTAATTCATAATTAGTTCTGTGTTTTTACAATTGCCTGAAGAATTATCGTTAAATATGCAATTATATTGGTGGAAAGTTCCTTTCGAGATACCTCTGAAGAAAGACAAAATAGAATCGGGGAGGGAGACATATAGAATCTATTTTGGGGTTTGGACCGAGACAATGAAATCCCAGCCGCGGGGTTAAATTATATGTCTCCTCAGGAGGCTTGTCCGAGTGGGGAGACATATACTGTAACCCCGCGGCTGGGATTTCATTGCCTCGGTCCAAACCCCAACGTAGATTATTTTTCTCACCCAATATTATCCTTTAAAGTAAAAATAACTCTTTATAGGTGTGCACCTCGCAATGTTTACATGTGGTGCATGAATACAAATAAGCTGATGAGGGCTGTGGTGTGACCGTTGCGTCCGAAGTGCACAGTTCATACGCGTGATCAAAGAATTTTTTTTATCGAGACTCTTTGGAATATGTGAGTGAATGACAGAGACATGCTAAATTGGAGGGAAACAAATGCACGTGTCAGGAGTTGTATAGCAAATACTTAGTAAGCGGCCGAATTCTATATTTTCTATTGTTAAGGGAGGATAATAAATTTCTACCCACACATTAATTACGTTAAAGTGTTTAAGTAGATTGGAATGGGTGAAATGCAATACATATTGAATAAATTAATAGAACTACACATATGCAAGTAAAGTTTTTTGGGAAGTAGATAAGTAATCATTCTGGTTCACTTTTGTGACTTCTTTGCTACACTCCTCGGAACAGTTAATTTGGGGAACAAGATAATAAACATCACTGACATAAACCTTCTTCCACCCGGCCAATGTAGGGTCGACAAATATTGATTAAAATTCAAGATTTAAGCTTGGGATGAAAAATATAAATTAACACCTCAAACCCATGTGCATTTCGAACGTTAATTCTATTAATTTCTATTGCTTCCTTTGCTTTTTTCATATCTTCATAATCACAAAAGTGAGTTTAGCTTTAAATGTTCCAAGAATTTATTGAAGAAAAAGTGAGAATATATGATGAAAGAAAGATATTTACCTTCTAATCTCGGAGTCGTAATGGTTTGGTGAGCTAAAATGGAATACATTAAAATATGCACATTCATTTTGACAACGATTGCGATTAAAATACTCCATTTGACAGAAGATCAAATAATGGAATAAGAAGTTGTAATAGGGTACTGCGGATATTCTCTTTCATATGACAAGAAAAAACCTTCCACCCCACCCCAATCTAATATATATATATATATATATATATATATATATATATATATATATATATATATATATATATATATATATATATATATACCTGAATTTCGTTGAAATAATAAATACAGTACTATTCCTAACAATATGTATGTAGTATGTATGTATGTATGTATGTATGTATGTATGTATGTATGTATGTATGTATGTATGTATGTATGTATGTATGCATGTATGTATGTTTGTATGTATGTATGTATGTATGTATGTATGTATGTATGTATGTATGTATGTATGTATGACTGACTGACTGACTGACTTTATTTCCTCTTTAATAGAGATTACATCAGATTAATCAAATTCAGGATAATACAAAATCATGAAATACAACACAAAAGAATATAAATAAAACAAATTGGAAACGTATACCATTGTAATTATCAATGTAGTTCTTTCTACATGACATATATGCTTATGCATACATACACACACACACATATATATATATATATACACACACACACACATATATATATATATATATATATATATATATATATATATATATATATATATATATATATATATATATATATATATATATATGTATGTATGTATATATACACCCAAACACATATTTACACATACATATATACACACATATACACACATCTATACATATATATAAGGAACAGCATGAAATCCTTCTCAAAGGAATAAAGATAGCAAATGGTGACACTCGTATATTATATGAGCCAGAGAGCAGTATATCTCCGTGATACATCAAAATTGCGGAATTTGACAACAGCAGGATATTTATTTTTGCTTGTTTTTTTAAATTTATTTTTTTATTTTTTTAGATTAACTACTTATTATTGCTGTTATGTTATGACATGTTGGTTGAGAGTAGGGCATGCATTTTATTGTAAAATGAGGTTATGCTTTTTGCCGTTACCAACATGAGTTTATCCCATACATCATCGTCGATAGACGACAAGCAATCTACTCTGCTTCCAAGAAGTGTCTACAGTAGTATATCGTCTTCTTGATTAAATAAATTAACCCCGTCTCTCACCTCTAAAGTGTCAATCACCCTCTCAAAGAAGACGTTTCGTTCTTCAAGGAGCTTTTCACAACCTAAGATAAGATGTTTCGCTCTGTGGTCAGTCTCATTTCCACAGAGTTTACATATCATAACATTTCCAACAGGCATGATATATAGTTTCACTATTTCAGAGAGAGGCCATAACATAGATGGAAATTTACGTCCAAGAAACCATATACTGCTTGGTTTTAAGTCCAAATGAATGTTTCTGAAGTGAATTAAATCGCTCCTTAGTTCAATATCTGTATTCCATGTAGATTCTTCGATGTTTTGAATATTATCAATAATATTCCGATTCCAAAAAAGTTTACCTTCGGTTTGTACTCTTACTGCATAGTCTAAGAGAACACTTCCCATACCATATTTCTTGAATATTTTGTCAATATCTGCTATAAACCCCGTCTGTCTTATTGGGTTGGTCAAGTACTGATATAAACGCAAAATGAAAATCTTTTTCCAGATAAGAGTCCAATCGCCCCTACACAGCCGGTTGAAAAAGCACAATTTCATCTTATCTATGTATGCTTCCATTGACCAGAGTCCTATGGTACTACGCGTTGCCTCTATGGGCGAATATTTATCGAAAGCTTGCATACGTCGCGCTGCATATCTCTGACATAGCTCAAGTTCTTCTATATTGGTGTTTGTCATATTCGACCATAATTCACATCCATATAGGACTGAAGGTAGAATGATTCTTTTCCAGATTTTCATACTTGTTAGAGGGTTCATTCCTCCGTCTCTGATACCAATAAAATAAAAAGAGTTTAATAAGTGTTTACCTTTATCGCATGCTTCTTTTATCGCATCGTTAGGTTGAAAGTTGTACTTTAGAGGTATGCCGGCATATTTCTTACTTTTGACTACTGGAATTGGCGATTTGTCGAATAGAAAAGAAGGGATATCATTTCTTCCTTTGTTTGTAAAGAGGATGCTGCAACTTTTATCTGCGTTATATTTCAATCTCCACCTTTTCGCATAATTAAAGATTGTATCGAGCAGATGCTGCATCGAATGATGCGAATTAGCCATTACAGTTGTGTCATCCGCTAATAAGACACACGGCAGGTGGAGATCGACAAGATTTAGGCCTCGCAAAGTGTGATCTAAATCAGTGATCAAATCGTCTATCATAACAAGAAAGAACCAAGCGGACAAGATACGACCCTTCCCTACACCCTGCTTAATATTAAAATATATTGCCCGCAAATAAAACAGAACTGGTTACTCCCTTAGACGAGTCTTTCATGATGCGCCACGTCTTCCCTTTAATGCCAAGTTTGTACAGTTTGTAAAATAACCCATTGTGCCAGACTGTATTGAATGCCGTAGCATTATCAAGAAATGTTGCATATACAGGAGTATCTTTATCCATATAGTAGCATATAGATTCTTTGATACAAAACGCTGCAGTGATACTGCCACAATTACTCCTAAAACCTTGTTGCATTGGATTTGGAAAATTAATGTGCTTAGAAAATATAAGTAGTCTATTATATATAATTTGCTCTAGGATTTTCTGAAGCACTGGAACTATAGTTATATCACGGTAGTTATTCATATCTAATTTGCTTTTTACCCCTCCTTTAAATATTGGTATTACTAAACCTTGTTTAAAATGGCATGGGTACTCCTCGGCCTCGTACACTTTTTTGAAGGCAGTTTCAAGTAACTGTACACTGCTTTGAGTGTCCGCAAACAGTAAATGCTCGGCAACAATACCGTCGTGACCACATGCCTTATTTTTATTGAGAGAACTAATTGCACTACTGATTTCTTCTCTAGTGGGAATTTTGTCAACAACTTCATCAAAGTGGGAATAGGTTTCTATACTCTGTTTTTTAACCTCTGCTAAGACCATCTGGTAATGATTCTTATCGTATAGATAGGTATTGTCAGGTAGTGACAAATTGGAAAAATGATTTGTCCATAAGTCTCTTATAGAGTCGTGGTCACGTAAAATTTTTCCGTTAGATTCAATTTCGTATATGTAATCACGTTTATGTCTTTTATTCCGTATAAACTTATAGAAAGTGGAAATATCGAGCTCTGCAGCCTTTTCAAGCTCACTGAACTGTTCTCTGTCACACATTTCTTTTGCTCTCAGTAACTCTTTTCCAAAACATTTCTTCGCTTTCTTATAGTTCGCGTATGACTGAAATTCCCATCCTCTTGGCCTACCATCAGAGATCCATACCCTACGTTTCATCCTCATTTCTGTATGAAACTTTTTTACGTTTAGTAATTTCCAATAGGGGTTAGCGTATGGGCAAAACCTTTTTATGGGCAGAAACCTAGAAGCTGCGTCATGTAAAATCTTTACCGTGTCTTGAATAATAATTTCAATATCGACATTTGTCACTAGTTCTGCCTTATGCAGTTGCGCTAAAAATTCATTTCGTGTTGCTTCCTTATACCTATTTATTTGTTCTGCCGATGCTTTCTTCCAATTTATGGAGGGAATTATATGCTTGTCAGCCATGATTATATTATATGCAAGAGGAATGACCAACTCTATTTTTACAGGATGATGATCTGAAATGTTCAAAGGATGGTCATCAATTATTTCGGCCTTAACCACTAAAACGAATTTGGTTTTTAGCAATAGTATATGGTCTATCAACGATTTGGATTTACCATCGCTTGAGTAAAATGTAAAGTCAGGTCCTTCACAAAAAGATTGACTATTAACGGTTATTGAGTGCCTATCAGTCAGAAACTTTTCTAGAATAGCGCCTCTAGCGTTTGTTGTTAGACAGTTCGTTTTGAAGCTAAGCAGTGAACTTAACTGGCCATTAAAGTCACCCGCGAGTATGGGAATGCCTTCTTTACAGAACATATCAAACTGGTCCTTTAATTCTTCCATTGTTTCATAGTAAATTGCAATAGGAAAATTATTTGATGGCAAAAGTGCTCCGAATACAAAAGATTTCAATTTATCATTACATATCACTTCTATCCCTAAGACTATATCACTGCCGACGCTCAACAAAGGATTAACGCAGAGTGACTTCCTATATAGGATTGCTATTCCCCCAAACCCTGTATGTCTTATCCTTTCTTCGAAATTCACTTTTAGCCTATTGTCAGAGCGTGAGAAAGATTTAAACTGTGGATGTAAATTGTCTAGGAAGTTGAGTTGCTCCGGAAGAAGCCAGTGCTCAGTAAGCACTGCAATATCTACCTCATTTAGCAAAAAGTACAAGTATGGTGCACCATACATGGCTCCTTTTACGTTCCATGTCATCAGACGAAATGTATGACTAGACATTTGTTGACTTAAAAAATAGATTTTCAACACAAGTAGTACAATGACTATAAAGTAGTTGACCATAATTTATGCATATATATATGTGACTTACTGCCCCTTTATATAGTTCCACCCGAACCTCTTGGCGTCCTTATCACCGTAATACTCATACCATTCTCTTGTCCATACAAAATCTGGACAAAAACCTTTCTCTAAAACCTTCTCAAAGTTTAAGTCATCTACCGTGACTAAAGCAGTAAAAGTGTCCTTTCCTCCTCTTACACGCCAGTGCTTTAAGATCTGAGAGTCAATTATTTCTATTCCTTTGTTTCTGGCGTGCTTTTTTATACAAGTTCTCATCTCCTCTCTCGTTCTGTCAACCGGTATCCTGGACATTAGAAATCGACGTTCATAAGAGTTCCTCAGTCTTTTTTGAGGTCTGCAGTTTCTGTTAGTTGTGATGACATCGATTGTTTTGCTTCCTTTATCCAAGTCTTTTGATGAGGTGGCTGAATTTTTTTGAATGGTGATCTTCTTTCCCTGTCGATGTATCTTGCATTTTCCCGTGCTGAGTATTTCTGATCATGATGATAACCACGTTCTCCATTATCTTCAATTACTATCAATTCTTCAGTTGAGGTACTGGATATTGTGGACGGAGTCAGAACCACTCCTTCCCTTGAATCAGTGGATTTCAAGCGACCGCCTTTGTTCTTCGCCGTATATTCCGTTTGATCCGACAAATACTTCCGTCGTTTTGTACGATCAAGATTTAGAGCAGTTCTCACTTTCACCATATTTGCTGTTTGTGTTTCAGTTGAAGGTTTGACCATACGCACTATATCAGCTAGTGTTATTTGAGTCTGTGCATCGCATTTCGTGCTTACATTTTCTTTATCCTTATCACATACTCTATCTTCGAGCAGTTGATGTAAAAACATTTGGTGACCTTCAATACTTTCCAACTGGTTATTCTTCTCCCTGAGTGATATTCTCAAGGCCAAATTGTCTTTAGATAACTTCTTTTCTTCCTCTTTGCATCTTTTTAATTCCGATTGTAGTCTAGTAGAGTCAACATCTCTAGTAAGCAGTTCTTTACGTATCTTGTCAAGCTCAGTTTTCAATTCATTTCTGATGTCATCTTTCATTTGTTGAATACTGCTTTGTATAAAATGTTTCAGATCTATTATCTTGTATAAATTCTATATTGTTACGGAACTGTCATTTTTATCATTT
The DNA here is from genome assembly GCA_029339505.1 of Unio delphinus. NCBI lineage: Eukaryota > Metazoa > Mollusca > Bivalvia > Unionida > Unionidae > Unio > Unio delphinus. The sequence continues at coordinate 1,947,401 of JAQISU010000026.1, forward strand.
AAAAGAGATGATACTGAATTGCGTTCGGAGTTCTGCATCACCTGTTCTGGTTCTGATTCTGATCGCTGTGACTGATTGTTAGATCCTTTTCTTTTAGATACTCGGCTCCCATATGTACTACTATCATGTATACCCGTGCGTGGTTTCTTTCTCGAAGCGAGGCTTTTCACTTCAGATAAGTTGTTATCTCCTGCTAAGAAATGGTATAGAATAAATATATCCTCAGCTAATCTCTCCTCTAGAGGCTCACTATCACATCTTACTGTCCTCTCAACTATACAAGTCACAGGATAATTACTGTTTTCCAATTTAGCCAGGTCATGTAGTGATAGTCTGACATCTTTTAAATTCTGCTCATCCAATTCCAAACACATCTTCTTTTTAAAATCATCTCTGTCCAAAGTTCCAAATTTAGAATCGATTTGAAGGTATATATTTTTCTCAGTCTGAGTTGCTATCAAGTCTTCTTCTAAATTTGACTTTTCATCGCCACTGTACCGCTCATCTATTTCTAGCTCGTCATCCATGTCCGTAGTTCACATCATCTATAATATCCTACTGATAAAGCATTTTGGTACTTTTCTAATGAAAATCTCCCAAACTTTAACCAAAAAACAAAATTATAACAAATCCTCCATGTTTCATATATCACTTAATCGCCTCTAATTGTTAGGAAATTAGTCAGAACTATATATTCAATGATGAACATTCTGATTACTCAAACTTAAATTACAAAAATTACATACTGCAGATATCTGCAGTTTGCAAAATTCGTACAAACGGCAGTTTGCGACTCAAATTTGTTACACAAACACAATTATAACAAATACTCCATGTTTGTTGATCAATTGTACTATTCCTAACAATATGTATGTATGTATGTATGTATGTATGTATGTATGTATGTATGTATGTATGTATGTGTGTATGTTGATCAATTGTACTATTCCTAACAGTATGTATGTATGTATGTATGTATGTATGTATGTATGTATGTATGTATGTATGTATGTATGTAGGTAGGTAGGTAGGTAGGTAGGTAGGTAGGTAGGTAGGTAGGTAGGTAGGTAGGTAGGTATGTATGTACGTACGTACCTACATGCATGTCTGCCTACCTGCCGGTCTAAGTACCTACATTACAAACTTAGAAACACACACACACACACACACACACACACACACACACACACACACACAAACTCACACACACAAACACACACATACATGCATACATACATACATGCATGAATTCATACATGCATACATATATACCTGTAGAATTGTAGAGAATTAGGAATTAAAGAGAGGCACATGCTTACCTTTTTGAGATGTGGTCAGTGTCGTAGTTGTTCCGTCAGACGTAAAAACTGAGAATCAAATCAATGAAAGCTTTTAAATACACATCCATTCATACACACATACATATACTCATACACACACACGCGCACGCACGCACGCACGCACGCACACACACGTACGTACGTTCGTACATACATACATACATACATACATACATACATACATACATACATACATACATTCTATGACATAGAAGTATAATTTTATGCGTTGCTTAATGATATATTGTGTGTAATTACAGTTTTAATGCTACTACATTTAGTAAGAGTAGGAGAAAAGATGTTCCAAAGTTGCTCTCAATATCACAGACAGAACGTTGGCACCAACTCAGAAACACGATGAATTATTTTGATTCTGGATTCCTTCCTTAGAAGGATCTCTCTCGATATGAAATCACTAAACCTATTAAAAAATTACTACATGCAAAGTTACTACAAATAAGCATTGGACAAATCACATGTACTCGGTTGTAATTGAATGAACTGGTCTCTGCAGATTGTACAGCTCCATACAACGACGATTTGTGCTCCCATGGAGACATGGTTGGATAGCGGTAAAAATCGCATAATGCGATGCAAAATGAAACAGTGTATTGAAGCAATGAAATAATTAGATAATATTATTTTTCTTTCATAAATGTTATCATAAGTTCCGATTTCCTGAAAGGATCACAGGCACTCTATGGTAGTTCCCAACACATGTGTTTATTCGTTTATTTCAGTTCCGCAAAACAGAATGTTGTGATTAGTTTGTGAATATTTTAGATCACGATGTAACAGTAACTAGTAACGTTTGTGTAAATGGCAAAACGCTGTATTGTTAATACATTTGACAAATGATCAATACATTTTAAACTTATAGCACTTCATAGGAATTAGAAATGTTCCGATGATGTAATTGAGGATGTGAACAGAATATGTTGTACAGAATTAGGAATTAAAGAGTCACATGTATACCTTTGGAAGATGTGGTCAGTGTGGTAGTTGTTCCATCAGCTGTAAAGACTGAGAGTTTAATCAATGAAAGCTTTTAAAAATATACATACATACATACATACATACATACATACATACATACATACATATAGACAGACATACAGACATACATACATGCATGGATGCAAACATATAAACACGAGCATGCACACATACATACATACATACATACATACATACATACATACATACATAAGTACGTACGTACGTACATATGCACACGCACAATCATACACACACATATACATACATACATGTCCTGTTTAAAGAACTACATTGATAATTACACTGGTATACTTTTAAAAAAAAAATTTTTATATACTCTTTTCTGTTGTATTTCAGGATTTTTTTATTATCCTGAATTTGATTAATTTGATGGAATCACTTTTGAAGAGGAAATAAAGTCAGTCAGTCAGTCAGTAATAAACACACACACACACACACACACACACACACACACACACACACAAATACATTCTATGACATTGAAGCATTATTGTATGCGTTGCTTAAAGATCTATTCTGTGTAATTACAGTTTTAATGCTACTACATTTAGTAGGAGTAGAAGTAAAGATGTTCTAAAGTTACTCTCAATATCACAGACAGAACGTTTTCACCACCTCAGAAACAGAATGAATTAAATTTGTTTCTGGATTCCTTCCTTAGAAGGATCTCTCTCGATATGAAATCTCTAATCCTATTAGAAAATTACTACATGCAAAGTTACTACAAATAAGCATTGGACAAATCACATGTTTTCGGTTGTAATACAATGAACTTGTTTCCGCAGATTGTACAGCTCCATACAACGACGATTTGTGCTCCAATGGAGACATGTTTGGATCGCGGTAAAAATCGCATAATGCGATGTAAAATGAAACAGTGTATTGAAGCAATGAAATAATTAGATAGTATTATTTTTTTTCCTAAATGTTATCATAAGTTCCGATTTCCTGAAAGGATCACAGGCACTCTGTGGTATTTCCCAACACATGTGTTTATTCGGTGATTTCAGTTCCGCAAAACAGAATGTTGTGATTAATTTGTGAATATTTTAGATCACGATATAAAACTAACTAGTAACGTTCGTGTTAATGGCAAAACGTTGTATTGTGAAATACAGTGGGCAAATGATCAAAACCTTTTAAATGTATTGTACTTCATGGAATTAGAAATGTTCCGATGATGTAACTGATGATGTGAACAGAATATGTTGTAGAGAATTAAGAATTAAGGAGAGGCACATATATACCTTTGGGAGATGTGGTCAGTGTGGTAGTTGTTCCATCAGCTGTAAAGACTGAGAGTTTAATCAAAAGCTTTTAAAAACATACATACATACATACATACATACATACATACATACATACATACATACATACATACATACATGCATGGATGCATACATATAAACACGAACATACATACATACATACATACATACATACATACATACATACATACATACATTCATACATACATACATACATACATACATACATACATACATACATACATACATACATACATACATACATTCTATGACACTGAAGTATAATTTTATGCGTTGCTTAATGATATATTCTGTGTAATTACAGTTTTAATGCTACTGCATTTAGTAGGAGCAGGAGTAAAGATGTTCTAAAGTTACTCTCAATATCACAGACAGAACGTTTTCACCACCTCAGAAACAGAATGAATTAATTTGATTCTGGATCCCTTCCTTAGAAGCATCTCTCTCGAAAATCTCTAAACCTATCAGAAAATGACTACATTGAAAGTAACTACAAATAAGCATTCGAAAAATCACATGTACTCGGTTGTAATACAATGGATTCGTTTCCGCAGTTTTTACATCTCCATACAACGACGATTTGTGCTCCCATGGGGACATGATTGGATCGCGGGATACTCGCATATTGCGATATAAAATAGAACAGTGTATTGAAGCGATGAAATAATTATATAGTATTAATTTCACAAATATTATCATCAGTTCCGATTTCCTGAAAGGATCACAGGCATTCTAGGGTAGTTCACAACACATTTGTTGATTCAGTGATTTCAGTTTCGCAATAGAGTATATTGTCTTACTTTGGGAATATTTTATATCACGATGTAAACGTAACTAGTAAATTTCGTGTAAATGGCAACACGCTGTATTGTGAAATACAATGGGCAAATGATCAATACAGTTTAAATTTATAGCACTTCATAGGAATTAGAAATGTTCCGATGATGTAATTGAGGATGTGAACAGAATATGGTGTAGAGAATTAAGAAATAAAGAAATGCACATGCTTACCTTTGTCAGATGTGGTCAGCGCCGTATTTGTTCCATCAGCTGTAAAGACTGAGAGTGAAATCAATGAAAGCTTTTAAAAGGAATGGGTACAGGAGATGATAATGGACACTGAAGAAGAAGAAGAAGAAGAAGAAGAAGAAGAAGAAGAAGAAGAAGAAGAAGAGGAGGAGGAGGAGTATGAGGAAGTAGAGCAGCAACAGCAAGTGCGAGAAAGAAGCGAATATTTTAAAGTCGAAATGACAGTAAAATTTAGATACAGAGAAAAGGATATGAAAATGGGGAGACAGTCATCATTTTCTTTTGTTTTATCCTTCGTTGATGATTTTTAATCTTACGAAACTGGTTGAAATTTTTTAAATATTGTGTTCGGAAAGATAATAAGTAATCAGGTTACGTAATAAATTTCATTTTCATTTGAAAACGCATTTTATATTTTACAAGGTTTGTTGAATCTTTGCATGAACTGGATACTAGAGTACCTTGTGTTCCATTTAGCGAATCTGTCGCATACGGACCTGAAAATATGAAAATCAAACATATAGATAGAGTAGATTCTCATTTTCCTTTCATCATAATATATAAGGGGTATCTACGAGATCTCGAATAATTAGACAACATATTTCCACTTCACACGTGAAATATTTCCGAAAATCTACCGAAATTGTTTTTTCATTTTGTTCTCAAGGAAGGTCATTCAAATCCATGGTTTCAGCACGAGTCTGAAGTATTGAACAAACGTTCACCAATAAAACGACAACAATACACTCTTAATCCGTAATAAGCCGCCAACATTCTTATCAAAATAATTCCTAGGGACAAAAATGCGATACGTAAATTTTCTTTACGTGCTCTTTTCTTCAGCATAAGTTGTGTTTACGATCTGTTCGATTCGATATATATAAGCATCTCAGTCAAGAGGCGACTACGAAGTTCTATACAAAATATACTACTTAACAATATTTTGAAGCACGATATCAGATTTTATCTCAGGAATGCTACATCAACCATAGGGCTGGCAAAGTATTTACATTGTTGCGCAGTAGTATTTGGACCGATGATGCAGTAAGGCATCATGTATCATACCACATCAGGAATGTCATCGACCTTTTCCGTGGGATGCCTTAAACGTAAATGATGGCCACCTTGAACTGGCCTCATGCCCGCGGTTGTCATTAGATAATAATAACTCCATTACATCATAACAAGTGGATGACGTTTTGTAACAAGTACCAACGTGAGCAATAGCGTATTATTTGTCTTTACAGTATTGGAGGAATTACATAAAAAATTGAAAGTGTCGGTATTTCGTTGACTGTAGAATCGTCGCTGAATGTTGTTTACAACACCTATCATATTCAATGAATGTGTTATTCGCGTACCTAATCGTTTGTCCATCTTCCTCGTGCCAATTGTAATAAGTATCACCTTGATTCCCCCAAGCCTCTTTCAGAGAATCAGATTTATTTGCTTGCGTCAGAAAGGAACAAGCATGTTCCTAATAAATTTTCCAATGACGCCATAACGTAAATCTTTTAAACTTGTCTCAGACTCGACCTGCACAAACTGTATATGTACAGAGAACTTGCAGATATCAGTCTGGGAATATATGAAAAAGCTGCACCGCGGATATATGTTGACCTTATCCATTATGCAAGCGTTGACATCATCGAGATTTTAACGTCACTATGTGCTTGACGTGAAAATGCCGTGACGCTAACATAGAAACTGATTTTGTTATATTCCGCTTGGTTAATAAAAAATTTCAAACTGTGTGATTGGAGAAGCTTTTTTATTATTATGAATTTAATCTATTTTTGTTAACGCACTGGTTTGGCTTTCCATAGCATTGCGAAGACAACTGACGTACGCTGAGTACCGAAGCTAAATCAATCTGATTACAGAAATTTGTGTCCTTTATGAACCTTGGTACCTGTTGTGCTAATTTAATGCATGCAGAACCTATTCGTTTGTGACATCATATCCTATAGGCAGTGGTGCAAGTAAGTCGGCACGATCATATATTGCGTAAGACATTTATTGCCGGTAAAACGGTACAGAACAGGGGAATCGTGGAGTCGGTGCTGTACATTAAAAATTAAAATCTTCTTTCAACAACACCCATTGGTCGTGCATCACATCATATGCCTTATAGTGAGTTATCTCCCAATCGATAATATCACTATTACAAAGCTTGTTGATAACATGCCATCTGGAATTTTTTTTTAAAAAACCACGTATGATTTGATAAATGCAGTCACATTCAGTTTAGATTGCATCTGCTGATATCAATAGTCATCGGCCATTGATATATTCATGCCAATTTAGGCCGACACATACCCTTTCCATGAGTACTGGGGAAATCTCTTGACGTTAGTAAAAAGCGGAGAACACACATATGCATGCTTCAGTGTTGTGGAAACCTGACAATTTCGATGATTCAGCGAATTATTTGAAGACTGTGATACTTACAATGTTGGATTCAAAAGAACACCAAAAGAAATCAAACAGGAACGTATTTTAGAAATGATTAATCGTTTCCTATTAGACACGTGGATGCATGACAAATATTGTTTTGATGGTGTTGATGTACGTCTGATACTAAATCGAAGGAGTAGTACCGTGTTCCATTTGATAGTTAGCTAACAAGTTCCAAGTTTAACACCGGACAAGTCAGACGTTATGTGCGAAGTGTGGAAATAGTACCGAAAAATGGGAAACAAAATCAATCAAACTGTTATCAGAACAACAGAATGAAATGGAAGTCAAAACATTCACCATTGCCTATGGACTCCAATTCCAGATCTATGATAATGTTCTCCAAGGTCAACTACCGATATGTTTTCACTCCTACATTTCAACGTGTCAAGAATATAAATCACTCGAGATGGGCAGTCATTTTATACCAGAGAAACGTTTGCCAGAAAATGCCCGTTGAAGCCACATGACATGTATGCACCAAGAGCAATCACGGCATTTTTACTACCATTATGCGGGCGGGTATTATTTGTGAGGATTTAACTCAATTAAAATCAATACAGCGACGAAAACGCCTCCACCCTATAGGATCAGGTCAATACCATGTGGAACTTCAGTTTGCTCAAGCTATGGTGAACACAGTAAATATCATCTAGTATGCTGAATTCGGAATTTCTTTAGAAATCAATAGTCTGGGGTAAGTGATAATATACTATTAAAAAAAGATTGGAACAATAACCTGTTGAGATATGTAAATAAGATTGGTTATATCCATAACAGCAGCCGATACATACACTCAGTGGCGAGAAAGAAAGCGGAAGTAGAAAAAGAGTCAGAAAAGTGAGATAGTGAACAATAAGTCACTACTGTAAAAAAGAGACTGATAGTATGTATCCAGAACACATTTCAACAGAGTCCATGTGTGTACAAGAAGAGGAAAAAACAAGTCCTGATCATTGCATGACGGTATGAAAAGAACAACACTTAATATGGTGTTAAACTCGTCACTTGGCTGAATGAATCAGAGTCCTAAACAGAGAAGATTATTCTCGTTGTAAAATCGATCATTTAGTGTCAGCTGCAGCACGACAAGTTCTTGACGATGATATCAGAAGACACGTAGGAAGTGTATCTGGAAGTAGCATGGTCCCTCATCTATGACGTGAAGATTTGTACAGAGTAGTATACAAGCTTGAAGGAATAATCCTTACCTCTGCTGTGTTAAATTCTTTTGCAACAGACTTCGAAGTCCGTTCAACGACTTTCTAACTGTTTTAACTTCTCAAGGAAACCGTCTAGTATTAACTTATGACTTATTATTACATGTGAAAAAAATACTCATTCTCATTCATAACTCATATACAGTCTCTCGGAATGCTTTTGTGTGAATCTAAACCTAAAGTTGTTAAAGCCTACGTAATCACCAGACAATAAAGTCATTGTCTAGGAATCCATAGGTTAGCTGTCTACTTTCGGAAGACCACAGTGTAAAATATTTTTATTCTTATCGATTACCTTCTCTGGACGTCGACACCATTGACTTTATGCTGCATCCACTCTTTTAAATAATGTGAGATTACAATGATCTGATAATATTATGTGCGGCCAATATTGTGTCGATTTTCTTCATCAGCGTAGTCTTGGATTCCTTGTAGAATATTGTAAGATTTCTCAAGATACGATAATAAAGTTTAAAAACGTGGTTTTGTGTATGTCTGTCTGTCTCTGTCTCAATTTAATCAGTTAAGATACAACCATTTGAATGTACTTTTCTGTCCATATATGCATCAAGCAACAGCAACTACATTTTATTTACATGCTGAAAAAAACCTCATGTTTACCATTGAAGACATGGAACAGGCTATACTGTTTGCAAACAGACTCGCCACACGTGATAAACCTATGACGTAATATGTCATTTCCGCTTGAGTTACAAACCATCACCTCATCAAACACTGTAAGAAGACATACCTTTCAAAACGAAGGCGTAATATTCTGTCAAATTTGTCGGCGTAAATTAAATTATTCACTCTTTTTTTACATACCCTTCTGGCTCTAACATGCCGCCCCGTACTACTGATATCTATTTTAGTGATCAAGAGTATAAAGAATCTTACCATCAGCGTTTGGGCCCTTATCTTTGAGGACGAAGTAGGTTACCAGAGCTAAGATACAGTTGCATAAAACCACAGCTGTAACGACAGCAATCTTTAAACTTCTTGGGCTGCAATGCATTGTTGAGCTAAGAAAAGATTGAAAAGCCACTGAAGATTAACAGATGCTTGTAATAAAACTGTGATGTAAATAAAACTCATAAAAAGTGGACATGAAATTTGAGTATTTCCTTATTATACAATTTGGCAAAATAGAAAACGTTGTACTACGTTTTCTTTCTTCTTATTGCACTCTATTATAGTTCTAACTCTATTACTATTACTGCTAATGATGTTATAGGGAATAATAATAATAATAATAATAATAATAATAATTTATATTATTATTATCATCTGTATTATTATTATTATTACTATTATTATTATTATGCGGTACCCTCTAACCCTGAATCAAAGTCAGAATCTAGGTGAACATTACTTATTTATCAAAGAATAATTCTGGTCAACCGATTTTCTGAAGAAGAAAAACATCATTTCTATTGAATAAATGTACATTACAATAGCATATAATGAAAGCAACATAAAAATACACAACAAAAATCCCCAAACAATTAAAGCCGAGAAAGAAACAAATTAAAACTGCTATATATCAATCAGATATGTGTAAAACCCGACTATCCTTTGCACTTTTTACAAACGATGACAAATATAAAAGTGGCTTGGTGAACACTGTGGTGGCCATTTCTGTAGCACTGAAAAACATTGAATCCTATTTCTTATTGATTAATGTTAAAGTGAGCGTACCTAATTAAAGATGTCGATATTCAAACAAATGATGTTTACTTCCATTTAAGAAAAAAATGTAACACACACACACACTCTCTTTCCACAGGCGTAGGGTAATAACCATATGTCAAGATATGCATAGATTAGGACTTCACAAATACAGAGTGCCCAAAAGCCCATCCAAACAAATTATTTTATAACTATAGAACAAAACTAGGAACAGGAAATATAGCACTCATCAAATACTGTAATTTTGGCAAAATTGCTATTACATTGCTAGGACACACGGTAGGCTTTGATAATGGCCAAAATCCTAGCTAGAAATATACCATGGGCCAATTTTTAAGCTTTGCGTAAAGGCCCAAGTATACTATAAATGCATTTGTCTGTCTGTATGTCTGTCTGTCTCTATAAAACACAAACACATTGACAGACAGACAGTTTTATGTGAAACGTATGAAGAAATATAATACTTTTGATCGATTACAGACCGGTCAACTCTTGCCACACTGTTACAGAACATATGTTTTCAACATGACGGCATGATGTCATCTTCCCTGTGTCCTCAGTGTTGACCCTATGTAACATAGTACTCCCGTTTGAGTCTAAAAGGCCCATCCAATTGACTGATTTTAAATTAAACACAGTGGGGAAACGGAGTCTTGCTAAGACCCCTCCAACTATTTCACTTTTACATTTTATGTTCCTGGGGATTTGTATTGCCTTTTTAATCACAATATCTATTTCTCCTATATGCACTGCCGTTTTCTCCTTGATTATTTGTAAAAAAAAATGATATTTTAAAAATCAGTTTAGGAATTGGGTAACTAATAAATTTATAAATTTACACACCCACACACATAGCAGAACATGTGTTGAGTTTTACCGTTTTCATACATCGAGTGTGTTTGGGGTGGGTGGGGTGTGGGTGGTAACGAGTCTACAAATTTAAAAGTTTATTGAAGAAGGACGAAACATTTCCTAGTATGACACTAGTATGTGCTGTAACTTTAAACGAATTATTTTTCCAGTCAATGTCAGGAATTTCAAAGCAATAATAAGTTTAGAAAGATCGGTAGCTCTTATTGCTAGGGTTATAAGTGAACTCCATTTTTTTGATAATCAGCCATATTCAGAGAAAATGTTTTCAAGAGAATAGTTCCCATTGGGATATCAGTAATGTCTACTCTCTTTTCTCGTGAATGTACTTTGATTGAGCGCATGTTAGCGACTGTTATTGAAGATTTTAGCCTTATCCAAAACACTTGCATTTTGCATTGTTATCAACACTTTATGTATTTCTCAATGTACTTTTTCCATTTCGTGGCGTTGAGTATGTAGATTTCTAAAGGTATATCAGCCATATATGATGTCATGTACCCAAATTGCACACGAGAAAGCACGCATCATTGACTAGTGCGGTAATGATTTAATGTCTCATATCAATATATTTCGATCCTGCTGTTGCAGCACAGGAGTCTGACGTTTTATCAATAAAGTATGGCAAAATCTCTTTAAACATGAAATAAACTTATTGTTTTTATAAATGAACACAAAGAGAACGGCGACCACAAACCTTCACTCGACTGGAATTTTATCGCTTCAGAATCGCAAAGAGACTGAAAAAGTAAACATATACATTTAAAAGTCAGTGACGTACCAACGATTAATTCTCAGATGACCATGTCATTAGTCCAATCCAGCAAATTAACCTCTTTTTATTCACCACAGACTATACCGCATGTATACACGAACATGTAGTCACCTGAATTTCAACCCGGAACACGAACAGCTTATTACGTCAATTGCTTAGAGTGAAGCCGTCATCTCTGATTTATTACAAGTGTGTAGGCAAATAACAAGACATCATATCAGTGGATTGTTGCAACAAGGCTAGAAAGTTAGTGGGTATTAAGAAACTTTCTAAAAGTAAATGCTCTTACATGTCATGCAAGTTACCATGATTGTTCCTGATTGTATTGATTCAGTTTGAAAGAAGGGTCTCTTATATTCATATATCGAGTTAATACTTCAATCTGTTAACTTAGTTAACTATGTTTTATCGGCATTAATGAAATTACATGTATAATGAACAGTGTGGTATACAGACTCTTGCGCATTTGCTCTAGTGTACATGTTACAGGGGTTGTTTCAAAGCAATTTAGAAATCATTTTGACTGCACATTTAGTGATCTTTCATTAAGTAAAAAAAAATTGCTTCAGTGGTAGTTGGCAGGTATGGGGTCGATTCCAGGTGTTCAATTACAATTATGACTGTGATTACAGGTAGCTTGGTTCTGATGATTATTATTACAGGGGGATGATTACAATTACACTGAAGATTATGGTTGCTTTGTGTTTACTTATCTTGTATCGTTCTGGGTAGATATAATACATTGTATAACTAAAAATCAAACAATTTTATTTCTATATAAATGTTTATTGATAATTGTGTACATGCAAATTAACATCCTGAATGATCTCTACTTTGAACTATCAATCTTACATTCATAGCAACAATTTGATTTGTAACTGTTGATTATACAACAGTGACAGAGCCACACATCTAGGGTTTTATATGGGCTTTCCAAAATTCTTACCTTAGCTGTATAAACTAGGCATTCCGCTCAGAAGACAAGTAAATTATAGTGATTTGACTATTGCACATATAATTTGAACTTGATGAAAAAGTTACTAATTTGAAAGAAAACATTTAGTTTTTAATTAATTATTAGACACTTCATATTTAGAAAAGTTAACTTGCATATTGGCTATCTATAATTACCTGTTCCTTATTGTAATTATCAACATTCATGGTCTTTTGTTTATGAAAACGTATTATTCTTGCAATTATTAAGAATATAATTATGATTTGTTTGGTTGTAATCATTAGTAATCATGATTGCACTATGTGATTACACTGCCATTGAAGGATGATTATGATTATAGAACTTATGAAATCAATGATTATGATTAATGTTACAACTCTCATTGTAACTGATTACAGTCACAATTGGCCCCATGCTTGGTAGTTGGTTAAGCATTTCTACCAGCTTGTAATTACAAGGCTGAATCTGGTTATATTAATTACAGAATATACCTACCTTTTGCTATATTTTTTTAATGTCATATAGGCTAGCATATAACACAGACTTTCCTACTTAAAAATAAAAGCAGTGTTAAATGTAAATATTTATACTGAGAAACAGAGGGCATGTTAATCATAATTTAAATAAGAAACAAAACAAACATGTGTGTGTGTGTGTGTGTGTGTGTGTGTGTGTGTGTGTGCATGTTTTCATTCTCTTACAAAATGTTATAAGCTCTGGTAGTGTGCACTCCTGGTACTAAATTGCTACCCTCCAATTCTGAGTCTGCCCCTCTGCCTTCTTGAATTTTAAAGTAACAGCTTTATATAAATGCTGTGTCATTTTTACGTGTTATTTAAAATGGTTCTTTTATACAGATTCAGGTTCTTTTCAGATTTAAATAAATTGCTTAATTTATTGCAGATCATATTTTCTTGAATTAAACCATAACTTGTCCAGCTATAAAGCATCCGTCTATTTAAAGTTTCCAAACTCAAAGATTTGTTCCTTCTGCCAGAGGAATAATATCAAAGCATAGATAATTTAAACAAAAACTAATTGATTTGTTTAAATTTAAAATTAAAACATTCCTGTGTATTTATAAACTTTGGCATTCCACATTGCTCATTCGAACAATTATGCCAACACTTCACAAATGCAGAGTGAAAAATGTTAACATTCCGAGATTGAAAGTCCAAAAAGTTGTAAAGTACGACCTTTCTGTAACCCACTAATAAAGAAAGGTCTATTTGGCACACAATAGGTCTTCCAGGAAAGTATATTTTTTTCCATTTAATTTCTTTATGAAAATGATGTTGTTTTCTTACTACCATCTATATCAAGGGCAGAGACCCATGTGGCCTAGTGTTCTAAAGCGCTCTCCGTTACTGATCACTGCCATCTCACATCAGACTGCGTGGATTCAAGTCACAGATTTGGCCAATGTGGGTATGTGAGAAAGTGTGCCAATAGCTTCTCGTGGGTCGGTGGTTCTTTCTTGGGGTTACCTGGGTTCTTCCTCCACCTTTAATACTGGCTGCCATGCATAGCATATCGTGTACTGAAAAATGGCATGAAACCAAATGACAACAACTACAACAACAACAGCAACTGGATACACAACCCTTTCGCTAGCCTTCTTTGAGAACAGTATGGAACATTGTTTGTTTTTTATGGTTTGACACCATTTTTCAGTACAAGATAGGCTATTCATGGCGGCCAGTAGTAATGGTGGAGGAAGAACCCGGAAAACCTCGGGAAGAACCAGCTACCCATAAGAAGCTACTGTAACGGACAGCGTGTTAGACCACTCAGCCACTTGGGGTCCCCTTATGGAACATTGCATTGATAATATAAAGAAGAAACAAATCCATCTGGATCATCTACAATTTCCCATTGCATTTCCTCGACGAATTGTTGTCCGGAGATTCAGTGAAAGCCACTAGTGGGAAGGTGTTGTCGCTACCTTTATTTAGTTTTTGTTTATGCTGTATTCAGGCTGTACGATTACTCCCAGCCTTTTCACCACAATCGTTATGAACTGTGAATGTCTCAGACTATTGCATGTTTTCTGGTCAGTTCATTCGAGCTCTTGAAAATTCTTCATAATGGTCAGACATATTGATTTTGTACAATTGCTTTCACCTTACTGACCATGAATATATAACCCTGCACGTTCTGTTTCTTTAGTTCATGCAGTTAAAGCCATCGTCAGGTGACCTAATCATCCAGTTCCATTGGAAACTTTGCCTTTAGTGATTTCTGTTATATAGTCTATTACTGGGTTATAAAAGAGGCAGTCCTCGTCATTGTCGCTAATATAGTTTCATATTCCTCTTTATTCTCCCTAAAGACAGTGTTCAATGGTAATTAGGTTTCTTTCCACTAGTGTTCCTATGAAGGAACACTTTATTCTGATCACTCGTTATTATTATTATTATTATTATTATTATTATTATTATTATTATTATTATTACATGATTACTGTATCATTTCAATTAAAATACCTATTTTAAAAAAAATCATATTATACACGTGTGTTAAAACCTTATGGGGTCCCAAAATGGTGGAATGACATCTTACCGTGTATTTTCAGTTGTATCTGAACTTGATTATAAATTAGTCGGTATTTTTGATCATGTGATCAATATAGACAACTAAAGACTGTCTAAAGATAGAAATTATTCATATTATTCTATGAATTTGAACTAAACTTTTCATGTAAGATATTATTATTATTATTATTATTATTATTATTATTATTATTATTATTATTATTATTATAAGCAGTAACATATATCTGATCTCTGTCTGTTCGTCTATTCTTTACATTATCTCATCCTAAGACGCAGTGTGGAATTTTACAAAACTTTATAACCGCGTTATTGATGTGGTAGCCATCAGTGAGAATGGCGTCATCCTTGTCTTTCGTCCTGTAATCACCGGGAGTGATGTCTAAAGATTAAATATATAAACATTGTCTATTGCAGCGACGTTTTCAAATAGTTTCTAACCGAACTTTATAGACGCAATCAAAACAGAACGACACATCATATATGGAACAGATTTTGTTGTATGATGCTTGAATCATTGTTTCGGTTGTGATGAGAACACGGGTCTTTGGCATATATCTTTCCTTTACGAAACTGCCACTATTGCGGCATCCTCTAAATCATTATGAAACACATTAAAAACGTTACTTTCGTGGCAAACTTTCAATCGTCATTTTTGACCATTTGGTTAATATTATGAAGCAGAACGGTGGGATCAAAGCCAAAATTAAATTTATAAATCCCATTTAAGAACTACAACAAAAACGACTATACGTCTTCTGCGTATCGACGGGCACAACGAACAGAATTCTAGCTATTTATATAAAATGACCTCAATACGTCTCCATCAAAACATAGCTTGTTAAAACATTCAGACACCACAATGCAGTATATTGAATATTTGTTAAAAAATAAGGTAACACTTTTTAAACTGTGCAATAGTAAATAACAGTAGCAATAACGAAATTTCCCAATATTTATTGTTACTCGCACAGGGGTATTCACTTGACCGAGCGGTGTCAAAACCATGGCGCGAGTCCCGCTGGAAGTCATATGTTTTCCCCAAATTTCCAAAGACTTCCATACAACTTGAGTTATAAAATGAAAAGTCAGATGTGTCTGCTTTATTTAATAATTTTGCTCTAATCAATCGGTGACCACAGTTAAAACTATTTGACCCAAAACAGCCATAACAAAACATATTCCCAAACGAAAGAGATTGGAACACTAAATATCACGATTCAACTATAATTGCGGTGTGTACTACCATTTCTTCATGCTGCTAAATAATTCACACGTGCTTTGAATTGTTCTTCACAATTTTCTAAATTGACACAATTCGATTCATGCAGACAATTCAAACTGTGCATGATGGAAACCTCGCTGGACCATCTATGACTGTAAAGATGCGTGTGGACAATCTTTCTTAATGTACACTGTACAAATCAATTTTCAACTGGCAAGTCGCTAGTAGTTCAATGAGAATAAAATACAGGATACTTCCTGTACTCATCACGAGGTTAGAGAATGCGTTCTTCAAATACCTTTTCACTTACGATCCTCAAAAATAAGTCAACCATGACTTCAACGCCAAACAACCATACATAATACCCTACCTCCCCTTAAATTTAGCTATGTTTCACTCCAAGCACAATTCAAACAACTAGACCTAATTTACAACATTCTGGTTTCATGCAGCAAACAAATTTTAGAATTTTCCTGTTCTAACACCGCACATGATTAAAAATGTATCCAACTAATACATAAAAAACACAAAGCAAAACCGACCTCTGTCGTCACAAAATTTGTAAATAAAAACAATCACACTATTCACATAGCCTATGGGCGCAGTCTGATTGGATTTTAACTGCGCGGCATTTTATGTCCCCCGTTGACAATATGTCTCAACCCATCCATTTAATATGGGTGGGTAATAATTTTTTCCCGTGAAATCGGAGATAATTTGTTTCTACCATTTTGCATGTGTAACTTTGAAAACCTCAAAAATCAAGGTTCGAGTCACGGGCTCGACCAATATGCGATTGTGCTTGCCAGTAGCTTCTCGTGGGTCGGTAGGTCTTTCCGGAGATTCCCCAGGTTCTTCCTCCACCAATAATACTGGCCACCATGTATAGCCTATCGTGTGCTGAAAAATGGCGGTAAACCTTACAACAAAAACAACAACATCAACTTGTGAAACATGCACGCTCACATCACATCTCCAAAGAAGGATTCAAGCCATCGAAATGAGATGTTATCGCAAGATATGCATTTTCCATGTAACCAACGAAGAAGTCCACAGCAGGGTTACAACGAACCATTGGATCATATGAAGACCTCTTGATCACTGTGAAAGGGCGTAAACTAAAGTGGTATGGTCATGTCTTAAGATCATCTGGACTGTCAACAAACAATCTGGCAAGACACATTGTGGGGGGTGCAGTAGAAATGGCAGACAATAAATAGGTGGGAAGACAACATTAAAGAGTGGACAGGCAATGGATTTGGAGATTCCCATAGGGCACTAGAGAACAAGGAAAGATGGAGAGAACTGGTTGTGAAGTCAACTGTGGTGCCCCCAACAACATCTTGTGTTAAGGGTTTGATGATAATGATGACGATGACGATGACGAAGACTACGACGGTGATGATGATGATGATGATGATGATGATGATGATGATGATGGTGTGAAAGGTTCTTTGACAATTTCAATTATACTCCCTGAATTTGTTTAAACTAAAGAGTTGACTATTGAAATAAACTTTAGGTTACGATTGTGAAATGCATTTTATGTCTTAATGATTGTGGAGGAAGCGACATAACATCTCCAAGCTGATTATCTATTAAACGTCTACATTTTAAGATTAAAGAAAATAAATAATGTACAACATTTATTTATCCATACTGCTAAATATTTTTAATATATCAAGTATACACTATTTCCAGCCTTCATAAAATAGCATGAGCACTAACATCAAAGGAATGGAAAGGAATTTATCTTTGAATTCAGAATTTCCCTAACGTCTTCTTTCGAGAATTGATCAACTGTTAGAAATAAAGCTATTCTCTGTGTCTGTTCATGTAACTAACGCCAAGCTTATAACCGTTCTTCTAATGAAGGCGCACAGTATTTCCATATCAAGAAATAGATCTCCGTGTTCTGCTAGGGAGCTCTTTCTTGTATATTTTATTTATTTATTTATTTAATATATTTCATTATCAATCCATTGTGACTCAAAATTTTGTTGTCTCATGCGTATGTCTATCTTTACGTTGTTGAGACTGGTTGATGATTCTTTGTAGAAATAATTACTCCAGGCTCAGTACCCACATTACTCTTTATACCTCCATTTTAAAGTAAACTTCTTTTTTTACTCTTCCTTATTACTTTCTTGGCAAAATTATTTTGGCAAACTCAGTACATTCAAACAGAAGATCATTTGATCCTTACATCTACTAAAGTGATCATAATATATTTTGATTTTGTTTTTTATGGTTTAACGCCATTTACTGAAGAAGAAAAACATCATTTCTAGTGAATAAATGTACATTACAATTGCATATAATAAAAACAACACCAAAATAACAAACAACAAAAACAAAAAACAATTAAAGCCGGAAAAGGAACAATTAAATTAAAACTGCTATATATCAATCAGATATGTGTAAACCCTGACTATCCTTTGCACTTTTTACAAACGATGACATATATAAAAGTGGATTGATGAACATTGTGGTGGTCATTTCTGTAGCACTGAAAAACATTGAATTCTATTTCTTATTGATTAATGTTAAAGTGAGCGTACCTAATTAAAGATGTCGATATTCAAACAAATGATGTTTACTTCCATTTAAGAAAAAAAAATGCAACACACACTCTCTCCCTCTCTCTCTCTCTCTCTCTCTCTCTCTCTCTCTCTCTCTCTCTCTCTCTCTCTCTCTCTCCCCCCACAGGCGTAGGGTAATAACCATATGTCAAAATATGCATAGATTAGGACTCCACAAATACAGAGTGCCCAAAAGCCCATCCAAACAAATTATTTTATAACTAGAGCACAAAACTAGGAACAGGAAATATAGCATCCATCAAATACTATAATTATGGACCCGCAAAATTGCTATTACATTGCTAGGACACACGGTAAGCTTTGATAATGGCAGAAATCCTATCTAGTAATATTGCATGGGCCAATCTTTAAGCTTTGCGTAAAGGCCCAATTATACTATAAATGCATTTGTCTGTCTGTATGTCTGTCTCTATAAAACACAAACACATTGACAGACAGACGGTTTTATGTTAAACGTATGAAGAAATATGATACTTTTGATCAATTACAGACCGGTCAACTCTTGCCACACTGTTACAGAACATATGTTCTCAACATGACGGCATGATGTCATCTTCCATGTATCCTCAGTGTTGTAATTATGTAACACAGTACTCCCGTTTGAGTCTAAAAGGCCCATCCAATTGACAGATTTTAAATTAAACACAGTGGGGAAACAGTCTTGCTAAGACCCCTCCAACTATTTCACGACTTTTACATTTTATGTTCCTGGGGATTTTTCTTGCCTTTTTAATCACAGTATCTATTTCTCCTATATACACTGCCGTTGTCTCCTTGATTATTTGTAATAAAAAAAAATGATATTTTAAAAATCAGTTTAGGAATTGGGTAGTAATAAAATGTATAAATTTACACACCCACACACATAGCATAACATGTGTTGAGTTTTACCGTTTTCATACATCGTGTGTGTTTGGGGTGGGTGGGGTAGGGGCGGTAACGCGTCTACAAATTTTAAAGTTTATTGAAGAAGGACGAAACATTTCCTAGTATGACACTAGTATGTACTGTAACTTTAAACGAATTATTTTTCCAGTCAATGTCAGGAATTACAAAGCAATAATAAGTTTAGAAAGATCGGTCGCTCTTATTGCTAGGGTTATAAGTGAACTCCATTTGGCTTGATAACCAGCCATATTCAGAGAAAATGTTTTAAAGAGAATAGTTCCCATTGGGATATCAGTAATATCTTCTCTTTTTTCTCGTGAATGTACTTTTATTGAGCGCATGTTAGCGACTGTTATTGAGGATTTTATCTTTATCAAAAACACATGGATTGTGCATTGTTATCAACACTTTATGTATTTCTCAATGTACTTTTTCCATTTCGGGGCGTTGAGTATGTAGATTTCTAAAGGTATATCAGCCATATTTGATGTAATGTACCCAAATTGCACACGAAAAAGCACACATAATTGACTAGTGCGATAATGATTTAATGTCTCATATCAATATATTTGGATGCTTCTGTTGCAGCACAGGAGTCGGACGTTTTATCAAAAAAGTATAGGAAAATATCTTTAAACATTAATTGAACTTGTCGGTTGTATAAATGAACACAAAAAGAACGGCGACCACAAACCTTCACTCGATTGGAATTTTATCGCTTCAGAATCGCAAGGAGACTGAAAAAGTGCACATATACATTTAAAAGACAGTGACGTACCAACGATTAACTCTCAGATGACCATGTCATTAGTCCAATCCAGCAAATTAACCACTTTTCTTCACCACTGAATTTACCGCACGTATACACGAACATGTAGTGACCTGCATTTCAACCCGGAACACGAACAGCTTACGTCAATTGCTTAGAGTGGAGCCGTCGCCTCTGATTTATGACATGTGTGTAGGCAAATAATAAAACACCATATCAGTGGACTGTTGCAACAAGCCTAGAAACTTAGTGGGTATTAAGAAACGTTCTAAAAGTAAATGCTCTTACATGTCATGAAAGTTACTATGTTTGTTCCTGATTGTATTGATTCAGTTTGAAACGAAGGGTCTCTTATATTCATATGTCAAATTAATACTTCAACCTGGTACGTTAGTTAGCTATGTTTTATCGGCAGTAATTGAATTATATGTATAATGAACAGTGTGGTATACAGACTCTTGCGCATTTGATCTAGTGTACATGTTACAGGGGGTGTTTCAAAGCAATTTAGAAATCATTTTGACTGCACATTTAGTGATCTTTTATAAAGTAAAAAACAGAATTGTTTCAGTGGTAGTTGGCAGGTATGGGGTCGATTCCAGGTGTTCAATTACAATTATGATTGTGATTACAGGTAGCTTGGCTCTGATGATTATTATTACAGGGGATGATTACAATTACACTGCGGATTATAGTTGCTTTGTGTTTGCTTATCTTGTATCGTTCTGGGTAGATATGATACATTGTATAACTAAAAATCAAACAATTTTATTTCTATATAAATGTTTATTGATAATTGTGTACATGCAAATTAACATCCTGAATGATCTCTACTTTGAACTATCAATCTTACATTCATAGCAACAATTTGATTTGTAACTGTTGATTATACAACAGTGACAGAGCCACACATCTGGGGTTTTATATGGGCTTTCCAAAATTCTTACCTTAGCTGTATAAATTTGGCATTCTGCTCAGAAGACAAGTAAATTATATTGATTTGACTATTGCACATATAATTTGGACTTGATGAAAAAGTTGCTAATTTGAAAGAAAACATTTAGTTTTTAATTAATTATCAGACACTTCATATTTAGAAAAGTTAACTTGCATATTGGCTATCTATAATTACCTGTTCCTTATTGTAATTATCAACATTCATGGTCTTTTGTTTATGAAAACGTATTATTCTTGCAATTATTAAGAATATAATTATGATTTGTTTGGTTGTAATCATTAGTAATCATGATTGCACTATGTGATTACACTGCCATTGAAGGATGATTATGATTATAGAACTTATGAAATCAATGATTATGATTATTGTTACAACTCTCATTGTAATTGATTACAGTCACAATTGGCCCCATGCTTGGTAGTTGGTTAAGCATTTTTACCAGCTTGTAATTACAAGGCTGAATCTGGTTATATTAATTACAATATATACCTACCTTTTGCTATATTTCTTTAAAGTCATATGAGCTAGCATATAACACTGACTTTCCTACTTAAAAATAAAAGCAGTGTTAAATGTAAATATTTATACTGAGAAACAGAGGGCATGTTAATCATAATTCAAATAAGAAATAAAACATACATGTGTGACAGTGTGTGTGTGTGTGTGTGTGCATGTTTTCATTCTCTTACAAAATGTTATCAGCTCTGGTAGTGTGCACTCCTGGTACTAAATTGCTACCTTCCAATTCTGAGTCTGCCCTTCTGCCTTCTTGAATTTTAAAGTAACAGCTTTATATAAATGCGGTGTCATTTTTACGTGTTAGTTAAAATGGTTCTTTACTACAGATTCAGGTTCTTTTCAGATTTAAATCAATTGCTTAATTTATTGCAAATCATACTTTTCTTGAATTAATCCGTGACTTGTCCAGGTATAAAGCATCTGTCTATTTAAAGTTTCCAAACTCAAAGATTTGTTCCTTCTGCCAGAGGAATAATATCAAAGCATAGATAATTTAAACAAAAACTAATTGATTTGTTTAAATTTAAAATTAAAGTATTCCTGTGTATTTATAAACTTTAACATTCCACATTGCTCATTCGAACAATTATGCCAACACTTCACAAATGCAGAGTGAAAAATGTTAACATTCCGAGATTGAAAGTCCAAAAAGTTGTAAAGTATGACCTTTCAGTAACCCACTAAGAAAGAAAAGTCTATTTGGCATACAATAGGTCTTCCAGGAAAGTATATTTTTTTCATTTAATTTCTTTATGAAAATGATGTTGTTTTCTTACTACCATCTATATCAAGGGCAGAGACCCATGTGGCCTAGTGTTCTAAAGCGCTCTCCGTTACTGATCACTGCCATCTCACATCAGACTGCGTGGATTCAAGTCTCAGATTTGGCCAATGTGGGTATGTGAGAAAGTGTTCCAATAGCTTCTCGTGGGTCGGTGGTTCTTTCTTGGGGTTACCTGGGTTCTTCCTCCGCCTTTAATACTGGCTGCCATGCATAGCCTATCGTGTACTGAAAAATGGCATGAAACCAAATGACAACAACTACAACAACAACAGCAACTGGATACACAACCCTTTCGCTAGCCTTCTTTGAGAACAGTATGGAACATTGTTTGTTTTTTATGGTTTGACACCATTTTTCAGTATAAGATAGACTATTCATGGCGGCCAGTAGTAATGGTGGAGGAAGAACCCGGAAAACTTCGGAAAGAACCAGCTACCCATGAGAAGCTACTGTAACGGACAGCGTGTTAGACCACTCAGCCACTTGGGCCCCCTTATGGAACATTGCATTGATAATATAAAGAAGAAAAAAATCCATCTGGATCATCTACAATTTCTCATTGTATTTCCTCGACGAATTGTTGTCCGGAGATTCAGTGAAAGCCACTAGTGGGAAGGGGTTGTCGCTACCTGTATTTAGTTTTTGTATGTTGTATTCAGGCTGTACGATTACTCCCAGCCTTTTCACCACAATCGTTATGAACTGTGAATGTCTCAGACTATTGCATGTTTTCTGGTCAGGTAACCGTATTTTCTTACTTTTTGTATTTTTGGTGTGCTATGTAAAAGTATTCTGGTACTTTTTTGTCTGTAGTGTAGGTCTGGTCCCTGTCATTATCAACCTCTCATCTGCAATAACCCTTTTAACCTTGAGATCATGCCACATGTTTGTGCACGCACTCCTAATAAGTTTAGATGGTAGGGTACGATAAAGGTTAGTTTGTCGTGCATATATTTGTATTCACACTGGGCTAGCTTGCATCATTCACTGCTCATGTGACGTAATGGCTCATCCGAGCTCTTGAAAATTCTTCATAATGGTCAGACATATTGATTTTGTACAATTGCTTTCACCTTACTGACCATGAATATATAACCCTGCACGTTATGTTTCTTTAGTTCATGTAGTTAAAGCAATCGTCAGGTGACCTAATCATCCAGTTCCATTGGAAACTTTGCCTTTAGTGATTTCTGTTATATAGTCTATTACTGGGTTATAAAATAAGAAGTCTTCATCATTGTCCCTAATATAGTTTCATATTCCTCTTTATTCTCCCTAAAGACAGTGTTCAGTGGTAATTAGGTTTCTTTCCACTAGTGTTCCTATGAAGGAACACTTTATTCTGATCACTTATTATTATTATTTTTATTATTATTATTATTGTTATTATTATTATTATTATTATTATTATTATTACATGATTGCTGTGTCATTTCAATTCAAATACCTATTTTAAAAAAAATTCATATTATACACGTGTGTTAAAATCTTATGGGGTCCCAAAAT
Source organism: Unio delphinus (assembly GCA_029339505.1). Classification (NCBI taxonomy): domain Eukaryota; kingdom Metazoa; phylum Mollusca; class Bivalvia; order Unionida; family Unionidae; genus Unio; species Unio delphinus. The sequence goes on from JAQISU010000026.1 coordinate 1,971,849, forward strand.
GGTGGAATGACATCTTACAGTGTATTTTCAGTATCTGAACCTAATTATAAATTAGTCGGTATTTTTGATCATGTGATCAATATAGTCAACTAAAGAGTGTCAACAGATAGAAATTATTCATATTATTCTATGAATTTGAACTAAACTTTTTCAAGTAAGATATTATTATTATTATTATTATTATTATTATTATTATTATTATTATTATTATTATAAGCAGTAACATATATCTGATCTCTGTCTGTTCGTCTATTCTTTACATTATCTCATCCTAAGACGCAATGTTGAATTTTACAAAACTTTATAACCGCGTTATTGATGTGGTAGCCATCAATGAGAATGGCGTCATCCTTGTCTTTCGTCCTATAATCACCGAGAGTGATGTCTAAAGATTAAATATATAAACATTGTCTATTGCAGCGACATTTTCAAATAAATTCTTACCGAACTTTATAGACGCAATCAAAATAGAACGACACATGATATATGGAACAGATTTTGTTGTATGATGCTTGAATCATTGTTTCGGTTGTGATGAGAATACGGGTGTTTGGCATATATCTTTCCTTTACGAAACTGCCACTATTGCGGCATCCTCTAAATCATTATAAAACACTTTCAAAACGTTACTTTCGTGGCAAACTTTTAATCGTCATTTTTGACCATTTGGTAAATATTATGGAGCAGAACGGTGGGATCAAAGCCAAAATTAAATTTATAAATCCCATTTAAGAACTACAACAAAAACGACTACACTTCTTCTGCGTATCGACGGGCACAATGAACAGAATTCTAGCTATTTATATAAAATGACCTCAATACGTCTCCATCAAAACATAGCTTGTTAAAACATTCAGACACCACAATGCAGTATATTGAATATTTGTTAAAAAATAAGGTAACACTTTTTAAACTGTGCAATAGTAAATAACAGTAGCAATAACGAAATTTCCAAATATATATTGTTACAAGCACAGGGGAGTAGAATAGGGAGCAAATCGGATAACTTTTTATAGGCATCGATTCGGGAAACTAAGGCTTCCTCGTAAATCGTAAAAAAGGCGTCCATTTGACTAAATAATACTTTCTCGAAATCGCTAGCAATTCATCAAAAAAATAGCCGCCAAGTCGTTGTCGCACCCCCTCTGCTGCTATGGGGTTGACCAAATTAACCATAAATACGATCTAATGCAGCACGATATCGTGTCTGAGGATCGTGTATACTCATCGTTACAAATCCATGTGGGGCGGCATTGGCACCACTAAAGAAATTTTGAAATCGATTATAATCCATATCGGTGCACCATGTCTGCCAGATATTTCTATGTGTGTGTGTATCAACTCCGTTAAACAGACACAATAGATTACAATTATCTCTGATCACCTTCGGGATCTGTGTGTAACGTTGAGTGATAGATATCATGTCTGTGTTTGTATGCCCCCCCTCGGGAAAATATTTTGTCAGGATTTTTTTTGTCTAACATTACATCATCGTACACAACGAGATTATTAACTCCGATATCCAGGTCTTCCACAGATGGCGCTTCGTCAATATCTGTAATAAACTCAATAACATCTTCGCCGGTCTAACTAAACTTCCAGGAAGTATCCAGGGGAAAAGCACCTTCCTGGGTGTAGTTATTGTGGACCAGGAACACGATTAGATATTCGACTCGACGATCAGGATAATCCTAACCCGGGAGAAAATCCGATGAATGCAATTGATGAAGCGTGTCGGGTACATGATATAACTTACCGGAGCGGTGATTTACAACAACGTCATCTCGCAGATGTGAAATTAATTCATGCGTTGAATTCTATCACTGATAAATCCTTCAAAGAAAAATTGGCTTCATGGTTAATGAAATCGGCGTTGAAAGGTACATTAATGATGGGTTCTGGTAATTAATAACAACATGGAATCTATGTTATTATTTTCCAAGAGGACACTGAATCAATTAGTAAACTCACTAGCTTCTTAAAGGTGAAAAATACCATTGCAGCGGACTGGTTATCCAAACAGGCGATATGGCAAATTTATCTACCACCACCTAAACAAATTAACTACTCGCATTTTGATGTGGCCGTTCCTAATGATGTTCATCAGGCTGATATACTATTTCTGCCGCATGATGGTGTTTACAAATATGCGCTAACCGTAGTTGATGTTGCGAGTCGATACAAACAATCAGAGCCGCTAAAAACAAAATCATCAAATGAAGTGGCTTCTTCGTTTGAAAGGATTTATCGGCGGGGCCCTCTGCGCTGGCCAAATCTATTACAAGTTGATCCTGGCAAGGAATTTCAGGGTGCGGTTTTATCAATAATGAAGAATCATAATACTGCGTTACGACGATGGCATACTGTACTACATCGCGATCAGGCAATTGTTGAACGATTTAATCGCACACATGCTGAGCGGTTATTTGGATATCAATACGCGAAAGAATTCATCCAGGATAAACGATCTCGTGAATGGGTCAAGAGATTACCAGGCGTAATTACCGCGGTGAATAATGAGATTACTCAAACAATCAACATGAAACCTAACAACGCGATTAAAAAAAGTATATACCTGAAAAACCGCAAAATGATTTTTCAAAACAACCAATATTCGGTAATGTCACTGTAAGATATTTATACGAACCAGTAGAGCTCGAGGGTGGCACAAAAAGAGCTACTGATCCTATTTGGAGTGTCACCGCGCATAAAATATCTAGTATAACACGATCTACGGGTAGACCAGCAATTTATAGATTGGATTCAACTGCTCCTCAGCGTGGGTTTACTCGTGAACAACTACAAGTGATACCCGAGGATACTCAATTACCGCCGCGTGGTCTTAACTAGCACCTCTGCGTCTGTTGCACTCAAGACAGGTCAGCATCACATTATCTCTGGTATGACTTACGCTGATATTTTTTCTGTCTACGGTAAATTGGCGAGGATTTTTATCCGACCAACTCCAACTCATTATACAATTGCAACTCGCGCAGTGATTATTCTGTTGTTGTTTCAACGTTGTTATTAATTTATCATCAATGTCATATTCTCTAATTTTTATCCTGTTGTTTACAACCAGAGAGTTTTTTTTCTTATTATATATCATCGCTGATAATATCGCGTATTGTAGTGTCATTATAATCTAGAACAACTCTTCGAAGTTGATTTATTCTTCGTACTCTGGACATTGCAAGATAAACTAAATTTGACCACTAGATGTGATTATCTACAATCCAAACAATTGTATCTGATATAGTCAATCCCTGTGAAGAATGTATTGTCGCTGCGTAACCTAGCGTCCATGGGGATTTATCAGCACGCAATGCATCTTCGACGACATTGATATCAACCAGCACAATATCATTTAACACTTAAACCTGTTTTTCACTTTGTCCTGGTATATCAACTTCGATATTCTGTTTTCGTGTATCCTTGGGTCTATAACACAACGGCGTTGGAAGTGTTGCAAATTTTTCTTTATGCAATTCAAATTACTTCATCTGAAGTGTGTCTCTGACTATTTTTCTACTTGCTACCATCAAATCGTTTGGTCTCCACGCTTCCAAAAAATCATTGAATGGGGTTTCCCAAATTATTTCACGGGCTATTTAACATTGGATTCTATCCGGTTGTAATCTGATTAGTTTCTTTGACTCGCGTAATTGTTCATCAAGTGCTCTGTGGTCGGTATTAATTTCTTCATAATAGTCTACAAAATTCTTTAGCCAATCATGTGGGGATAAACCGACAAATGGTGGTTGTTGGCCATGATCGCCGCACATTATCACGTTTGTATTCGCTAGCAATAACCACTCGAGAAACTTTTGAATACATCTAACGACACCGTGCATATTTCATCCCAAATAATGACTTCAGGAATAAATTTTTCACCCATTCGATCAGGAGTCCATTCGTCACCTTTCCATCGAAAGAAACTGTGATAAGTGCTTGCATTGATTCCTCGTTCTTTCATCTCTCTTGCGAGTGTGTGGGTTGGTGTTAGCACAATTATGTTTGATTTCCCACGAAATAATTCAATCGCACGAGTCGTCTTTCCTGACCCACCACAGCCGTTTAAATAAATGGTTTTATATCTACATATTGGATCAGATATCGGCGGTGCATTAGATAGGTCTGATATCTGATTATTTTTCAAGTAATTATCTTCAATCGTAACATCTGATGATTTGGAATAATCATGCAGCATTTCCCGCTTAATTCTCCATGATCCCCAACTCTCGTCGGAATTTGTGAATTCAGTCACTACTTCGCTGTGTTTCGCGTTTATATAAAATGAATCAGTGGCTACTCTGACCGCGGTGTCAGGAAATCTATTTATCATCGAAAATAGATTAATAGAAGCATAAGCCAGCATAGACGCCCTCAATTGTGTATACTGTAGAATGTATCCATCGTTGTAAGTAACAATTGTACCCAATTTGGTTCCATCGGACAAGAAAGCGTCTTTACGATTACATATATACCTTTAGATGTTACATCCGCAATTATAAAATCGTATTCAACGTTATCTATAATCAACCGTGAAGAATATCTTGTACTGTCGTATTTTCCACCCTGAGTAAATTTACTGATTATTCTTCTACCGAGTTCTTTTGCTTGTCTATTTTCAATTTCAAATAGCTGTTTGGACCATTTCAAGATATCTTCTTCGTCGAGATCGGGAAATTGTTTTCTATTTTCGCTGATTATACTATCTAGATTAGGTTGTGGTAACCAAATCTCAGTCTGAGCTCGATATGATATAATCGCTTCACGGACAATCAGCGATATCAGCATATAGAATCAATCATATATCGTAATAGCACTATTGGCATCCAGTGTTTTTCAGAGACGTGTCTACCAATCCAAACATAACAACACGGATGAAGTCCTGTTGCCAATCCAAATGATACCACACGAGCGTATTCGGTTAAATCAAGATCGGGCAGTGGTCTATTAATAGCAACACGGGTTATCTCATGTGTGGGATGTTCAAATTGTTTGAAGTATTCAGCACATTCTCCGTAACCGAGAAGACTCCCGGGATAACACGCAACCATATCAACCGAAATAATATTTTCGCGGTTATATTTTGTATTCCATAATCCAGCATGACCATATTCGATGCAGCTTGATTTGATATCTGATAGAAATTCAGCTCATGTTGGTTTCCACGTATTTTTCTTTCTCGCAAAATGAGCTGCAACCGACGGAATTGTAAAACAGTTTATTAATAACTGCTCATCGTGTTCTGTTGAAAAACTGCTAGCTAGTTTTTTCATCGCGTCATGGGGGGCCTCAGTGCGGTATAATTCTCCATTTGGTCTTACAAATTGATCGAATTTGCCCTCTTCGTGCTCAAAATTGTGAAGTAACCACAATGATACAGGATCGTTTTTACTCAACTGGTAAATAAAATCAAATAATTTCTCTCAGAGAATTCCGGGGAGAACTCCGCGGGTATATATTTTATTGTTCTATCTCGCGGACATATTGTTACCGCAGATGTCCACGCGTGCTCGTTATGATCAATAATTTTGATTGGAGCCCCCTTTGATTTATATTTTGATTTGTGCAATACTTCTCCTGTTATCGTCATTATGGTTATTGGGAATCTTAATGATGTTTCCAATTTGGTTATATCCTGAATTGTTGCTCCGAGCTCCTTCACTGTTAGACCCCATTCATTTATTTTTTTGGCGTCATAGATCAGTCAATTTGTTTCCACGCAACGCATTTGTGAAGTGTTTTATTATTCGTTCTGCTACACAATTTATTCTTAACGAAAATTTCATTGGATTTAGTTTTTCAGTACTCGGTTTATGATTTAACGGATATATCCCATAAACAACTCCTGTTACAGGATAAGATCTCTCGTAGTACGGTTTGTCAATTCCAGTCAGAATTCCTGGTTTGGAATCTCGACTCACAGTGATAGTTTTTTTATATTTCAAGATGGGGTCAAATTTATCTCTGATAATCCAATCTCCTGTTTCCGAACGGATAATGAATTTCACTCTAAAAAAATCCTTTTACTTGTCAAGATGTGAGATTATCACTGCTGCTTTTTCGTCGTTCATGGTAGCATCAACTCTACCATCAATTCGAAATGTTGACAAACAGTGAGATGCTCCATCACGCTTGAATTCATTAAAACAATCACGAATTTTAACTAACATGGTTCTATCACCTATTAGATTCTTTGGTGCTACGGAGACTATCGAGATTGAATATAGCATTTTTCCAGGGATTAATTTTCGATATTTTCTCGAACTCCTTCATATTATAATTAAAACAAGTATTTAAAAAAGAAATTAATATATAATGAATCATTGCAAATGGCTCATGATTGGATCAGTAACCGCGTGTAACAAATCATGCAGAAAGGAATTATGTGGATATCATATGAAACGAGTTCGTAACGGGAGTTATGGACCCTTATCTTGCCTACGATGTGGGGTAGGGGTTAGAGGAATATCACAGTTGTGTCTCAGTTGCTGTGGTAATAGATACAGAGAATTGAAGCGTTATTATGATAAGAGAATCAAAAACTCCTTTAATGAATCTGTCAGCGTCGATGACAGCGTCAATGACAAAGTCATAAGAACACCTCAAGACGATATTGATAGATTCCCAAATAATGTTATAATTAGACCAAATAATAAATTAGACAAATAGTATTATTGTATATAAATGAACCAAGAGTTTCGACCACATCCCGTGATCAGCGAATACGAGGCATCCCGTGATGGTATTATCAGAAACCGTAGACTGAAGAAGCCATTAGGGATTGTGAATAAACTTGGATATCTTATGTTTACCGCTGGAAGGAAAAATCATTATTGTCATCGTTTCGTGTATATATAACGGATTGATCAAGGATGGTTTTGTAATCGACCACATTGATTCCGATCCTAAGAACAATTCGTTATAGAATCTACAAGCTATTTCACAAAGTGAGAATTTAAAACGAGGAAAGACTGGGAAACATAAAAAAATGCAAAATGTGTAAAATCGAAAGATATTCATACAAGTGAGCAAATGGTATTCCAATCAATAACTAAAGCCGGTAGATATTTTGATATTTGTAGTGCTTCAATACGATATGTTGCAGAAGGGGTTTATCGATCTACTTTTTCGAAAGAGACTGGACAAAAAATTCAATTTTCATATATCTAATAATGTTTTGCACTATGTGTATATAACACGAGCGGGGAATAACTCGTGTGGGTATGTCGGCTTAGCAAAGAGAGGTAATCTCGATGAGTTTTTGAAACACTGTCACTTGATTTCCGATTGGTTGATTTTAATTGTCATGATTCTCAGCGGAGATAATCAATTATCTGTTTTTTGTAAGACGAATCAAATACGTAGTGTTTACAAACAATTGTATTCTTTTATTTAGTATTTTTTCAAGTATTCGGTTCTGCTTCAATGTTGTCAATAATCATTATCAAATACATGAAAGGTATAATGATCACACCTCTTCCTGTTTGACTTCCGCAATTTGTATTAACTATATAAGCAAAATTTCTCTCTATATAATTGGGTTTTGGCGCGAAGCTCAAATCGTGAAACCAAACCACACCGTCACGTGGTGTGAATGTTTTCTAATTCAAACCAGTTTGATTTTGTAGGTTTGGTTTCACGCTTGAGTGTAGGAATGCCCGTCATCCATTGTCATTCATTGATTCATTGTTATATGTTGTATAGTTCTGTGCTGTCCTTTATCATCCATCCATTCATTGTGTATATATATATATATATATATATATATATATATATATATATATATATATATATATATATATATATATATATATATATATTCATTCATTGTATTGTATTGTATTGTATTGCATTGCATTGCATTGCATTGCATTGCATTGTATTGTATTGTATTGTATTGTATTGTATTGTATTGTATTGTATTGTATTGTATTGTATTGTATTGTATTGTATTGTATTGTTTTGTATTGTATTGTATTGTATATATGTATCATGTGACGCCCATTCCCCTAAGCATATCTTCTTAGATTTCAAATCCGTTATTTGACGAATTAGATATCTTATCGGGGAATATGCTTTGTGGTATGATTATGGACGTCAAAATATACAGTAACGTGGATGTAATAAGCGTTCCATCACATTAGGGTAACCCCACAGGGTAATTCAGAATGAATTATCGGCCAAGAGAAACGGTCATAGGGTCAAATCTCAAAGAGAGATCCAAAGAGAGAAAAATACTCTTATAACCAACAGAGGAAAACATTTCTGATATATAAACAAAAGAAAAAATACTCTCAAAGAAGGAACCCTATGAAAGACACAAAGGCCTAATAAGGGACCCAATGAATGATAACCGCTCATCATGTTTTACTGTTATTTTTTGAAAAATATATTGGAAGTATATAGTTATCATATAATATGAATTCTGAAAATATCAATTAGATCATAACCAAAATTTCAAATTTGAAATTTCAAGGAATACAAAATCAGATCAATTAAACTGTGATCAAATTAGTTCGGAGTATTAAGAAATTGAATATGGAGCCCAGAGGAAAAAGTACATGCTGCCTAGGTCGTATGCTTTTATTAAAAAAGATTCAACATTTAATATATGAGACTTTTAAATACGAAAATGATATAAGTAGGTTTGTCCTGTTATTTACTATCGTGGAAACAATAAGGAAAGAACTCAGGCGGGAATACGAATTGAAACGGTCAGTTTATTTAAAAATTAAGAATATAAGAATGTTAATTCAACAAAACGAAAATTTCCCCCTCGATTACCCCCCCCCCCACGCCCCGCTGTATATGTTGTAACCGACGGTTTGACATGTACACATATGATCTACAAATTTCAAATAAAAATACAAGTAAAATTCTCATTATGTGAGTCGACACAATACTTCTTCAATACAATGAACAAGCCTAACAGTTATGTGTAACGGCGGGTATTATGTATCTAAGAACTACAAGGAAGTTAAACACCAGTTTTGATCCATATGAATTAAACGTAGCCAAAATCTAATATAGTGAAATCCAAGGTGGGTATATTTTTTTGGTTGTTTTCGAGTCATTTTGGTCATTTTTCTTTGGAATCTCTTTGAGATTCAGGTTAATACTCTCAGTAACTCTTCAACGTGCAAGCAAGAATGGACATATCGCATAATTTGATCGTAGTTACAACTAATCGTTGTTATAGTTTTCTGTTGCAATAGTTGCATTTGGTCCTCAGTGAGTAGAAATTTATCATCGTCGCCGAAGTTATCAATAACTAGTTTAACGTGAAAATTCTTTGTTGAAAATCCTATGGATGCTTCATTTCCATGAAAAATTTCCCTGATTGCGTTTTCAAGTTTATGTTTCTCGTAAATAACTGTTCGCGTATGATGATACATATTATTGCAAAAGTCTACATTTTTTTTTAAATTGCAAGTGTGAAGCATCCATAGGATTTTCAATCGAAGATTTTCCATTTACGATGAAAGTCTATAACGAAAATCGTTTAAAATTTCACATATAACGTCATTTATAATTGTTCCCCTCGAAGATCAACCAAGGAAAAGTTCTGGTCGACTATTCTAAAATTCATACTCGTGATAAATTTGTTGGTGGTTTCCAAGTATGTTAAATGTATAATGTATAATAATAATGTCATCGCAAGAACTACTTCAACGAATAGTGGAAAATACAACTCCGGAAAGACAAAATTGATATCGCTGGTAACGAAAACACCAGAGTTCAGCATTGAATTTACACCTCCGTTGGTAGCATCAGAGATAGCACTAACACAATTAAGATGTTTCTATAGCTTTCCTAATGTCAGATCGGAACCATTTAATGGTAAACCGCCCAATAATAGTTTTACATTCTCGTATAAAAATAAGTCAAACCAGATGGAACCGCAGGTGAACCGGAATGGCACACATTTAATTTACCTGCTGGCGCATATGACATCGAAGATATCAACGCAGAGATCATAAATGGCAGTGAAGCAATCACAGGAAAAAATATAATAGTCGTTGGGGATGGTCTGTATAAATCTCCCATTGAAATAAAAGGACACGAGCCACTGTTGTCGACGATCATCGAAGCAGCAGAGGGGGTGGATCAGTCATCTCTAATTGGGTTGGATTTTAAGCAAAACATTTTAAGTCTCCTTTTGCCAAATGGAGCCTTAACGATTTTCGAGCTCTGTTTGTCAAATTAGGGGTTTCTCAAAACTATAAAAAAGGGGCTATTAGATCACTTCATACTACCTTTTTTAGATACCTTGGAAGCTTCTATGATGGCTACGATTTCACAAAAAGACTAATTTGTAGGACCTCACCTTGTAGATCAATCAGATTATTAGACTGGTGAGTGAGTCTAAAATTAATTCTCGTTAATGAATTATTATGACATCGCATATAGACTTGATTAGTTGGATCCTCAATAATTAGAAATCCTGGAGGAGCTGTTGGTGCAAATGAATATAGAATACATCCCTGCTGAGCTTTATTTGATCGCTCGAGATTTATTTGATAGCTTCCTTCGATAACATCACATACTAAATTCAATGCAATCACTGAGGATATATTCACATTTAGCGGCGCGATATGTCTGCCGCCTCCGTCTGTGTTGTTATTATGTTTGAGTATTGTTGTTTTTGTGATTGTGCCGATTTCTTCCATGCGTCATGAATATTTTTGAAACCTTCATCGATGGCGTGTCTAAGAGATTCTTTTATTACTGGGACATTATGTCCTGGAATCTTGAAATAAGGAATATATCTTACATCTATATTATACTTCGTTGCAAATTCTGTTCTTGTTTTAGGATTACTGTCACCTAATATCTCTTGAATAATTCGTAAATTGTTTCCATGTCATCAGTGATTTTATTACATGTTTCCACAACGCTGATAAATTCATTTCGGGTAAGAGTACCAGACTCGAGAGATACTAACAGCAACGCAAAATCATTAGTCATCACTGTGAAATTTTTAACGATTTCATCTTGTCGAGTTTTGATAATATCTATCAACGCCATCGTCTATTTCAGTGAAAATTTGTGACTTATCGTATTCATTATAACTTTTTATTGGATTATCATATATTATTCTGTCGGTGACATAATCAGATTTTTGTGGTTCGGGTATTTGATAAGCTGTCCGAGGTGGGATTTCAGGCCAAACCAGTATTTTTCTTATAGAACTCTGATAGATATCTACAACATAACTAAGTGAGTTTATCTCAATCGCAGATGATAGTGTCGGCTCATGAACTGTTATAGCGATTTTCGATTCTGCTCCAGTAATTGATTTTATTCTACACTGAAATTCTGCATTGATTTGTTCGATTTGGTATGACCCGATGATATCAAAACAACGTTCCAGTCTGGAGTTCCGTCTTCACGATTTTTATTTGCAAATACTAAGCTGTTATTCGGTTGTTGACCGCCAAATGCTACTGACCTAATATTAGGCCAACTATGGTATACTCGTAGTTTTGCTAGCGCTATCTCCTTCACGGGATTCGGAATAGGGAAATTCACGCTGAATTCAGGATTGGTTGATGTTATTGAGATTATGCTGGTTTGTACTGGATTTGTGTTCTCCACTATTTGTTGAAGTAGTTCCTGCGGTGTTGTCATTGTTATTATACTCATGTTGTATTTCTAATTTTGACATCGCGGTATCATAAATACTTACCATCGCTGAGAACTCACTATCTGATATAAATATATCATCGAGCGACGACGATATCAACGAGGATAATTGCGAGTACGCGGTTGATACAACATGAAATTTAATTATGTAGTCTTGCAGTTTGCGTTGGCTGCATGATGATATTTTTTTGCTATTATCGAAATTATTCCCGCGATTGTTGTCGCTGCGGATATACAAATTGGAACAGCTATCGGAGCAATCATTGTCATCGAGGAGAGTATAAGTATAATTCCGGCTCCGGTGATTACACCACTCACAGAGTACACGGTAACATCACGGTAACATAACGGTAACATCAACTGCGGTGATTCTTCGTTGGTATTTTTTTTATTTTTATTCGGTACTCCTCAGTGAGTGTTTTGAGTTTAGTCTGAAATTCTCTGACCTGATCATAGCGATAATTGAGATACTGAAGTTATCGTTGATGATGCCATTTTATTTCCAAATCAGTTTACGATTTCAATTTAGTTGTTTACTCAAATTCGCTACGAATTCCACATACCATGTTACTGAAACCCTAATCAAATTCTTATCCGTGGATGCTATCGTGAATTGTTCGGTTGTATCCTTGTCGATGATCGTTGATATCGTATTGTTGACCCCAGATGAAATCGACGATGATATATTAAATTGAGTCGGTGTTACTAGTGTTAATCGATAAATACCTTTGACGGTTGCAGTGATACTTAGTATATTGTCAGTAGGAGTCCACGCAAATGATCCGTGTTGGATCGTGTATACTATGTTGCTGGTTCTTTCATGAGGAATTTTTGTTTTTCAATGATTGTTATCATCCTCGGAAAATCATCTTTGTTTTTCGTCTCATCGATTGATTTTTTAATATCAGGGAGTTCTATTTCAATTTTATCCAACCTGGTTCCAATAAATTTATCTATAATATTTTTACGAAAAACTGAAAACTGTTTTCCGTATTCTTCAATTCTAGATTGAAGTGTTGCTAGTTCCAACATAGAATTTTTTTTATCTCCGTGAGCTTCGGTGATATTACCGCTGGCTCGCCGAAGAAAGCCATAATCGATTTTAATTCATCATTGACAGTCTTAATATTGTCCATAGAGATTTTTATTAATGAATAATTTGGTGATGTTGTCGCTGGATCACCAAAAAAACTTAGTATGAATTTTAACTCATCGTTGAGGATTTTTAATCTATCTGTAATCGTCGAAACGAGTACGCCGGGTTTGAGTTTACCCTGATCGGAAAAAACGCGATAGCGCCTTCGGTTGCGTCTCTTTGATTAACTAAAATATCATCCAGGGAAATATTACTAGTTTTCAATTTACCCTGACGATCTTGAAATACAACTATTTCATTAGGATCAACACTTGCTAAATTCAACGTCTCAGCTATTTCATGTTCGATTATTCATTTTAGATCACTGGTTGCAAATATTTCTGTGGTTGGTTTCTTCAGCGCTGATAAAGATCTCCCCCAAATATCAATCATGTTATTTTATATAATCTCTCTCTAAAATCTTTTCGTTCACGACTTTGTCGTTACCAGCGACTACTAGTATATTCATTTACGACAACATGTGGTGGTTATCCAGATATTGAAATAGCGTTAAGGACATTTAATACTTCGTTACCGCATATTGGTGGATCATTTAGTTGTTGTGTTGGTAACGTTGAATACCAAGTCTTCATTTCATGAAAAGTTTTTAAGCGGTTTATATAACGCATAAATTCCTTCGGCGGTGCTAATCCATATGAATCGAAATAAACGATTGCACGTGGATCAATCGCGTATACAACCCAGTGAGTACCAGGTCCGGTGCTGTTATCGAGATTAATGATACCTGTTTCAACGCTGTTTGGTTGTGCCGGTAACTGATCTTTTATAAAGACACCTCTGAAGTTTTTTATTGCAAGTTTATTTTAGCAGCATCGAGTAAATCAAAATTGGACATTGGAGCCAAAGACTCTCCAACTAGTAAACCGTTCCTGGGATTCTCAGACCTTTTCCGCTGTACCATGAATACGGGGTTCCTGGCAGTCTTATACCCTTTCCTTTCTTTTTTTATACCCCTGCCCAGTCGCTTTCTTTAGTGCCATCCTTGCCGAGGTACCAACGGCTCCTAACGCCGCCGCTTTAGCCACCGTTGGGACCGCTGCCGCAATCAACGCTGGAATCGCAGCTAACAGCGGAAATATACCGCCGGTTTTAATCATATTTTTGATAGCAGCCGCAGAGAGAGTGATCTGAACGCCTTTTTTATCCTTGAAGCATCATTGAAGTGTTTTACTTGACGAGTTGTCAGCGACAATTTATTCGAACAGCCAGTCATCTGGTTGGGTTTCAGTGTTATTGTAGTTCCGCATTTTTTAGCCAATTCCGATTGCAATTTCTTGAGTTGACCGGGGTTAACGTAACACTAATATGACTGTATTTCATTATACAATAACAGATTGATCTAATTGTTACATATTTTCCACTGGTGCATCAATTACTCTCATTCGTTGACCAACACCTTCGAGTAGCATTGATTTATCGCCGAGAATGACAGCAACAGCTCTATAATTAGCATTAGCGCCACGAATCACATTAGCTCTAAAATCTATATCAACTACGGATTGTCTTGTTAAATCAAGATGTTCCAGCGAAAAGTAATAAATCGGATATAAATTCCTAAAATCATATTGTGATATTTGCAAACCAGTATCGACATTTTGATCGCGTGCCATAAATGACAACAACCTATGATACACGCGGGCAATAGGATTTTGACCGTAATTAAGTTGTACATCTTCGGATGGTTCCTGTTGGCCGTTTATTCTCAGTGAGACGTCTTTAACACCTAATTGATCAAATATTATATGGCTGAAGAGTTGATTACCAACTCGTGTGTTATCCTGTAACGCAATAAATATATGACGTGGCGCAGCAACACCTTGTTTTGATGCTAGGTTCCACGTAAATAACCCATTCATATTTGATTGTTTAACATCTGTACTTACCGTTAGCCAATTTAGTAATGATTTTCCTCCTTGGTCCATAAATGATAGTAATCGTTCTTCTGCGGTGATTGATGGAGTCATTACTGGCATCCACAATGATAGTTTTGTTAAATTGACTTTACCGGGATCAGCATTTGGATGTGCAACATCTGCTGGAATCCTCCAAATTGCGTCATTATCATCACCCTTTCGCACGAGTGCTACGGTATGCTTTGCTCCATAGATAACTTTTCGAACATTTCTACAGAATCCAAATATATGATGTAGTGAAATCGCGCATGAAAATGATCTACGCGCTCCTACCAACATTGACATGCGTGTTGCAGCTCCTAGATTGAAATTGGGATCGTTGTTTATAATCATATTCTCAGCATCAATATCAGCGGCACCAGCATTACTCTTTGATCGTCTTATAATAAATTGATTTCCTCCAGCAGTATTTTTATTATCCTTTGCAAAGATCATAGAAGGACCCGCCGATCTTGTATAATCATCGGAATATCTTGCTAGCCCTATTATTGTTGTGGCTACATCAACATCACGTTCTATCGACTCGATCTCTTTTTCCATCGATGAGGTATTTTGCACTATCGAATAACGCCATGATCCCATTATTGACGAACCCGACTTGAGTATCAGCTGGATACTGTGCTGGTACAGCAAGAGTAACAGCAGCTGTTACAAGTTCTCCTTCTATTTCGATAAACGCTTCACAAGGCAAAAAGTATTTACTGGTATCTTAAACTTGAAGTTCAATTCTTGATCGACTATTTGATTCTATTTCATGATAGGCGTAATATTGATAATCACGTACAGAATCATCCTTGAGCACTGGGGCGTCCATATCAAACGCTGTATCAGGTGACCGTTTGAACATTTTATTCTATATTCATTGATCTAAATCATCGTCGACGTCGTCGTGGTTTTTTTAAGCCACTTCCCGTTATCATATTTACGATGTTGCTTTGGTCGTTGGTGTATGACGGAGTCATCAGCGACGCTAGTTTTTGATCTACTGCGTTATTTATAATTTTACTAACACTCGCAGCAATATCCGCTGTAGATGGCAGTGGTCCCGGTTTTCTTCGCCGTCGAACTAGCGCTGTTAGTTTATCCCGAGCGGTTGAAAACGCTTTCCCGGCAAGATCTCAAACAGCACTAATACCCTTATCACGAATAACATCAATAGCTTTCATCGATAATTGTTTTGCCAACGGTGCTACTTTTGGAGCCATTCTTGCAAATAACCCTGCAATTGTATCACCGAGACCATCACCATAGTACGGAAACCGTGAACTAACTACATAAAACGCTGGCTGGTTTGTCATGGTTGTAGTGTATGAGAATTTCTAATCGTGCTATATCACCAAAAACATTACCAGGACAACTAACTAGAACACTGCCTGAAATTCCACTCCCAGAAAATCCCTTCCCTCTACTATAACCAGTTGCTTCATCCAGTTTTTCTAAATCCGTTTCTTGTAAATAATCAAGAGTATCATCTCGATCATCATCATCATCTCGATCAGATGGTATATACAATGGTCCAAGCGAAGCATGGGGTGGTAGTTGTTGTTGAGGTTCTTTTTGTTTTTAGGTGAGAAAGATATTTTCTTTGAACGATTTTGTCTTCTTCCTTGCAATTTTTTGCGGTTTTTGTTGTTGTTTTAGTTCTTCATATTGTTTATACACTCTACCCACCGCATTGATATATCCTGTGTATGATGTCTTTGTTGTGTCAATTTGATTTTTGTTAGTTTTGATTTTATAAAATACATCAGCCCAGTGAGTTATATTTCTAACATATTTATGATGTTCTGGTTTCAACATTTTTTTCTGTTTTCATAAGTCGCAACAACAAGCGCAGGAATTTCTGCTGGATCAGTCTTATCAATTGCTGCTAACCCTTCCTCGTTAAATCTCGCGCGTAAATCATCTACTATTCGTTTTGATTCAAGTGGTTTAGGTAGTTCAATAACATCAATATCACCTAATCGTTCAATTTCCTGCTGAGCTGATATATCACCGTGGAGTTTTTGTACAGCTTGTTTTGTTTGTTCAGTTCCTGTTGCAATTTTGTCAAGTTCACCAATAAGAAGTTTTTCTTTTCTTTTTTACCCCGTCTCGGGAATATCTCCCCATATAGCACGCTCAGTAGCTGATATTGCCCCCTTGGTGGCTGTGGTTATTGGTTTAAACAATTCTTCAGATCCCACAGCAAAATCCGTTTGTAAACTCTGTCTAGCTTGCAGTTTATTTCTGACAGAGTCGCGTATTGGTATAAATTTTTTATTAGCATCTAGTCGCTCACGAGCAAATCTAATCGTCAATGCTTCATTTACCATTATTGAAATCGTAAACAATGTTCCAATTAGTGTACGAAGAGATTTCAATCTGAATACAGTGATTTTGTCACCCGAAAAAAATTTTAGGTGAAAAAGTCCAGCCAGTTTTCAGTGTATTTTTGACTGATTTTGTCGTTTTTTTAGTCGTTTTGATTTTTTTAATGATTTTTTACTCAAAGTCATTCTTAAGTGAAAAAGTCTACGGGAAATCCCATGCAAAATCGACTATTTGACCCTACTGAAAACAACAGTCATTTTTGGCCATTTTTGTCGTTTTTTAATCGTTTTTTTAACCGATTTCAGTCGTTTTTAGTCAGTTTTTGTAATTTTTTTTAATGATTTTTTTTTACTCAAAGTCATTCTTAAGTGAAAAAGTCGACAAGAAATCCCATGCGAAATCGACCATTTGACCCTACTGAAATCAACAGTCATTTTTGGACATTTTTGGTCGTTTTTGTCGTTTTTTGTTCATTTTTGACCGATTTTGGTCAGTTTTTAGTCCATAAATACATAAAAATAATTTTAGGTAGAAAAAGTCTACGGGGAAATCCCATGCAAAATCGACCATTTGACCCTACTGAAACGGCTTAAAATCAGTCAAAAAATAACCAAAATCAGTCAAAAATATCCAAAATCAGTCAAAAACGGTCAAAATCAGTCAATAACGACTAAAAAAAGTATTTAATATGAAATTTTTTTTCAGTAATAAAAAAATATTTTACTACGAATATTTACAACTTCCTTGTAGTAAAACACTTATGATACCGTCCATGGATTATTTATACATGTTTGTAGTAGGAATTTTAACAGAAGTATTTTACTAACAATTATCCAAAAGGGGTTTTTCATTTTGTTCAATTAACAATCTTATTTTCTGATTTTTGGATTAATTACTCTTTTTACTTCATACTCCTTCTCTAATTCCTTTCTTATTTTTTCCACGATGGTAAATAATGGGGCAAACTTACTGACGTCGTCACAGCATAGAAGGGAATCGCGAATTGAATTCTGAATTATTTTTATTAATGCATATTGTTTGGGTAGTACATATTTGTTATTCATAGCGCCGTATTTAATATCCTGGAAGTCGGACATAATTTGATCGCAGTTTAAACTATCTATCAGTTTTACTATATGTAAATACCCTGAGATTTCAAACTTAAAATTTCGGTTATCACATCGTTGATATTTTAAGAATTCATATTACTGATAATTATATACTTCTAATATGAAAAATATATTTCCAGTTATGGATGTCTATGCATAAACGAATTGAATTTTTTGTCCGGTCTTTTTTGAAATCGCAGATTGATGAATTCCCTCTGCAACGCGTTAAACAGAAGGTTGACAAATATCGAAATACTTACCAGCCTTAGCTATTGATTGAAATACTATTTCTTCGTTATTTGTTGTATTAAAAGGTGTTACGGGTTTCGCTTTTTTCAAGTATTGTCCAGTCTTTCCTCGTTTCAAATTTTCGCTTTGTGTAACAACCTGCAGATTTGACAAAGAATTGTTCTTATGATTGGAATCAATGTGATCGATAACAAAACCATCCTTGATCAATCCGTTATGACATTCATACACGAAACGATGGCAGTAATAATTCCTCCCTCCAGCGCGAAACCTCAAATACCCATGATGTGTCATAACACCAACTGGTTTCTTTAATCTACGGTTTCTGATAATACCATCACTGGATGCCTCATAGTTTGGAATCACAGGGTGTGGTCGGAATTCTTGGTTCATTTATATACTATACTATTGTTTGTCTAATTCATTGTTTGGTCTAATGATTACACTTGAAAATCTTCCGATGTAGTCTTGAGGAGTTCTTATGATTTTGTCCTTGACGGAGTCAAGGTCATTGATGGAGTTCTTAGTGGAATCTTTGATTCTCTTGTCATAATAACGCTTCAACTCTCTGTATCTCTTACCACCGCAACTGAAACATAACTGTGATATTCCTCTCACACCAACCCCACATCGCATACAAGGGATCAGGCCAAGGCTTCCGCGTCGAACACTTTGCATATGATATCCACAGAACTCCTTTCTGCATGATTTGGTACACGGGGTTACTGATCCAATCATAAGCCATTTGCTATGACTCATTATACATAAATTCTTTATTTAAATACTTGTTTTAATTATAGCATGAAGGAGTTCGTGAGATTATCGAAAATCACGCCTAGGAAAAATGCTCAATTCAGTCTTGATAGAGTCTCTGATAACCATGTTCGTGATTGTTTTAATGAATTCAAGCGTGATGGAGCATCTCACTGTTGGTGGACATTTCGAATCAATGGTGAAGTTGATGCTACCATGAACGATAAAAGCTCAGCAGTGATAATTTCACATCTTACGCGGAAAAGGTATTTTTTTAAGAATAAAATTCATTATCCGTTCTGACACGGGAGATTGGATTATTCGGGATAAATTTGAACCTATTTTGAAGGATAAAAAACTGTCTCTGTGAGTCGAAATTCCAAACAAGGAATTCTGACTGGAATTGACAAACCGTAATACGAAAGATCTTATCCTGTAACAGCAATTGTTTATGGGATATATCCGTTAAATGATAAACCAGGCATTGAAACACTAGCACCGATGAAACTATCATCGCTGAATTGTGTAGCAGAACGAATAATAGAACACTTCACAAATGCGCTGCGTGGAAACAAATTGACTGATCTAAGACGCAAAAAAATAACCGAGTGTCGATTAACAGTAAAGGATCGGGGTGGGGGGCAACGATCCAAGATATAGCCGAATTAGAAACATCATTAAGATTCCCAATATCAGTAATGACGATTACCAGCGAAGTATTATACGAATCTAAGTACAAATCACAAGGAACTCCAATCAAAATTATTGATCATAATGAACACGCATGGACACCTGCAGTAACAATATTTCCGCGGGATAGAACCGTAAAATATCTACCCCCGGAATTCTCTGAAGAGAAACTATTCGATTTTATTCACCAGTTGAGTAAAAACGATCCTGTGTCAGTGTGGTTACTTCACAGTTTTGAAGACGAAGAAAGCAGATTTGATCAGTTTGTAAGACCCAACGGAGAATTATACCGCACTGAAGCCCTCCATGACAAGATGAAAAAACTAGCTAGTAGTTTCTCGGAGAGTTTCGACGACGAACAATTACTAACAAACTGTTTTACAATTCCGTTGGTTGCAGCTCATTTTGCGAGAAAGAGAAATAATTGGAAACCAACGCGAAGTGAGTTTTTATCAGACATCGAATCAAGTTGTATAGAATATAACCACGGTGGATTATGGAATACTAAATACGACCCCAAAAATATTATTTCAGTTGATATAGTCGCGTGTTATCCGGCGAGTTTTCTCGGGCAAGGAGAATGCGCTGAATTCTTCAAAAGATTTGGACATCCCACACACGAGATGGCCCGTGTTGCTATTAATGGACCACTGCCTGATTTTGATTTAACCTGATTCGCTCGTGTGGTATCATTTGAGTTGGCTACAGGACTTCATCCATGCTGTTACGTTTGGATTGGTAGACATATATCTGAAAAACACTGGATGCTAATAGTGCTATTACGGTATATGATCGATTCAAAAGTGCTGATATCGTTGATTGTCAGTGAAGCGATTATATCATATCGAGCTCAGACTGAGGTCTGGTTACCACAACCTGATCTAGATAGTATAGTAAGCGAACAGCGAAAACAATTCCCGGATCTCGACGAAGAAAAAATCGTGAAATGGTCCAAACAGCTATTTGAAATTAGGAATAAAGACGTAAAAGATATCGGTAGAAGAATAATCGGTAAATTTACTCATGGTGGAAAATACGACAATAACAGATATTCTTCACTATTGATTATAGATAACGCCGAATACGATTTTATAATTACGGATATAACATCTAAGGGTATAAATGTCGATCGTAAAGACGCTTTCTTGTCCGATGGAACAAAATTTGGTACAATTGTTACTTACAGCGATGGAAAAAATCTTCTATCAATTTATTTTCGATGATAAATAGATTTCCTGACACCGCAGTTAGAGTAGCCACTGATTCGTTTTATATAAACGTGAAACACAGCGAAGAAGTGGCTAAATTCACTAATTCACTAATTCACTAATTCACTAATTCACTAATTCAGACGAGAGTTGGGGATCATGGAGAATTAAAAAAGAAATACCCTGTGATTATTCCAAATCAGCAGATTACTTGAAAAATAATCAGATATCAGAATTATCTAATGCATCGCAGATACCTGATCCAATATGTAGATATAAAACAGTTTATTTAAACGGATGTGGCGGGTCAGGAAAAACGACTCGTGCGATTGAGTTATTTCGTGGGAAATCAAACATGATTGTGCTAACACCGACACACAAACTTGCAAGAGAGATGAAAGAGCGAGGAATTAATGTTTGTACTTATCACAGCTTTTTTCTATGGAAAGGTGACGAATGGACTCCTGAACGAATGGGTGAGAAATTTATTCCTGAAGTCATAATTTGGGATGAGATATGCACGGTATCGTTAGATGTATTACAAAAGTTTCTCGAGTGGTTATTGCTATCGAATACAAACGTGATAATGTGCGGCGATCATGGTCAACCACCACCATTTGTAGGTTTATCCCCACGTTATTGGCTGAAGAATTTTGTAGACTACTATGAAGAAATTAGTACTGATCATAGAGCACTTGATGAACAATTACGCGAGTTCAAGAAACTAATTAGATTACAACCGGATAGAATCCAATGTAAGATAGCGCGTGAAATAATTTCGGAAACTCCATTAAAAGCTTTTTGGGAAACGTGGAGACCAACCGATTTGATAGTAGCAAGTAGAAAAATAATCAGAGACACACTTCAGATGAAGTTATTTGAATTGCATAAAGAAAAATTTACATCACTTCCAGTACCGTTGTGTAATAGGCCTTCGGATACACGAAAACAGAATATCGAAGTTGATATTCCAGGACAGAGTGAAAAACAGAATTTAGTGCTCATTGATATTGTGTTGGTTGATATCAGCGTCGTCGAAGATGCATTACGCGCTAATAAATCCCCATGGACGCTAGGTTACGCAGCGACGATAAATTCTTCACAGGGATTGACTATATCAGATACAATTGTTTGGATAGTAGATAATCACATCGAATGGTCAAATTTAGTTTATCTCGCAGTGTCCAGAGTACGAAGAATAAATCAACTTCGAAGAATTGTTTTAGATGATAATGACACTACAATAAGTGATATTGTCAGCGATGATATAATCAGAAAAAACTTTCTGGTTATAAACAACAAGACAAAAAAAAATAACAGAGAATTTGAAATTGATGGCGAATTAATAATTACGCTGAAGCAACAACAGAATAATCACTGCTCGAGTTCCAATTGTATAATGAGTTGGTGTTGGTGGGATAAGGATTCTCGACAATTTACGGTAGACAGAAAAGATAGCAGCGTAGGTCATACCAGAGATAATGTGATGCTGACTTGTCTTGAGTGCAACAGACGAAGAGGTGCTAGTTAAGACCACTCGGCGGTAATTGAGTATCCTCGGGTATCACTTGTAGTTGTTCACGAGTAAACCCACGCTGAGGAGCGGTCAAATCCAGTCTATAGATTGCTGGTCTACCCGTAGATCGTGTTATACTAGATATCTTATGCGCGGTGACACTCCAAATAGTATCAGTAGCCCTTTTTTACCACCTTTAAGCTCTCCTGGTTCGTATAAATACCTAACAGTGGCATTATCGAGTATTGGTTGTTTTGAAAAATCTTTTTGCGGTTGTACGAGTATATACTTCCTTTTAATCGCGTTGTTAGGTTTCATGTTGATTGTTCGAGTAATCTCATTATTCAGCTCGTTAATTACGCCTGGTAATCTCTTGACCCATTCACGAGATCGTTTATCCTGAATAAATTCTATCGCGTATTGATATCCAAATAACCGCTCAGCAAGCGTCCGATTAAATCGTTCAACAATTGCCTGATCGCGATTTAGTGCAGTATGTCCTCGTCTGATACTGACATTATGATCCTTCATTGTTGATAACACCACACCCTGAAATTCCTTGCAGGATCAACTTGTAATAGATTAGGCCAGCGCAGAGAACCCCTTCGATAAATCCTTTCAAATGCAGAAGCGACTTCAGTTGATGATTTTGTCTTTAGCGGTTCTGCTTGTTTGTATCGACTCGCAACATCAACTACAGTTAACGCGTGTTTGTAAACACCATCATGCGGCAGAAATAATATAT
This sequence comes from Unio delphinus, assembly GCA_029339505.1. Taxonomy (NCBI): domain Eukaryota; kingdom Metazoa; phylum Mollusca; class Bivalvia; order Unionida; family Unionidae; genus Unio; species Unio delphinus. The sequence continues at coordinate 1,995,159 of JAQISU010000026.1, forward strand.
CAGCTTGATTAACTTCATTAGGAACGGTCACATCGAAATGGGAGTAGTTAATTTGTTTAGGCGGCGGTAGATAAATTTGCCATATCGCCTGTTTGGATAACCAATCCGCTGCAGTGGTATATTTCACCTTCGCGGCGTTAGCGAGTATACCAATTGCTGCTTTACCCATCCAGTATCCTTTTGGAGAATAATAAATAGATTTAATGTTGTTATTAATTACCGGCACCTAACATCAATTTACCTTTCATCACTGATTTGACTAACCATAAAGCCAATTTTTCTTTGAAAGACTTATCAGTGATAGAATTCAACGCATGAATCAATTTCACATCTGCGATATGTCTGTGTTGCAGATTGCTGCTTTTATAAGCGACATCATGAGTATGACACACCTTATCAATAGAGTTTATTGGATATTCACCCGGTCGGGGTTGGTTTTGTTTATCGAGTCTGATATCGAGTCTAGTCCCGGGTCCACAATAACTATATCCTGGAAGGTGTTTTTCTCCTGGATACTTCGCCCATGGTGTTTCCGGGAGTTTAGTTAACTTGGCTGCGATATCACATCTTCGTTTTTTTTAACTTATCCGCAGATCTCATAGAAAAAAATCTAAATTTGTTTGTACTACATTGAACACACTTACCGGAAAGTGCTGATCGGTTATTTTTAGTTGTAATCGTCATCAAGTCATCTGTGCCAGTACGCGCCTTACACTTCACACAATATAGATCCATAATTTATATATAATAACATGAATGTAATTGATTATTCAGCTACCCGACGACGGGAACCTATTAAACACCATGCGATGTTGCCGAATTCAATTAGAATGATTATAATTGGACCATCTGGAAGTGGCAAGACACAATTGTTACTTAATTTGATAATGAGATGGATGAAATGGAAGAAGTTATATTTAGTAGCCCCGAGTGTAGACGATCAGAGATGTTACGAAGTGTTAAAGGATTACAACGAAAGAGCAATAGAGACAGCCAGCAAGCTTATAACCGAGATCAAGGAAGCACAGACCGATGGAAGTATTAACAACGACGATGACTACGAAAGAGCTGTAGAGATTGTCAACGAGGGCGGTGTTATTAGTTTTTTAACCGATATCGAGGACGCACCGAGTATTGATGATATCGATGGAAGTATTAACAATTTAGTCGTATACGATGATGTGATGTTAGACAATCAAAAGAACTCTGCCAGGATATTTTCCAGAGGCAGGCATAAAAATACTGATGTGATATATGTCACTCAACGATAACTCAAATACCAAAAGTGATCAGAGATAACTGCAATGTATTGTATGTGTTTAACGGAGTTGATACAGCAGCAGAGAGGGTGAGCCGGACAACATTTTTAGACAAGTTTTCACTGAAATCACGCTTAAAAACAATGAAACCAATGAAATCAGGCCCAAATGTGTGTGTGAATCTGATATCGTTTCATGGATTAGGTCCAAAAAAAAATATGAAAAAATCAATGAAATTAATGAAATCCTCCATCGATTTTTTTGGGAAAAGGGATTACAACGTCGTTGTCACTACCCTCTCTGCTGCTAGAACTTTCAGTTCTGGTTAACAAAAATCATAAATGATTTCAACCGAATATTTGATCCAGTCCGATACGATATCGTGTTCGAGGGTCATGTAAATTTATTGTTACAAATCCGTGTGGGGTAGACTGAGCATGACTAAAGAAATTTCTAAATTGATTGAAGTCCATATCGGAGCACCATGTCTGCCAAATATTTCGTAGCGTATGTGTATCAACGCCGTTGAATACAGCAAGCATATTACAGTTATCTCTAATCACTTTTGGAATCTGAGTGTAGCGTTGAGTGACATAGATCACATCAGTGTTTTTATGCCTGCCTCGGGAAAATATTCTAGCAGGATTTTTTTGATTATCTAACATGACATCGTCGTATACAACTAAATTGTTGATACTTCCATCGAGGTCATTCACGGATGGTGCTTCGTCAATATCGGTTATAAATTCAATAACATCCTCGCCAGCAATCTCTGAAGCGTTTTCATTAAAATCTTTTAGCACTTCATAGCATCGTTGGTCGTCTACGCTAGGGGCAATTAAATACAACTTATCCCACTTCATCCATCTCATTATTAAATTGAGCAACAATTGCGTTTTACCGGATCCAGATGGTCCGATTATAATTGCGCGGATAGAGTTTGGTAGCGCTGCATGATGCTTCACTGGTTCTCTTGTTTTAGTCGCTGAAAAATCAATTATATTCAGATCTCTATACATAAATTATGGATCTATATTGCGTGAAGTGTAAGGCGCGTACTGGCACAGATGACTTGACGACGATTACAACTAAAAATAACCGATCAGCGCTTTCTGGTAAATGCGTACAGTGTAGTACAAAGAAATTTAGATTTGTTTCTAAACCCAAGGAACCCAAGGAACCTTTAAAAAAAAACGAGGAGGTGATATCGCTGCCAAATTAGCAAAACTCCCTGGAAACCCATGGGGAAAATACCCCGGGGAAAAACACCTTCCAGGGTATAGTTATTGTGGACCGGGAACAAGACTTGATATCAGACTCAATGATCAAAATCAGCCCCGACCCGGTGAGGAACCAATAAACGCTATTGATAAGGCCTGTCACCTTCATGATGTTGCTTATAAAAGTAGCAATTTGCAACACAGGCATCTAGCAGATGTGAAATTAATTCATGCGTTGAATGCCATTCCTGATAAATCCTTCAAAGAAAAATTGGCTTCATTTTTGATAAAATCGGCAATGAAAAGCAAATTGATGTTAAGTGCTGGTAATTAATAGCAACATGGAATCTATTTATTATTCCCCAAGAGGATACTGGAAGGGTAACGCTGCAATCAGTAAACTCGCTAGCGCCGCAAAAGTGAAAAAAACCACTGCGGCTCATTGGTTATCCAAACAGGCACTATGGCAAATTTATCTACCACCGCCTAAACAAATCAATTTCTCCCATTTTGATGTGACCGGACCCAATGAAGTTCATCAGGCTGATATATTATTTCTGCCACATGATCGTGGTTACAAATACGCATTAACCGTAGTTGATATTGCAAGTCGATACAAAGAAGCAGAACCGTTAAAAACAAAATCAGCCACTGAAGTGGCTTCTGCATTTGAAAGGATTTATCGAAGGAGTCCTCTGCACTGGCCGAATCTATTACAAATTGATCCTGGCAAGGAATTTCAGGGTGCAGTGTTATCAATAATGAAAAATCATAAAGTCACTATCAGACGAGGACATACTGCGCTACATCGTGATCAGGCCATTGTAGAACGATTTAATCGGATTCTTGCTGAACGGTTATTTGGATATCAATACGCAAAAGAATTCATCCAAGAAAAAAGATCCCGTGAATGGGTTAAGAGATTACCAGGTGTAGTTACCGCACTGAATAACGAGATTACTAGAACCATCAACATGAAACCTATCAACGCGATTAAAAAGAAGTCGATACCTGAAAAACCACAAAAGGATTTTAGCGTTTCCCAACCAATTCTTGGTAGTAATGTCATTGTGAGGTACTTATACGAACCAGGAGAGCTTGAAGGGGGTAGAAAAAGGGCTACTGATCCTATTTGGAGCGTCACTACGCATAAGATATCTAGTATAACACGATCTACGGGTAGACCTCCAATCTATAAACTGGATTCAACTGCCCCTCAGCGGGGTTTTACTAGACAACAATTACAAGTGATACCCGAGGATACTCAATTGCCACCCCATGGTCTTAACTAGCACCCTTACGTCTATTGCACTCAAGACAAGTCAACATCACATTATTTCTGACATGACCGAGATTGTTATTTTTTCTGTCTACGGTGAATTGGCGAGGATCCTTATCCGAATACTGCCAACGCATTATACAATTGCAACTCGCGCAGTGATTATTCTGTTGTTTCTTCAAAGTGATTATTAATTCAGCATCAATATCAAATTCTCGTTGTTTTTTTTGTCCTGTTGTTTGTAACCGGAGAGTTTTTTTTATCAATAATATCATCTATTGTGGTGTCATTATCATCGCCAATGATTTCATCATCGCCTGACTCTGTCAGGACAATTCTTCGAAGTTGATTTATTTTTCGTACTCTGGATACTGAAAGATAGACTAAATTTGACCATTCTATGCGATTATCTACCATCCAAACAATTGTATCCGATATAGTCAATCCCTGTGAAGAATGTATCGTCGCTGCGTATCCTAGCGTCCATGGGGATTTATTAGCACGCAATGCATCTTCAACGACATTGATATCAACCAGCACAATATCATTTAATACGAGAATTTGTTTTTCACTCTGTCCTGGAATATCAACTTCAATATTCTGTTTTCGTGTATCCGATGGCCTATAACAAAGGGGTACTGGAAGCGTTGCAAATTTTTCTTTATGCAATTCAAATAATTTCATCTGAAGTGTGTCCCTGATTATTTTTCTACTTGCAATGATCAAATCGTTTGGTCTCCACATTTCCCAGAAATCATTCATGGGAGTTTCCGAAATTATTTCACGGGTTATTTCAGACTGGATTCTATCCGGTTGTAATCTAATTAGTTTCTTCAATTCTTTTAATTCATTATCAAGTGATCTATGATCAGTATCAATTTCTTCATAATAGTCTACAAAACCCTTTAGCCATTCATGGGGAGATGCACCGACAAATGGTGGTGGTTGGCCGTGATCACCGCACATGACGACTTTTGTATTCTTCAATAACAACCACTCAAGAAATATTTTTAAGACATCTTCGGACACTGTGTCTATTTCATCCCAAATGATAATTTCAGGAATAAATTTCTCTCCCATGCGCTCAGGAGTCCATTTATCTCCCTTCCATCGGAAAAAGCTGTGATAAGTGCAAGCATTTACCCCTCTCTGTATCATTTCTCTTGCAAGTCTGTGAGTCGGTGTTAGTACAATCATGTTTGGATTGGAAACGCTAGCGTTTCTACGGAATAACTCAATTGCCCGGGTTGTTTTTCCTGACCCACCACAGCCGTTTAAATAAACTGTTTTATACAGGCATATTGGATCAGAAATCGGTGGTGCACTAGAAAATTCTGAACACTGATTGCTTTCTAAGTAATTATTTTCAATGGTAACATCTGCTGATTGAATATAATCATGAATCATTTCTTTCTTAATTCTCCATGTCCCCCATTTCTCGTTGCCAGTAGCCTTAAAATCAGCCATTTTGCTATTTATGTAAAATGAGTCAGTAGCAACTCTAACTGCGGTGGTAGGAAATCTATTGATCATTGAAAACAGATTGATAGAAGCATAACCGAGCATAGAAGCTCTTAAGTGTGTGTACTGCGGATGGTATCCATCATTGTAGGTAACAATTGTACCCAATTTGGTTCCATCGGACAGAAATGCGTCCTTACGATTGACATATAGGCCCCTATTCGTTAGATCCGCGATTACAAAATCGTATTCAGCGTTGTCTATAATCAATCGTGAAGAATATTTCGTATTATCATCCTTGCCACCTTGGGTAAATTTACCGATTATTCTTCGTCCAAGATTTTTTGCTTCATTGTTTCTGATTTCAAATAACTGTTGGGACCAATCCATGATTTGTTGTTCATTAAAATCAGGAAACAGTTTTCGCTCTTCGCTAATTATTTTTTCTAGATCAGGTTGGGGTAACCAGACTGATTTCTGTGCTCGATAGGATATAATTGCTTCACTGACAATTAATGATTTTAACATTTTACAATCAAGCATATACCGTAATAACACTATTGGCATCCAGTGTTTTTCAGACATGTGTTTACCAATCCAAAGATAACTACACGGATGAAGTCCTTCAGCCATTTCAAATGATACTACACAAGCGAATCCGGTTAAATCAAAATCAGGCAGTGGTCCATTAATAGCAACACGGGTCATTTCGTGTGTGGGGTGTCCAAATCGTTTGAAATATTTCTCACACTCTCCATACCCAAGAAAACTTCCTGGATAACACGCAATCATATCAACTGAAATAACGGTATCAGCGGTGTATTTTGTGTTCCATAATCCTCCATGGCTGTATTCAAGACAGGACAATTTGACATCTGATAAAAACTCACTTCGTGTTGGTTTCCACGCGTTTTTCTTTCTAGCAAAATGTGCTGCAATGGATGGTACTGTAAAACAGTTTGCTAATAATTGATCGTTGTCCTCCCCGTCCCCAGAAAACTCACTAGCTAGTTGTTTCATTTGATTCTGCAGCTCTTCAGTACGGTATAATTCTCCGTTAGTCCTTACAAACTGATCAAATTTGCATTCTTCGTCTGAATTACTATGAAATAGCCACATTGACACAGGATCGTTTTTACTCAAATGGTAAATAGCATCAAATGATTTCTGCTCTGAAAAAAACTCTTCGGTTTGGGATAGATATTTTACGGTTCTATCCCGTGGGAATATTGTTACTGCAGATGACCACGCGTGTGTGTTATGATCAATAATTTCAATGGGGTTTCCTTTTTTTGATTGATATTTCGGTTCTTTTAATACTTCACCGGTGATTGTCCTTACCGATATTGGAAATCTCAATGATGTTTCTAATTTGGTTATATCCTGAATTGTTGATCCATGCTCTTTTACCGTGAACTCCCACTCGGTTATTTTTTTCGTCTTAGATCAGTTAGTTTATTTCCCCGGGACGCATTTGTGAAGTGTTCTATTATTCGTTCTGCTACACAATTTAGCCCTGTCGAATATTTCATGGGTGCTAGTTTTGAAATATCAGGTTTTTCATTGAGCGGATAGATCCCGTAAACTACTGCTGTGACAGGATAAGATCTTTCGTAGTAGGGTTTATCAATTCCAGTCAAAATTCCCGGTTTTGAATCCTGATTCACGGTGACAGTTTTTTTGCCCCTGAGAATGGGTTCAAATTTATCCCTAATAATCCATTTGCCATCCTCACGGATAATGAATTTGATTCGGAAAAAATGACTTTTTTCCCCAATACGTGAAATGATCACTGCTGCTTTTTCATCATTCATGGTAGCGTCAACAACACCATCAATTCGAAATGTTGACCAACAATAAGATGCTCCATCACGCTTGAATTCATTAAAACAGTCTCTGATGGCTTTATCAAGAATTTTATTCTTGGGTGTATTAGAAACTATATCAAGATTGAATTGAGCATCCTTCCATGGTGATCTCATGTTTCCGTCTTTTGGACGTTTGTTACGTTTTTTGGGTCTATCGCGATTAAATCTAGGATTGATTTTCAATAATCTCTTAAACTCTTTCATGTTTCCGTCTCTTGGACGTTTGTTACGTTTTTTGGGTTTATCGATATTAAATCTAGGATTGATTTTCAATAATCTCTTAAACTCCTTCATGTTTCCGTCTCTTGGACGTTTGTTACGTTTGTTCCCGTCTATTGGACGTATTTTGGGTCTATCGCGATTAAATCTAGAATTGATTTTCAATAATCTCTTAAACTCTTTCATGTTTCCGTCTACTATACGTTTTTTGGGTCTATCGATATTAAATCTAGGATTGATTTTCAATAATCTCTTGAACTCTCTATCGGTATTGAATTTAGCATTTTTCGAAGTCAATCTCTTGAACTCCTTCATGCTATATTAAAAACATGCGTCTAAATGAAAGATTTATGTATAATCAATCACTGCAAAATGGGTCAGTCATTGAATTAGACAAATAGTGTAGTATATAATGACCCAAGAATTCAGACTACACCCAGTGATTAAAAATTACGAAGCATCCAGTGATGGTGTTGTAAGACACTGTAGACTGAAGAACCCAATTGGGTGGGATAATGGTATGGGGTATTTGGTGTTTAATGTTGGAAGGAAGACATTTCGCAATCATCGTTTCGTATTTGAATGTTTTAATGGATTGATCAAAGATGGTTTTGTTATTGATCACATTGATTCTAATCCAAGGAACAATTCTTTATCCAATCTGCAAGCTATCACACAAAGTGAGAATATCAAACGAGGAAGGACTGACACTTGTTCAAAAGCGAGACCAGTGAAATCTTTGAATACAACAACTAACGAAGAGAAAATATTTAAATCATTATATGAAGCCGGTAAGTATTTCAATATTTGTAGAACTTCAGTACGATTCGTTGCAGAGGGGATAACCAAGACGGCTATTTCAAAAAAGAGTGGACAAAAAGTTCAATTTAGTTATATCTGATGCGTCATAATTTCCAATTAGAGATATGTCATTCTTATAGAATAATGAATTCTGAAAACATGAATAGCATCATAGTTGAAATAGCAAAATTGAAAAATCAGGATATCAAACTATCAGATGGGTTAAATCCTGATCAAATTGTGTCTGATTTTCAGGATATAGAATACGGGGTTAGCACTAACAAGTATATGCTACCCAAGAAGTATGCACTCATCAAAAGAATTCAGAATTCTATTAAAGACTCTCTTTCATTTTCCAGTGACATCAGTGTGTTCGTTCCGTTGTATACTATCGTAGAAGGAATACGAAAAGAATTGGGGTACGAATACGAATTGAAAAAAGAAGTCAACTCTAAAATTAGAAACCTACGAGCATTAATTCAAGAAAATGAACAATTTTGATTGCCCGACCATTGATTACCCGACCATATCATTTTTTGATTGTTACCGACCTTCATTTTTTTTAGCCGACCCTCAAGGGAGATGTCAAAATCGATGGACGATATGTCAGATTATTTATTTTAGATACAATTATGATACTTTCTCCATCAATGATAGAAGCTGTTATAGGATGAAATAACACTTCCATGACCGTATCAAAAATCATCCGACATGTCAAAAAAGTGGGGAAAGTGACCGTATTATTTATTTTATATACAATTTGGACACTTTCCCCATCATTGATAGAGCCGTTAAAACAATCAAATAACACTTCCATGACCGTATCAAAAATCATCCGACATGTCAAAAAAGTGGAGAAAGTATCAGTATTATTTTATTTATATACAATTTTGATACTTTCTCCATCAATGATAGAAGGTGTCTCACGATGAAAAAACACTTCCATGACTGTGTTAAAAAACCATCCGACATGTCAAGTGTTTTGCAATTGAAAAATAGTTTGCGATTTCAAATAATGGTCAATGAAGCATTAACAACCCGATTGGCTCGTGAACGACTGGATGCAATCAGGAGATTTGTATCAATTCGTGACTCTGTAAGGAATAAACTGCAACAACGACAGAGTTTACAAACTGATTTTGCTCTGGGGTCTGAAGAGTTGTTTAAACCAGTAACCACAGCAACGAAAGGGGTAGAGCGTGCTTTACTGGGAGATAGTCCCGAGACGGGAAAATCTGTTATTGGTGAACTTGAAAAACTAGCAGCGAAAACTGAACAAACTGAAAAAACTGATCCGAAAAAAACGACTGTTTCTCTGTTGAATAAATTTACTGATCATGCTAAAATATTAATAAAAAAACCTAGTTTATTGAAATCAAAGGATTATCAAGCCTTTGGTAATTTTGCTGCTCAAAGTTATAATTCAAAAAAAGATTTTTTAAAGGACGAGTATAAAAATGATAGAATATCAAGTAATGATTGGTTCGATTATATGTATAAACTAAATAAGGGGATTCGTCGTTTGAATAAGGATGAGATAGGATACAAGGAATTTCAAAGGGGGATTAGTAATTATAAAAGAGAACAAATAGAAGAGCGACAACGAGAATTAGAAGAACGACGTCAAACACCAACACGTAGACAAACAAGAAGACAAAAAAAAAACAACAACTACCACCTGATGATGATGATGATTTAGAAGAACGACGTCAAACACCAACACGGAGACAAACAAGAAGACAAAAAAAACAACAACTACCACCTGATGATGATGATGATTTAGAAGAACGACGTCAAACACCAACACAGAGACAAAAAAAACAAGAAGAACCTAATGATGATTATTTACAAGAAGAACCTAATGATGATTATTTACAAGAAACGAATTTAGAAAAACTAGATGAAGCAACTGGTTATAGCGGAAGTGGACTGCAAAATAACAAGGATTGGAAACACTTGTCCTGATAGTGTTATCAATGATATATCACGATTAGATGTTCTTGTAGGAGGATTCCGAGCTGGAAATAACTCTCCAGAAATAATTAATGAAGCAGCTGATATCTGTAGACGGTTATTTGCCGGCGGTATCATGGATATCAAAACCTATCGAGATTTCATTGACGAGTTAGCAAATGGGTATCATAGTGATTAAATAACAATTGAAAACACTATTGTTTTTATAATAATGATCGTACACTACAATCATGATAAACCAACCCTCGTCTATGTAGTTAATTCACGGTTTCCAGTTTATAAAGCATACTATGGAGATGGCCTCGGCAATACCATTTTAGGATTCTTTTCAAGAATGGCCCCAAAAGTGATGCCGTTAGCTAAACAGTTATCAATGAAAGCCATTGATGTTATTCGTGATAAGGGTATTAGTACTGTTAGAGATCTTGCCGGGAAAGCGTTTTCAACTGCGAAGGATAAAATAACATCATTAGTGAGGCGAAAAAAGAAACCGTTACCGTCTACAGAAGAAATGCCTGCAAGTGTTAGTAAAATAATAAATAACGCAGTAGATGAAAAACTAGCGTCGATGGTAAATCAAGGGGACCAAAGCAATATTGCAAACATGATAGCGGGAAGTGGCTTTATTAATAACGGCATAATGGCGTTATTTGAAAGCGCTAGATATCTCATTGATGGAAAAGAAATTGAATCCATTGACCGTGAAGTTGATATGGCCACAACAATCATAGGGTTAGCGAGATATTCTGATGATTATACAAGATCAGCGGGTCCATCTATGATGTTTGCAAAGGATACCTCTGATAACGCTGATCACGTTCAATTCATTAAAGTGTTAACAGCACAGGGTACTGCAGAAGGCAATCAACAAGAAGCAGCTAATCCAGAACGTCTAACTAGACCCGGAGCTGCGTTTGATATTCTCGGAGGCGTTAATGGTAATCTCAATTTAGGATTTGCAGCACGCTTAGCAATGTTGTATGGGCAGCGTCGACGATTTTCATGTGCGATTCCACTGCATCATATATTTGGATTCTGTAGAAACGTCCGAAAAGTTATTTATGGAGCGAAGCATACAGTAGCACTTGTACGAAAGGGTACTGATGATGATGCAATCTGGCGTAATGCTGGGGTTGCTGCCGGTAAAGTTATTTTAACAAAACTATCATTATGGATGCCAGTGTTAACTCCATCAATCACAGAAGAACAGCGACTACTATCATTTATGGATCAAGGAGGAAAGTCGTTGTTGAGTTGGTTATCAGTGACCACGGATATTAAACAAGACAGTGTTGATGGTACATTCACATGGCACCTGGCATCAAAACAAGGGGTTTCAGCACCACGTCATATATTTGTAGCGTTACAGAATAATGCGCGAGTTGGTAATCAAGAACGAAGTCATATGATATTTGATCAGTTAGGTGTTAATGAAGTCTCGCTGAGAATAAACGGACAGCAGGAACCATCCGAGGATATACAACTTGATTACGGTCAGAATCATATTGCACGTGTCTATCATAACCTGTTGTCATTTATGGCACGTGATCTAAATGTGGATACCGGTTTGCAAATATCACAATTGGATTTTAAAAGCCTTTATCCGATCTATTACTTCTCACTGGAACATCTCGATTTGACAAGACAGTTGTTGATATACACTTTAGAGCCCGTGTAACCCGTCCGACTGGTCCACCAGTTGGTGGGGTACCTCCTATCCTTACCCCGAATTATAGAGCGGTTGCTGTCATTCTCAGTGATAAATCAATGTTACTTGAAGGTGTTGGAGGAAGAATGAGAGTGGTAGATGCCCCAGTAGAAAACATGTAATTGAAAATCCGAAGGATTTTTCCATTAGAATCAATCTATTATGTATAATGTCATATAGTGTTATTAGTGTTGCGTTAACTCCTGGTCAAATCAAAAAATTGCAATCAGAATCGGCTAAAAAATGTGGAACCACAATCACGTTGAAACCTAATCAAATGACTGGTGGTGCAAATAAATTATCGCTGACAACTCGTCAAATAAAACATTTCAATGATGCACTTGCAGCCAAAAAAGGTGTCCAGATTACTCTTTCTGCGGCTGCTATCAAAAATATGATTAAAACAGGCGGTATATTCCCGTTGTTAGCTGCAATACCAGCATTGATTGCAGCAGCAGCCCCAGCAGTGGCTAAAGCAGCGGCGTTAGGAGCCGTTGGTACTGCAGCAGGAATGGCACTTAAGAAGGCAACTGGGAAGGGATATAAAAAAAAGGGACGATCCGTTCACGGATTGGGTCTAAGACTACCAGGAACCCCGTATTCGTGGTACAGCGGAAAGGGTCTAAGACTACCAGGAACCCCGTATTCATGGTACAGCGGGAGATCCGTTGACGGATCAGGCCTGAGACTACCAGGAACGGTTTATTAATTGAGGAGTCTATGGTTCCAATGTCCAATTTTGATTTAATGGATGCGGCTAAAAAACTAGTGATTAAAAATTTCAGAGGTGTTTTTATGAAAGATCAATTACCACATCAACCAAACAAAACTGAAACAGGTATTATTAATCTCGATAACAGCACCGGACCTGGAACTCACTGGGTTGCATACGCTATTGATCCACGTGGGATTGTCTATTTTGATTCATATGGATTAGCCCCACCAAAAGAGTTTATGCGTTACATAAAACAATTTCCAATGAAGACTTGGTATTCTACGCTACCAACACAACAAATCAATGACCCACCAATATGCGGCAGTGAAGTATTAAATGTCCTGGACGCTATTTCTAACTCCTTGGGTAACCCAAGGGGAAAACCACCTCATATTGTCGTAAATGACTACACCAGCAATCGCTTTTTAGAGAGAGAAAGAGTTTTACAATAACATGATTGATGTTTGGGGGAGATCTTTGAAACCCAAACCCGATGGCACTGCAACCCCTGATTCTATCAAGGATATAACAAAAAAAAATTAAAGATGAAATAGCTGAGACGTTGAATTTAACAAATGTCGACCCAAACGAAATAGTTGTATTTCAGGACAAACAGGGTAAATTGAAATCTAGTAATATTTCTCTGGATGATATTTTAGTTAAACAACAAAACGCAATCGAGAACACCGTTGCGCTATTTTCCGATCAGGGTAAATTGAAAACCAGTAATATTTCTCTGGATGATATTTTAGTTAAACAACAAAACGCAATCGAGAACACCGTTGCGTTATTTTCCGATCAGGGTAAATTGAAAACCAGTAATATTTCTCTGGATGATATTTTAGTTAAACAACAAAACGCAATCGAGAACACCGTTGCGTTATTTTCCGATCAGGGTAAATTGAAAACCAGTAATATTTCTCTGGATGATATTTTAGTTAAACAACAAAACGCAATCGAGAACACCGTTGCGTTATTTTCCGATCAGGGTAAACTCAAACCGGGTGTACTCGTTTCGACGATTACAGATAGAATAATTGATCTCGGCGATTCTCTGTTGGAACTAGCAACACTTCAATCTAAAACCGAAGAACACATAAAACAGTTTACCGCATTTCGTAGAAATATCATTGATAAATTTATTGGAACTCAGTTGGATAAAATTGAAATAAAACTCCCTGATATTAAAAAATCCATCGATGAGACAAAAAACTTCATCGAAGCCGTCAAAGGTGATTTTTCGAGGATGATAACAATCACTGAAAAAACAAAAATTCCTCATGAGAAAACTAACAACATAGTTTATACAATCCAACACGGATCATTTGAGTGGTCACCTACAAACAACAAATTAGATATCACTGCAACCGTCAAGGGTATTTATCGATTAACACTGGTGACAACGGAGCAATTTAATATATCATCGTCGAGTTCATCCGGGGTCAACAATACGATTTCAACGATCATCGACAAGGGTACAAATGAAAAGTTCACTATAACATCTACTGATAAAGATTTGGCTAGAACTCCGGTATCATGGTATGTGGAATTCGTAGCGGATTTAAGTAAATAAATTGAAAGGATTTCACAATTGAAAACGCTAGCGTTGTTAAAATAAAAAATGATTTCATCATCGCAATATAGCTATGATCAGGTCAGAGAATTTCAAACTAGACTCAAAACCCTCACTGAGGAGTATGCAATGAAAATTAAAAAATATCGCAGGAGAATTACCGCAATTGATGTTACTGTGTACGCTGTGAGTGGTGTAATCACCAGAGCTGGTATTATAATGTCTTCAGTGACAATGATGGCCCCGATAGCTGTTCCAATTTGCATTTCTGCGGCAACAACAATCGCTGGAATAATTTCAATAATCACAAAAAAAAATATCCTCATGCAGCCAACGGAAACTACAAGACTACATAATTCAATTTCATGTTGTGTCCACTGCATACTCGCAATTATCCTCATTGATATCGTCATCGCTCGATGATACAATTATATCAGAGAGTGAGTTTTCAGCGATGGTAGATATATATGATTCTGCGATGTCAAAATTAGAAATACAACATGAGTATAATAACAATGACAACACAGATGGAATTACTTCAACAAATAGTGGAGAACACGAACCCAGTACAAACAAGCATGATCTCAATAACCTCAACGAATCCAGAATTCAGTGTGAATTTCCCCTCTCCGGTCCCAGTGAAGGAGATAGCGCTAGCAAAATTACGAGTATACCACAGTTGGCCAAATATTAGGTCAAAATCATTTGGTGGTCAACAACCCAATAATTCACTGGTATTTGCAAATAAGAATAAACCCGACGGTACCCCAGACTGGAATGTTGTTTCCATACCAACCGGATCATATCAAATTGAACAAATCAATGATGAATTCGCGCGTAGAATAAAATCGATTACTGGAGTAGAGTCAAAAATAGCTATAACGGTTCATGTGCCGACACTATCATCTGCCATTGAAATAAGCACAGAAGGATACGTCGTAGATATCTATCAGAGTTCTATCAGAACCGTACTAGGATGGCCTGAATTACCACCCGGGGGAAAAACCGTTGATTTACCAGAACCAAAAAAAACCGATTATATCACAGACAGGATAAAATCTGATAATCCAATAAAAAGCTATAGATATTATGATAAGTCGTATTTTTTCATTAGAGTAGAATATGATGAAAAAATATGACTTATTCATCATCTTGCTAACCGGGATAAAATCACTGAAAATTTCACAGCTTTCAATAACGATATTTCGTTGTTGTTTATATCCCTTAGATGCGGCACTCTCACCCGAGATGAATTTATCAGTGTCGTAGAAACATGTAACAAAATCATCAATGACATGGAAACATTTCATTCACAATTTATTCAAGAGGCATTAGGTGACAGTAGTCCTAAAACAAAAGATTTATTTGCAATAGACTATAAGATCCGCATAAGAGATATTCCAACATTCAAACTACCAGGATATAATCTCTTAGAACTACAAAAATCTCTCGATGATGCCATCGATGAAGGTTTCAAAAAAATCCATGATACGTGGAAAAAAACACCATCACAACCACAAACAACTATCCTGACACACAATAATGACCCAGATGGTGGTGGCAGGCATATTGCTCCGTTCAATGTGAATATTTCAACGGTGATTGCGCTCAATTTAGTATGTGATGTGATCGAAGGAAGCTATCAAATAAATTTAGAACGATCAAATCAAGCTCAGCAAGGATATATTTTGTATTCATTTGCACCAACAGCTCCTCCAGGGTTTTTAATAATTAAGTCCCCGGTGAATCCAGTCTATATGCGATGTCATAATAATTCATTAACCAGAATTAATTTCAAACTCACTGACCAGTCTAATAATCTGATTGATTTACAAGAGGAGGTTTTACAAATTAGTCTATTTGTAAAATCGTAGTGATTTTCGTCGTAGTGATTTACATGACCCTCGAACACGATATCGTATCGGACTGGATCAAATATTCGGTTAACCCCAACTGAAAGTTCTAGCAGCAGAGAGGGTAGTGACAACGACGTTGTAATCCCTTTTCCCAAAAAAATCGATGGAGGATTTCATTAATTTCATTGATTTTTTCATATTTTTTTTTGGACCTAATCCATGAAACGATATCAGATTCACACACACATTTGGGCCTGATGTCATTGGTTTCATTGTTTTTAAGCGTGATTTCAGTGAAAACTTGTCTAAAAATGTTGTCCGGCTCACCCTCTCTGCTGCTGATACTCATACGCTACGAAATATTTGGCAAACTTGGTGCTGCGGTGATATGGATCATAACCGATTTAGAAATTTCTTTAGTCACGCTAAGTGAATCCCACACGGATTTGTGACGATAAATTTAGCAGATCCTCGAACGCGATATCGTGTCGGACTTGATAAAATATTTGGTTAACCCATAGCAGCAGAGGGGTGATGGCGTCTCTGAGGACCGAATCGACGCCGTTAGTCTCGTCGTCAGTAGACACATTGATTTTATGAAATAAGTATCCCATTCTCGTTATTACTGTACAAAAAGGCCATCATAGAAGCTTCCAATTCATAAAATAAGGTCTCTAAAAAAAAGAAATATGAAGTGATCTCATAACCCCTTTTTTTGGTTTTGAGAAACCCCTAATTTGACAAATAGGGCTCTAAAATCGTTAAGGCTCCATTTGGCAAAAGGAGACTTAAAATATTTTGCTTAAAATCCAACCCAATGAGAGATGTCTGATCCACCCTCTACTACTAGACTTTTTTTTTTCGGTTTCGAGAAAGCCTTAATTTGACAAACAGCTCTAAAATCGTTAAAGCTCCATTTGGCAAAAGGAGACTTAAAATGTTTTGCTTAACATCCGACCCAGTTAGAGATGTCTGATCCACCCCCCTCTGCTGCTATCGATATAAATTCACCTGACTACGCCGTAGATATATACAATAGCTCGATTAGAGCTTTGTTGGGTTGGCCTGAGTATATCCCGGGGACCGTTGATATAAAAGATCTGCCACGTGAGCCACTAAAATCCGACTTTGTTTTCACGGTTATAATAAAAATTATATTGGAACAGATACTATTCGTGGTAGTGTTAGTAGTATTCTTGGTGGTGGTATTCGTGGTAGTAGTATTCATCCTGGTGGTATTTCTAAATTAACAGATGTTTTACCATTGGATACTATTTTTAATCGTTTAAGAGCACAGATGGAAGCCCATATTTCTGGGCATATTGAATTAAAAGAACCAAGTATTGCCAAAGTTTTCACAAAAATGAATACCGATTTCGAAAGATTTAGAGGCTATATTGTAACGGCAATCAGTACAATCCCACCTAACCGAGATAGCGTCATCACATACATGGAGGTGTGTAACCGAATTATCGCCGACATGGATGACTTTAATTTGCGAATGATTGAACTTATATTAGGTGATGATCATCCTGCAACGAGAACGGAATTTGCAGCGAAGTATAATATCAGCGTTGAAGATACTCCTACGTTTAAGCTTCCAGTATATAACGTACCATGAATGCGCCAAAAACTTGGTGACACCATCGATGAATTCTTCCCACGTATCCACGAAGCGTGGTTAAATAGTCTCCCTGCGGTTCATTTTCAATTACCGGAACCGAAGCTGTCTAAATTTCTTCACTGATGAATTTCCTGATCAAGATCCCAAATTTGATTACAATTTTGACATTAGTTTTCTCCGAGACAGTAAGGTCAATCAAATGTTTTCGTATGATGTTTATGATGGGACAGAAACCGATGTACTTGGGCGTTATGAGTATAACGAGTACGGTAATATAATATGGCATTTGCTCTAGGCGCTCAAAGCACTTTTATTATCACACAGAAAAGTTTGCTTGGGATCTTTAACGCAATGAAACAATTATTTCAAACAAAGCTAAACCAGTTTCTAGATTATCTGCAACGATCTCTGTTAGTCGATTTAACAATTTCATGTGGGGCAATTAAACAACAACAACTAAATCAAATTATCTCCGATATGAACTATCTCAACGATAGATTACTCTCGTTGGTCTACGAAGATAAATCTCCCACCAAGGAAAAGTTCAAGCGGGTATTTTCACGCACTGACGCAAATTTAGTTTACATGAAGTTCCCAGGGTGGGATGTACCATCGATGAAGAAATCGCTACGAGATATAATCAATGAATTTTTTCCACAGATTCATGAGTTATGGTTATGGTGATGTAGTGATAGGTAGTTATTCCATTGGCACAGCAACGTCAACAAGGGCTGATCAAGGTTATATTTTATATACGTTTTCCACAAATGTTTATCCGGGGAGTTTAATCGTGATGAATCCACCTCAATGCTTATACTGCTCTAATTTTGACATCGTGGAATCATAAATACGTACCATCGCTGAAAACTCACTATCGGATATTAATGTGTCATCGAGTGACGACGATATGATTGAGGATAATTGGGAGTATCCGGTTGACACAACATGAAATTTAACTACGTAATCTTGCAGTTTGCGTTGGCTGCATGATGATATAATTTTTGTTATTTTCAAAATTATTCCTGCGATTGTTGTTGCCGCTGATATACAAAATGGAACAGCTTTCGGGGCAATCATTGCCACCGAGGATTGTATAATACCGGCTCCGGTGATTACACCACTCACCGAGTACACGGTAACATCAAGTGCGGTAATTCTTTGTCGATATTTTTTTATTTTTGTTTGGTACTTCTCGGTGAGTGTTTTGAGTTTAGTTTGAAGTTCCCTGGTCAAAATTAGACATTGGAACCACGGAAGAGTAACTTTTAGTTATCCCAGTAACATTTTTGCCTGCGAGAACGAACCTATGAAACCGCCCTGTTGAGTTCCCAACCCCCGTCCATAGTGCTTTGTGTACCGGCTTCCTGGTAGTCTGAAACCCTTTCCCTTTTTATACCCTTTTCCAAACATTTTACCTATAAGATTGCTACCAACAGCACCAGTCCAAGTGCTTTAAGAGCAGGAATAGCTAGTGGAGCCAGTGCAGCAAGAGGAAATATTCCACCGGATTTAATCATATCGTTGATCATTTGTCAATGATAATTTATTTGATCCACCTATCATTTGTTCCTTTTTTAGCGTTATTGCTGTGCCACACGTAGTAGAATTTTTCGATTGTAGTTATTTTTACCTGACCAGGTGTCAGGGTAACATTAACATGATTGTACGACATTTTATTTAGATAGTAATAATCTAATTATCCCTTTACATGTTTTCAATGGGTGCGTCAATGACTCGTATTTTTCCACTTCCACCTTCGAGCGTCATAGATTTATCACTGAGAATAACAGCAACTGCTCTAAATCCTCCAAGAGCATCGCCGATACAAGTCTGAAAATTTACATCAACGGTTGAATGTTTAGATAGATCAAGATGTTGCAACGAAAAATAATAAATTTGATACAATTCTTTAAAATCCCATTGCGATATTTGTAGTCCAGTATCAATGTTTTGATCACGACCCATATGAGACCACAACCGATGATACACTCTACCTATTTGATTGCTACCGTAATAGAGAATAATTTGTTCTGCTGGTTCTTGCTGATCACGTATTCGCAATGATACCTCACTGACATTACATTTATCAAATATCATATGAGACCGCAATTGTAAACTATCATTTGCAAGCTCCGCTATTTTTTTTTCGTTCTAGTTACATTTTGTAGTGCAACAAAGATATATCTCGGCGCGGAAACTTTTTTCGTAAGCGCAAGCTGCCAAGTAAAAACACCAACAACATTACTAGTTATGGTAGCTGTCGTAATATCAGACCAGGACAATAATGATTTTCCTCCATGATACATAAAAGACAGCAACCGCGTCTCACAGTCAACGACGGAGTCATAATTTGCATCCACAGAGCTAATTTTGTCAATTCCACTTCACCATCGGTAACAGGAGCAGCACCACGCCAAAGAGCATAATCATCAATTGTTCTTCGCGTGAGCACTACAATATGACTAGCACCAAAGATAACTTTTCTAATATCTCTACAAAATCCAAATATATGCGACAACGGAATCGCACATGAAAATCTAACAAGATTTTCTATATTCTTTTTTCGCGCTGCAAACCCTGCGTTGTAATCAGGATTATTACCGAAAACAATAGCTTCAACATCAGCATCAGCAGTAGCTTTGAAACCTTCTTTGATCGTCTTACAACAAATGGATTATGATCAGCGCTATTGGTAGTATCTTTGCAAACATCATCGAATAACCCGCAGACTTAATAAAATCGTCAGAGTATCTAGCTAAACCCATTATTGTGGTTGCCACATCAACATCGTTATCGATGGATTCGATTCTCTAGTAGAATTGATTATATACTGCGCATTACTAAATAACGCCATTATACCATTGTTGAAAAACCCAATCGGAATATTTTCAAGGTGATCAGCATCAGCAAAGGGAGTATGATCATTTTTTACTAGTATCCCTCTACCTCGATGAATGCTTCAAATGGCAAGAAGTATTTGGATGTATCATCAAATCTAAGTTCAATTCGTGACCTTGTATTCGGATGTTGAGCATTATACGAAAAATATTGATAATCGCGTATAGAATAATTTTTTCTTACAGGAGCATCTACATCAAAAGCATCATCTATCTCATGTTTAAACATTTTATTATATAGTCGTTGATCTAAATTATAATCGTTTTAGACCGGAACCAGCAATTAATCTCAATCGCTGTTTTGCCATTTCGTTGATTTCCCTACCTACCTTAGGTGGCATTTGATTCGTAGATTGTAATTTTACTGGTTTCTTCCTCTCGCCAACGACATAAGCTTTTCTTTTGCGGAATCAAACGCGTCAATAGCAAGATTACTAGCCCTGCTACCAACTTCTGTACCAATCTTATCACCGAGGACCCCAATAGCTTTTGACACTATTTCCTTCCCGATCGGTAAAATCTTTGGAGCGACTCTAGTAAATAATCCAGTGACAACATCACCTAATCCATCTCCGTATGTCACCTTGTACACTGGTAATCGTGAATTTACGACATAAACAGGTCTTGCTCTGTTCATACTACGATGTACTATCATTTTATCTAAATGCTAAAGTCATCAATGAAAAATCCTTTGGATTTTCAGTCGCTGTAATAATCATCAGTAAGTTCATCAATGAAACTACGATATAGTCCAATATCCATTACACGACCTTGAAATAACCATAGACAGATTTCAGCCGCTTCGTTAATTATCTCCGAAGAATTATTTCCAGCTCGTTTTCCTCCGATGAGAACTTCTAACCGTGATATATCATCAAGGATACTTCTTGAACAGGGTATATTACCACCGTGATACCCCAGACCGGATTTTCCAGGTATATCTTGTGTGAGATCAGCTTCAGCTTTTGGTTCTATTTCCTCCGGAATAGGTTCTTCATATGGTGGTAGACCTTTTAATACTTCTTGTACTTTTTTCTCATATGCGACAAAATCAGAGTTTTTTTGTGGAGTTGCTGTTCCACCATGTTTTCCCAAATATATTTTTTTGTACCATTGGTCAAATTCTATACGCTTGCCAAAACTAGTCTTTATATATTTTTCTTTTCTTTTTAAATGTCTCAACCGCATATCTAGCAAGTTCATCATTCGTAGATTTATTTTCAATTTCACTCAACGTTGTTCTTGTAAATATTTCATCGGGTCGATATATCCTCTTTTCCCCTTGGATTTGTTCAGGTTGTTTATCTACTGGTTTAGGTTGTGCAGCTACTATATCACCAGGAAGAGTTTTTAAAGATACTTTATTTTTTTTAGTTCTTTTTGCTATCTTTGCAGTTTTTGTACCAACTTTTGCGGTTTCTGTACCAACTTTTTCAGTTGATGTTGTTATCGGCTTAAATAATTGTTCAGTATCAGCGGTAAAATCTAACTTTTGTTGTTGTCGAGCTTGCAAGTTATCTCTGAAAGAATCTCTCAACGGGAGAAATTTCTTGATCGCAGCCAACCGTTCAATAGTTAATCTAGTTATTTGTGCTTCTCCGACGTTTGCCATTTATATAAAAATTATATTTCTAATTCATCATCGTAAATTGCTAGCATGAATCTCGAAGAGATTCCAAACAAGGATTGTTAACCCCATAGCAGCAGAGGGGGTGCGACAACAGCCATGGCTTCTTTTATTTTACGATTTCGAGGAAGCCTCGGTTTGCTAAATGGACGCTGTTTGTTATGATTTATGAGGAAGCCTCGGTTTGCCGAATCGACGCCTATAAAAAGTTGTCCGATTCGCCCCTTCTGCTGCTGGAGTATTCACTTGACCGAGCGGTGTCAAAACCCTGGCGCGAGTCCCCAAATTTCTAAAGACTTCCATACAACTTGAGTTGCAAAATGGAAAGTCAGATGTGTCTGCTTTATATAATAATTTTGCTCAAATCAATCGGTGACCACAGTTCAAACTATCTGACACAACACAGCCTTAAGAAAACCTATTCCCAAACGCAAAAGTTTGGAACACTATCACATCACGATTCAACTATAATTGCGGTGTGCACTACCATTTCTTCATGCTGCTAAATAATTCACACGTGCTTTGAATTGTCCTTCACAATTTTTCAAATTGACACTATTCCATTCATGCAGTAAATTCAAACTGTGCATGATGGAAACCTCGCTGCACCATCTATGACTGTAAAGATGCGTGTGGACAATCTTTTTTCTTAATGTACACTGTACAAATCAATTCTCAACTGGCAAGTCGCTAGCAGTTCAATGACAATAACATACAGGATACTTCCTGTACTCATAACGAGGTTAGAGAATGCGTTCTTCAAACACCTTCTCTTACGAACATCAAAAATAAGTCAACCATGACTTCAACGCCAAACAACCATACATAATACCCTACCTCCCCTTAAATTTAGCTATGTTTCACTCCAAACACAATCCAAACAACTAGACCTAATTTACAACATTCTGGTTTCATGCAGCAAACACATTCTAGAACTTTCCTGTTCTAACACCGCACATGATTAAAAATGTATCCAACTAATACATAAAAAACACAAAGCAAAACCGACCTCTGTCGTCACAAAATTTGTAAATAAAAACAATCACACTATTCACATAGCCTATGGGCGCAGTCTGATTGGATTTTAACTGCTTGGCATTTTATGTCCCCCGTTGACAATATGTCTCAACCCATCCATTTAATATGGGTGGGTAATAATTTTTTCCCCGTGAAATCGGAGATAATTTGTTTCTACCATTTTGCATGTGTAACTTTGAAAACCTCAAAAATCAAGGTTCGAGTAACGGGCTCGACTAATATGAGATTGTGCTTGCCAGTAGCTTCTCGTGGGTCGGTAGGTCTTTCCGGGGATTTCCCCAGGTTCTTCCTCCACCAATAATACTGGCCACCATGTATAGCCTAGCGTGTGCTGAAAAATGGCGGTAAACCCTACAACAAAAACAACAACATCAACTTGTGAAACATGCACGCTCACATCACATCTCCAAAGAAGGATTCAAACCATCGAAATGAGATGTTATCGCAAGATATTGGGCATATGCATTTTCCATGTAACCAACGAAGAAGTCCACAGCAGAGTTACAACGAGCCATTGGATCATATGTAGACCTCTTGATCACTGTAAAAGGTTGTAAACTAAAGTGGTATGGTCATGTCTTAAGATCATCTGGACTGTCAACAAACAATCTGGCAAGAAACATTGTGGGGGGTGCAGTAGAAATGGCAGACAATAAATAGGTGGGAAGACAACATTAAGGAGTGGACTGGCAATGGATTTGGAGATTCCCATAGGGCACTAGAGAACAAGGAAAGATGGAGAGAACTGGTTGTGAAGTCAACTGTGGTGCCCCCAACAACTTCTTGTGTTAAGGGTTTGATGATGATGATGACGATGACAATGACGAAGACTACGACGGTGATGATGATGATGATGATGATGATGATGATGATGATGATGTGAAAGCTTCTTTGACACAATCAATTATACTCTCTGAATTTGTTTAAACTAATGAGTTGACCATTGAAATAAACTTTAGGTTACGATTGTGAAATGCATTTTATGTCTTAATGATTGTGGAGGAAGCGACATAACATCTCCAAGCTGATTATCTATTAAACGTCTACATTTTAAGATTAAAGAAAATAAATAATGTACAACATTTATTTATCCATAGGGCTAAATATTTTTAATATATCAAGTATACACTATTTCCAGCCTTCATAAACTAGCATGAGCACTAACATCAAAAGAATGGAAAGGAATTTATCTTTGAATTCAGAATTTCCCAAACGTCTTCTTTCAAGAATTGATCAACTGTTAGAAAAAAAGCTATTCTCTGTGCCTGTTCATGTAACTAACGCCAAGCTTATAACCGTTCTTCTAATGAAGGCGCACAATATTTCCATATCAAGAAAAAGATCTCCGTGTTCTGCTAGGGAGCTCTTGTATATTTTTATTTATTTATTTATTTATTTCTTTATTTATTTATTTATTTATTTATTTATTTATTTATTTATTTATTTATTTATTTCAGTATCAATCCAATGTGGCTCAAAATTTTGTTGTCTCATGCGTATGTCTATCTTTACGTTGTTGAGATTGGTTGATGATTCCTTGTAGAAATAATTACTACAGACTCAGTACCAACATTACTCTTTATACCTCCATTTTAAAGTAAACTTCTTTTTATACTATTCCTTATTACTTTCTTGGCAAAATTATTTTGGCAAACTTAGTACAGTCAAACAGAAGATCATTTGAAACTTACATATAATAAAGTGATCATAATATATTTTGATTTTGTTTTTTATGGTGTAACGCCATTTTTCAGCACAATATAGGTTATACATGGCGGCCAGTATTAATGGTGGAGGAAGAACCTGGAAAACTCCCGGAAAGAACCACCGACCCACGAGAAGCTACTGGCAAGCTTTCTCACATAACTACATTAGCCGAATCTTAGACTCGAACCCACGCAGAGGTGAGATGGCAGTGATCCGTAACGGGGCCCCAATCATAATATAAATTGTGTCACATATATAAACGCAAACCTTTCCTTAATTAACTTAATTAATTGTTTCGTTTCAAAAACAACATTGAACGATGAAGCTGAACGTCTGCATAATCATTAAAATATCTAGCATTGATGATAAATTGGATTCTTAGCTCAAGATGCAGTCAAGCAGTAATTGGATACACGCCCATACGACAGTTATGAATAATTAATTACTGTAGTATCAGAGAATATGAATTACAAATTGAAAACCGATGGATTCAAGTATTCAGTGAACCTAGCGGGTATGAATGACATAAAAAGATAGGTACAGTGATCACGGTGTGAATATGTGGCGCATGCCCAGACTTATTTTCAAATAGGCGAAATTTACTTGTCCTAGTCTATTGCCTTGAAAAAACTACCTTGTCAGATTTTAAAAATATATAGATAGAGATCAGGCGTGTCAGAATAATGATAACTGCGAAGAACTGACAACGTACTGTACAAAATCAGTTTTGACTAATATAATTGATTTCAACTCGCGTTGAATCTTTGTCAAAGGCAATTAAAACACAAAAGCAGAAATGCAAACAATGAACACGTAATAAAGGGCTTAAAACGTTAAAAATAAAATGTACATGTCTAATCAAGTGCTGTTTGAATATTTTAGATGACACTCATTATTGTTCGTAAATCAAATGGCAAACTAATTAGTATAAATCTACAAGAGTAAGAACAATATTGTTATATATTTCCTTAATAAAAACTGGTTTAATCGTGGACAAAATTCAAGATGATTCATATATATATATATATATATACATATATAAATATATATATATATATATATATATATATATATATATATATATACATATATGTATATATATATATATATATATATATATATATATATATATATATATATATATATATATATATATATATATATATATATATATATATATATAAAGAGAGACAGACAGATAGACAGACAGACGAACACAGATAAACATGCATTTCAGTTAAACCATTAGTGGCCTACCGCAGACTGAATAACCATAAAAGCATCCACGTCAGAGCAAAGTTTACACCATTCAGTGAGACCATAGTGACACGTGTTCCCTGTGGTGATTAAATGTGCAAAATCTGTCAACATATGACTGATACCAACACATTCTCTAAGTCAGTGACGAGCGAAACATTTTTTTAGATACATAGTCAAAACAGAACGTAAATAGCAGAGAAAGTAATTTGTTACATCACATGTAAGATATGAGAAACTGAATAAATTACACCAGAGGATATATCATCACGATCTGTCTCAGTGACAAAGAAACAAAAAGAGTCCATAAACAGAACACCTCTCTTTCCATAGCCTTACTCTAAACATTTTAATTAAAATGAACTACAACCATAAACAAAGTTCCGAAAGCAGGAAAACAAAATTAATTTAACCAGACCCGACCCTAGAATGCAGGGTCCAAGGCAGCAAGCAGTAGGTGCAAATTGGATTGCCTGAAAGCGCGAGGTCCAAGGATGTTGCCTCGTTCGTCTTGTCCTTTGGCCGGGCCTGTATCTAACTGGACACACCACCTAAGAAGAGGTAAATTAAGTGGCTTAAAACAGGAAGTCTCCAATCAAGCACCAATACTCAAATAAAGTCATTATTGGTTTATATTCCATATTTGTATGTGCATGCTTGGTTCATTAGTCGTACATTTTCTCCTATAACTACTAATATTTTATACAGTTTATTCGTATTATTCCAGGTAGAAATTCAACAGGATATACATATCTAACGAAAGTAAAGACAGCATATACTTCAGAGTGTTACATTATTAAAATGAAAGTACGACATTTAAATAGATTATAATAATTTGATACGTTTATTTAACACGCAGAGTTTGAAGTTAAAGAACATCAGCAAAGAATTCAGCTTCTAAATTAGCAACAGATGCACTGCATTCGGTCTGGACAGAGTAACATATTGACCGCCATATTAGCCACTACTGGAATAAACTTAGAAAGCTGAGTCATACTTATTGGAGCACATTGCTATGGGGAAGAGAGAAGGAAGACACAAAGAATGGCTGTCACGAGAAGTATGGTCAAAAACAATCGTAGAACAGTGAAGAAGCAGATTAATGAATGTACAGACGAATAGAGGAAACATGAACACAAAGCCAAGTATGGACAAACCGACAAAAAAGTTAAAAAAACGACTAGAAAGACAAATGAAATATATCAAATAATATGCCCACATAGGTCAGGACTGCACCAGGGAAAAAATATGAAGATGATATAACACGTCATGCACATATTTTCAGATAAAACAAAGATCCCATCAACGCTAGTGTAAAACACGGAATGGACAATACTCAAGAAAAAGGAGGAATAGCGAACACGATAGACTGCATATTTAAAATGAATCGTCAACAGGACGCAACCAATAAAAATGCCTGCCATAGCAACAGCCGAGTAACCACTCCGAATCAACAGCTCCATCACCCAAATCCAAGACAGAAATATCAACATCCAATGGCCAGAGAGAATCTGTAGCTGCCTCTCCACCAAGAACACTCTAAAAGGAAATGGGATTAATCGTGAAAACATGGAGAAAGGCGCCAAACAACATCACTAGAATGGGACCTCCAAGACAAACAAGAGAAAGGTTGGCGAACCAAGGAACACTGGGGACAGATCAGTCTATATATACAGACAATTTAAAATATAGTTAATGTTTATATTATAAACCGCTAATAGGATCGTATTAATTATTACCACCATCGTAGTCGTCGTCATGATAATGATGATAATAAAGATGATATTGGTCATATTTTTTTTAATTCTTTTCTTCTTCTACGTTTGATAATTATTATTATTATTATTATTATTATTATTATTATTATTATTATTATTATTATTAACTTGTTTGGCAATTATGGTATAAGACATCGCTGCTCCCATTGCTTTGGAGATGAATAACATGTCCGTATTATTCTGGTTGTTTTCAAGTTAGAGTGTCCACCTTGGATGAGGGAGGTCGGGGTTCGAGCCCCAATCGAGTTATACCAAATACTTACAAATATCGTACTAAAAGCTTCCACACTAGACGCTCAGCATTAAGTGTTTAGTGGAAGGAACGGTCTATCTGGAATCAGGATAATGTGACTGGGTGGGACATTACGCAACATGTCTGCGGCATGATACCCCAGTGCTAGACATCACTATAAACTACCACTTTGCAGACATCGTAGCGATATGACTGAAAAACACACACACACACACAGATTATTGTTTTCATGTGCATATATGTTAAGAGTATGTACATTTAAAAGGCATTCAGATTTGTAAACATGGGATATTTACACAATATTATGTCATATAGAATCTATGACAATAGTCATGACCCTCTGATCTTCGCCTGATAAGCAAATGGCCATCAAACGTAGACACATACTCATATTTTTATATATAAAGCAAACTATCGATGCATGTCTCGCTAGGATTTTAAAACTAGGAGTCCAGGACTCCCATTTTGGTAATAATTGTAGTCCCACCAGCAAAAGTTGCAGTCCCATCCCAGACAATGTTGAACTTTGCAGAATTGAAGAACTGATGGTTGCCAATACGTTTAATTTCCACAGTCTTTATAACACTGACATGTATAATTGTGTCGGCATATTCGGTGTGTCTGGCAATTCTGCACAAGGATATGTCATTTCTGTAAACAATGGATCACATGTTGTTTTGGTTGAAAATTCAATTTTTGGCTGAAATGCCGAATGAGTCCAAAGTAATGTATTTCATTTCAATAGCCTGATGCATAAACATTACATCTTTTGCAAGCTATGTGCATAATAGGCTGCCATATCTTGAGTCGTGGAATTATAGGGGTGATATCCCATTTGTCCAAACTTTGTATTATTTTGAATATAATATTCTGGTGACAATTGCAGCTTTTCAATTGGTAAGCATTGCAGAATTTTATACCCATCAATTGAATTTGGTATGAGTTTTGTGCCAAAATTGGTGACTTTAGATGCACAGAATAGCCTGACAGTGGTGTAAGTCTTGTTAGTCCTTCAGGGTGAGACTGATTTTTGTCAATCCAATGAATGGTCACATTCCAAACACTATGCCAGGCATCACACACTTTCTTTCGTCTGGCAACTATTCCATCCAAACTGTCAGTTCTAGAAACTTCAGCTTTCTTCTGAATCTCATTAAAATCTTTTTCAGTTTGCCATTTAACCCCAAATACCAGATTTGTAAACAAAGTTTTGTCCAACTCTTGATATGCCTTGATTTCAAAGTCGCATGCACTATTTATTTGGCTACTATTAGAAATGAACACAATAATGGAAGCTAAAGTTCTGGTGTACTCGTATAATATTATAATAACCACATGTACATCTCTGGATCTTTCTGTCTATGAGATCATTCATTGTAAATTTCAGTACATTTTCATACCCAAGCTGCTAGTCAAGTCTTTAAACTTGCCGCCCAGCTATTGCAACATGTTCTTTTGATGAACTCTTATAAATACAGCAGACACTTCTGGGGGCTATTGTAACCACTGAATTCTGTCATTTTAAATATCAGCACAGCTAAAATGATAAAGTAATCAACATATTCTCACCCAGTAGGTTCTTGAAGCAGGGCTTGCAAATCTTTGAATTTGCAGCCCATCTATATGCATGCATACGGAGAACTCCGACACTGGTGATTTTTTTCGTCCCAAACCAAATATTTGGATCCAAATACGCGTAATTAAGCGTTTCCAAGACCTCTGTAACATCACGCATCAATTAAATGATATTTACTGCACTGCTTTGTTTGGTATTTTCACAGCAAATGTGGCATTAGAAAACAACCTTGACCTTATAGCATATCTTATAATCCACAACATAATATTGTCCCATATGTTTTCTGAACTACATAATTATATTTTTACGCTAAATCTTCTTTCATATAGATATAAGAAAAGCGGCAATCTATTTAAGTGGTACTTCCAAGATACAGTGATATCCCGCATTACTGGCTCACTAATTTCAAACTGATTTATAAAGTAAAATAATGCAAACTCAGTATTTGAAATCTTTATATTCTTAGTGGGTTTAAACTTAAAAAGTGCTTTAAACTGATTCTATTCTTCAAATACAAATTTTAATTTAAATGTTGATGTTTAAGTTTGAAACAGAAATTGGTATGTTTTTATCAGCAAATAGATAACTTGCTCAGGGAAGGGTTAATGGTCAGTGAGCTAATAAAACACATGCCAGTGAACGTGCAAGAGTTTGTTGGCACAACTGGTATCAACACCAGCCTTTGAAGCATGCAATATATTTTGCCTTGTGCTACAAAACAACATTGTCAGAACTACCTGGCTTGGGTGAGGCAGCATGTGAAAAGTTGTAAACTTTGTTTTCACTTTCAAAGCTGAAGAAAGTTTACATTTTTTGGCAACTCACTCACCAATTCACATGGTTGTTGTTGTTGTTGTTGTAGTAGTAGTAGGGCTTAATGCTATTTTTAGCACATTATATGCTATACATGGCGGCCAGTATTATTGTAGGAGGAAGAACCAGGGAAAACCCCCCGGAAAAAACAACCGAACCACGAGAAGCTACTGGCAAGCTTTCTTACATAACTATATTTGCCGAATCTTAGACTCAAACCCACGCAGACAGAGGTGAGATGGCAGTGGTTCGTAACGGACAGCGCCGTAGACCACTCGTGGCCCCTATAAATCAAATATAAATTTATGATGTATTTCATAACCAAAATAGTACCAACTGTAGTATTGACTTTCCGGTATTTTAAACTGGATTTTCTATCTGATATATATGCAATGTTTTACTTAAACAGTAAATTTTCAATAATGCTTTATGAGAATCTCGTTATTAACTTTTTGACCAAT
The DNA here is from genome assembly GCA_029339505.1 of Unio delphinus. Lineage (NCBI taxonomy): Eukaryota > Metazoa > Mollusca > Bivalvia > Unionida > Unionidae > Unio > Unio delphinus. Next base: position 2,026,123 of record JAQISU010000026.1, read on the forward strand.
TTATTATTTATAAGATGGTTTGATAATGGGAAGATATACAATACATGAAAATAAAATCTGTAACATTATGTCTTCCGTCTCTGATTACTTAAACTTTTCAACATATAAGTTAAGATAGATGCATGCCAGTTTAAAAGTATTTTTTTTAAATAAAAAAAACACATTACATTTAAAGATCTGAGCTTCTGCATCAAAGTCTATTCCAAAATGAAGATTATGAAAAATATAATAAAAACTTGAGGAATATTAAATCAATTTCCTTAATGTAATTTTTGTTCTCCTTTAAACTTTAGTTTTCTATGTGCTATTGATGTTGCTCTGTAATATATTATTTCTACGCGACATGTGTACAATGGTGTTACAGGAAGTAATAAACTGCTGGAGGTGCGTCAAGATGTGTGATGTACTGCACAATCTGTACGACAACGGGTCGTCTGGGTGATAGCTCGTTAGAAGGGTATGAAGAAAGATATGTCCTTTGTTATCCATACTTTGTTTAAATAACTAATGTTTCTAAAGTAATGAAAGATATCACTATGAAAGAAGTATATCTCTGAAAAAGGCGAAAATACGTGCTGAAGACAGTGAAGTGCGTCAAAACCGAGTAGTCCAGGATACATCATTACACAATTTACAGTATACCAGAGGAAAGGGGCAAACAATCCGCGTGCTGTTAAACTGTATTAAATTCATTTATTCTTCTATACTTTAACATAATCAAAATATTAATTAGGAGAGATGATGAATTAAGTTCCCACTTGGTTGTCCTGAAATACTGAAACTTGACGTACATAGCGCAAGTTAACAACAATTCTTTGCAATCGACTATCGAATCCGCTGAGCATACTTACACTGACATGCAAATTTACATATAATCCGAAACATCAGCTAGTTTTAATATAGCAATTGGGGGTTCTTCAGCATGAACCATTAAAAAGATACAACAAATTATCGAATTTCGCAAATGATTTTCGACATTCTTCTTCCATATTTTCTAACTACTTTCCATGACTTCTGGACCGGAGAGTTTCCCTTTATCTCCCCTATAATAATAATAATAATAATAATAATAATAATAATAATAATAATAATAATAATTATAATAATAATAATAACGAGGACTTTGTATAGCGCCTAATATTTCGAAGCTCTAAGCGCTTTACACCATCAATAATGATATGACTACACTACAGAACAACAAATGACAAAAACAATGAAATTGGAAAACATAAAAACATGCTGAAAACATATAAGATACAAAACATGATTAGGTCGTTAAGTTTGTCCCTGCAGTCGAAACAGGCGAGTCTTAAGAGCACTCTTAAAAGGGACCACTGTGTCTTTGTGTCGAATTTCAATGGGCAATTCGTTCCACGTCGCCGGGCCCTGGTGTGCAAACGAACGTTGTCCATATGACTTTGTTTTCACCTTGGGAACAATGAGTATACGATTATCAGAAGAAAAGCGTAAGGATCTAGCTGGTGTATACACACGGGTGAGGCTGGATAGGTATGTTGGACTGGAGTCTCTCATTGAAACATAGCACAGAGAACAAATTTTGTGTTTGATTCTGTATCGAATTGATAGCCAATGTAGGGTACAGAGCAGTGGTGAGGTGTGCTCTGATCGAGGTACTCTAAAGATGATCCGTGCAGCTGTGTTTTGAACTTTTTGAAGTTTCTGGATTAAATATTGTGACGAACCAGACAGAATTGAGTTACAATAGTTCAGTCTTGAAAGTACTAATGAACACACAAGTGTTTTAGTGGCATCAACTGAAAGACATTTACGAATGGAACTGATGCGTCTCGATTTAAGATATGCAGCCTTGCATATGTTCATGACATGTTGGTACAATGTGAGAGTATTGCCTAGAGTAACGCCTAGGTTCCGTACTGACTGTGAGAATTTAATGTTGGTGTTGCTGATATTTATTGTCTGAGGTAAAGGATGTGAATGAGAAAGTCTTTGTGTTGTGATCAGAATAGCCTCAGTTTTATCATCATTCATGTGCAGCTTGTGACATGTCATCCATGATTTCACATCAGAAATGCACTTCTCTACTCCATGGATGGTAGCATCAACTTCAGTTGGGTGGCTAGACTTGTATATTTGGGTGTCATCAGCATACAATTGGTGTGACACTGGGTGATGATCTATGACACTTGAGAGCGGCTGAGTATACAGAATGAAGAGAACAGGTCCAAGTACAAATCCCAGTGGAACACCACAACATACGTCAACTAGGCTGGAGTGTATTCCATTTGCAGATACAATTTGTGTACTGTTGACTAAGTAGGACTTCAACCACTATAAGGCTATATTCTGAATGCCAAATGCATGCTGGAGACGGTGAAGTAATATATCATGGTCTATTGTGTCAAATGCTGCAGATAAACCCAGGAGAGTGAGGACTGTAATCTTTCCACTATCCAAAGTAGAGAGAATGTCACTAAATACTTTCAGAAGAGTAGTTTCCGTACTGTGGCAAGGGCGATATGTAGACTGTACATTGCTAAAAAGACTGTTTGAATTCAAATGAGATACAAGTTGATGAGTTAGAACAACCTTTTCTAAGATTTTTTATATGAATGGGAGATTATAAACTAGGCGGAAGTTCTTTAAATTGTTATGGTCCAGTGTTGGTTTCTTCAGCAGTGGCTTTACGATGGCAGTTTTGAAAAATGATGGGAATTCCCCTGATGAGAGATATATATAAGTAACTTCAGTTAGTGAAGGCAAGATTGGGTCTAAGCACTCAAGCAGCAGTGATGTCGGAATTGGATCAAGTTCACAAGACTTTGGTGCACTTTTCATCACGATTGTCCGTACTAAATCAATAGAAACAGGTTCAAATGCTCCTAACGGTTGTCGCTGAAAGTCTGCATCATAATTGTATGGTGACAAATCAGTTGAAATTGTGCTGTCAGGCGAATCTCTAATGGTTTGTACTTTCTCATCGAAGAAATTTTCAAATTGGTCTGGTAGGTCTAGTGGAGAGAAGGTTGTTGGAAGTGGTGTACATTTGTTCCTTGTCATTAGTTTGTTAGTTATCTCGAAGAGTTCTTTGCAGCTGGAACTCTCCGTTATCGTAGAACTGTAGTGGGATGATTTGGCTAAATGGACTATGTTTGTGACCATCTTCTTAGCGGCTTCGTAAATTTGTTTATGAATAGCGAGTCGGTGGAAAGCCAAAGCCTCTCTGCTTTTCGGCGACATCTTTCAGCAGTGCGAAGCTGGTCCCTAACACTGCTCTACCATGGAGAACACGTTTGTTTTATTGATACTCTGCATTTCGTGGCTGGGGCATGTTTTTCAAGCAATGAAAGCAGTCAGTTATCAAGTTGTTCTGCTGTTGGATGTAAGAAAGTCGTTAGGTTTTCTTGGATGTCATGCATGAATTTGGTTCTATTTATCATACGGAGGTTTCTCTTAGTAGCAAATAGAGGTGGAGGGTTAGGGACTGATACGTCGATATGGCATACAGTGCAGAGGTGATCCGATGCAAGTTTGTGGGATACAAGGGTGGATTGCAGAATATTATCATCAGGTCTATAAAGAAACCAATCTAAAATGTGACAAACTTTATGGGTAGGTTGGTTAACTGACTGTTTAAGATTGAAAATATGAATGGAATCTAGGAGTTTTGACATGTATGGTTTACCAGGACAGTCAAAGTGAAATTTGAAATCTCCAAGAATAATTAGATTGCCACCTATCGAATTTCCATACTCTAGAAGATTTGGAAACTGCTCCGAAAAGAGAGATTCAGTCAGCTTGTTTTTTCTACTAGGAGGAGGACGGTAGAAACAGAAAAAATGGACTGACCTTTGTTCCAGTGTGAGCGTTGTTTGGACTAGGTCAAACGATGTGTGGCAGAAATTGAAGGTTGTGTTGTACTTAAGGCATTTTGATCATGGAATTCTTTGTAATTACAGCAATTCCTCCTCCGCGAGAATTGCGGGGGAACGAGTTGATGGAGTAATCGCTGGGTGTTAAATCCGCACACTTAGATTCATCACCTGCGGAATGTAACCAATTTTCTGTCAGGAAGAAGATGTCAATATTCCGGTCGTTGATAAATTAACAATTTCTGTGCGCTTTTCCGGTGATCCTACTGATTGAGCGTTGGATAATGCAATACGTAGTGGTATCTCTGGGACAGTTAACCCAACGGTTGACGATTTAAGAGGAATATGAACCAGGTTATTAAAATTAACGGCAGAATTTTTAAGTTGTTTATCCGTTACGGGCGAAAGGGAGATAACTGGAATTCTTCTTCCTGTACTACGCCGGCCAGCTTTGAAAGAACGTTTCTTTTTTCGATTCCGTTTACATTTAAGAAATGATGAATGTATTCCCAGTTCGTTAGTCTTGAGCACAATATAGTATCTAGAACCAAGGTGTGGTCATTTAATCCAATTAATAAGGGTCCATCGTATTGTAAGCGGTCACGTGACGGCGGTTTATTCAAAAACAAATGACGTCTTAACATTGGACAAAACAGCTGAGAAAGATTCTTATTGTTCTCGTTTCCAAAACAAGGAGATGAATTAACACATCCGAAAGGAACAGCCAATGCATGATGAAACACAATAATGTAGACGATGATAGAGAACAAGCACAAATATCATAAATATAGCACAAAATCGGAAGAGCCTATCTCGAGTAGTAAAGCGATGGCGGCCATCAATATATATATATATATATATATATATATATATATATATATATATATATATATATATAATACAACATAATCTCTTTGTACAATCACTTTTGAAATAATCTCCGTTTGGGGATATCTAATTTTTCATTTTCAAAGCATGAACAAGTGGAAATGAAATCAGGGTTTCCCTGTCGTTGAACTTGAGAAAGCACAGGCTACAAAAGGTCAACACCGAAAGGACCAGAAAAAATGAAATGTAAGGAACAATGTTGGAACTTGTACATATAACAACTGTGTGGTCCTCAGCGTTTTGGATAAGTGTACGTTTCTCATCCTCTATCCAAAATATAAAATATAATGAAAATTCTTGGTAAGATTTTGAAACTGGAATTCTATTTTTTCAAAGACAGCACAGGAGCAAGATAAGAAAAGACGAAACAACAGAAATATTACTACTACTACTACTACTACTACTACTACTACTGCTACAACTAATAATAATAATAATAATGATAATAATAATATTAACAACAGGAACAAGAACAACAACAACAACAACAATAATAATAATAATAATAATAATAATAATAATAATAATAATAATATATCAAGGTACTAATTATTGGCACATTCAAGTCCATCAAAGTACGGCCCAAAGTCATATAGACCCAAGACAATTTGGCTCGACCCGGGTGAAATTAAGACAATTCATCCCAACTGGATAAACAGAAACATGGTTAACAACATCAGGCGATGGGCCCAAGTGCGCGGATCTGATACCCACCCGTTACTCCATCAAGTTGTTCTCCCGCCACTCTTGCGGAGGTTGAATTGGCGTCATTGCAAAAATATTCCATGATAAAATGTCTTAAATACAACGCAACTTTCAATTTCTGCCACACATCGTTTGAATTAGTCCAAGCAAACAACATTCACACTGGAACAAAGATCAGTCCATTTTTCTGCCTCTATCGCACTCCTCCTAGTAGAAAAAGCAAGTTGACTTAAAATCTCTCTTTTTGGAACAGTTTCCTAGACTCCTGGAATATGGAAATTCGATAGATGGCAACCTGATTATTCTGGGAGATTTAAATTTTCACTTTGATTGTTCTGGAAACCCATACACATACAATCCTAGATTATATTCATGTTTTAAACATTAAACATTCAGTTAATCAACGCACCCATAAACATGGTAACATTTTAGACTGGAGTCTTCACGACCTGATGATGATATTCACTGGTCCACCCGTGTATCCCACGAACTTGTGATCATATCAGCTCTTCATTATATGCCATCTGGACGTATCAGTCCCAAACCCTCCACCTGTATTTGCTACTAAAAGAAACTTCCGTATGCTATATAGAACCGAACTAATGCATGAAATTCAAACAAACCAAACAACTTGCTTACCTTCTACAGCAGAACAACTCGATAACTGCCTGCTTTCATTGCTTGAAAAACATACTCCAGCCACCAAGTGCAGAGTATCAATTCAAAAGTGTTCCCCGTGGTATAGCAATGTTAGAGGTACCAGCTTCGAACTGCTAAAAGAGATCGCACCAGGTAGCATCATATCATAATCATTTCTTACAAGTACAACTGTATGTTTGACTCCGAAAGTTACCTTTCTACCATTTCTACAAAATCTAAAGGTACTTTACAATGGAATTACACAGGAAAATCTTCCACGATCACATGTTAACATTAATTGACGCGTTCTAAAACCAATATTGAAATCTGGGTTGTCATGAACCAAAGGCCACACGGCATCGTTGGTCTGCAAAGATTTTGTTGTCGTCTTAACAATATTAGGTCTAGAATCAGGATATTCAGCATTATCTTTTCCAAACATTATTGACGGACCAACTGATCTTGTATAATCATCTGAATATATTGCTAGACCTATTTTTGTTGTAGCAACGTCAACATTAACCCGAATGGTTTCAAATTCTCTTCCATCTGTCATGTGTGCAGCAGGTTTGAATAACGCCATAATACCATTATTGACAAAACCAACTGTGATATTAGCTCCGTATTCTCTATTAGCGACGACGTCTGTTACAAGTTCTCCTTCTACTTCAATACATGCTTCCGCGGGTAAGAAATATCTACTTGAATCCTGAACTTGCAGTTCGTTTCATCCACGCCGATTTAGTTGTCTTGCTTCGTAAATATCAAACAATGGATTGGATATATGTTTAAACATTTTATTATAATTGGTATCGTCTAACACGAAGACCATATCCTGTTATCAGACTTGTATTTGTATTTCTTTCTGCTTCATCAGCCAAATCTGCTAGTGTTTTATTTGCGACTTGATTTATTATATTACTGACATTAGCAGGCAACACTTCATTGCTGGGTAATTGTACTGGCTGAGGTTTTCGTCGTTAATCGTGCTAATCTATCCTTAATTGCCAAAAATGCCTTACCGTCAAGATTAGAAATTTCACCAGGAGTTTTATCAACGCCAATAGCTTTCATTTCTAATTGTTTTGTAATCAGCATTGCCTTTTTTTTATAGCTATTCTTCTAAATAAACCCTGAACTGAGTCCATCTCCGTAGAGCGCTTCGTATGCTGGTAATAGCAAATTTATCACTCTGACCATAATCGGTTCACGTGAAGCATTATGTATAATCATCTTTTTTATTTATTTTTTTATTTATTTATTTATTTATTTATTTATTTATTTATTTATTTATTTATTTATTTTTTTATTTATTTATTCATTTATTTATTTATTTATTTATTTATTTATTTAATCACTGTGATAGTCATCAGCAATTTCATCAATAAGAGATAGAAAAACAAATATATCCATGATGCCACCTGTAAATAATCGTCGACAAATATCAACTGCTTGATTAATAACTTCTGGAGAATTATTTCCAACATGTTTTCATCCAATTAGAATCTCTAATCATACAGCATCAGAAAGGACGCTGTTAGGACAAGACATAAGGCATACATGCCAACCCCTGACGAGGAAAAAGTGTAATCCAAGTGGTCAAAAAGAGGAATCCAAGCAGAAAAAGAGTAATCCACATATAACATACTACAATTACAATTAACAATGATTTATTTGCTTTTCTCGTCTTTTATCATTCATTAATGGTTCAAGTGTTCATATGTAGCACTTTTAGCTTTAGAAAGCAACAGATTGTCATGTTGCATTTCAAAACATTTTGTACCAGCTGAGGCCATGAATGTTTTGCATACCAGTAGAGCACTCAGTACCGGGTTACTTAGCCTGGACCTGAATTCAGTTTTATTTTTGTTAACAACACTAAACAATCTCTCACAGTCAGCATTAGAATGGTAAAGAACCAATATTCCTTTCATAACCTGACAGTGATAGAGTCTTTTAGCTGGGAAATAAGGTGCCATTGCACATCAACTCTATCTGCATTAAGTATATTGTCAGATAGAATCCCAACTTGATACTTCAGGAATTCTTCTTCCAGATGATCCAAGTTAGACATGGGTGGCAATAGAAAGAGATATCTCTTGACAAAGAATCTAACACTTTTGAAGCTTTTTGACTGTCTCTCATTTACATAAGCAACTGAAGCATTTAAAAGCAGTTCATCTCCATATTGGAATTTATGGAGCATGTAATCACAGATATCTATTAATAAATGGCCAATATCTACTTCTAATTTATCAGCAGCAAGGTGCATCAAATGACAGGGGCAACCTGTTATGAACACTGATGGAGACATTTTCAAAATATAGGATGCAACTCCTTTATGAATTCCAGTCATCACTGATGCATTATCAGCTGCAAACCCCATACAGTTCTGCCAACTTATGTCATGTTTCTTCAAAACATTGTCAAGCAAATCAAAAATGTTTTGTCCAGTGGAATCTACTGTTAATTCTGGTAAAGAAAGAAGAACACTCATGACTTTGCCTTTTTCACTGTCAAAGTATCTAATACATACTGGGTACAACTTTTTATCATCATAATCACAACTCCCGTCTGTGGCAATACTAAACGGCCCAATTTTCATTGCTTCTGCAATTTTAAGTGAAGTATCTTCTGCTAGGCACCGAACAATGTGAGATGATTTTGTTCTTGCACAAGCATATTTTTCCGCAATTTTCGAATCGGGAAACATCCGCTTGAACAAGGGACCAACGTGGTCTGCTACCGCTAAGGGTAGTCCGTGTTCTATTAAAAACTCGGTAAATAACACCTCAGCATTTATAGTATTCAAGTCTGCACTTGAGCTCTGCTGTAAATAAGAAGTTACCTTAGTATTAGAGTTCGTAAGGCGAGCTAATTCGATGTGTTTCCTTGTTTTCATGTGTTTTTCCACATCAAATTTACCACCATGACCAATGCTAAAATCGTTTCCGCACAGTCTGCAATGAGCATGATGCTGTCCGAGAATGGAACGCTGTATTATGCCATTTATATATTCATCTTTGAATCTTTGGAGGACTCGTTGTTTTGCTTTTTTCTGATCCATCTGCGAAATTCTTGGGGAAAAAAATGTGCTCTAACATACACAAAGACTAGAATCCATCTTAACATCTGAAGCCATTTAGCGCCAACGATTAGAGGTCACGTGATGATGCCCTCGTCGTGTTTGGAGGATTGATTACATTTTACTTTGTTTATTATTGACTTTTTCTAACCCATCTGTGAAATTATTTAAGAGATATTTTTTGCACTCATAAACGCATTGAGAATTTTTTAATACTTTTTAGCGCAAAAAAACTTTTAGACTGGTTCTGCACTATGCAAAATTAGAACAAAGAGTATGTGCATAATGATTTAAACAAAAAAGAAACCAGTCTGTTCTCTCCTCACTAAGCCGCTATAAATAGAATATGAGGTTGAAAGTTGGAAAGTATCTTAGTAACATGATAGTTGCTATAAATAGAACATGAATATTAGGAAAGTCCACGGACAAGTATACTCGTATATCGTAGTTATGTAGAAGCGGGGTATTTTTTTATTTAAAAATAAAACAGTATGTAAAAAATAAAGTAATGCTAATAAAAACGAAAAAAAATTTTTTTTCTTTTTTTGCAAGATGGATATATCGAAAAAGCGTAATCTATAAACGTTAACGCGTAACGCGGAATTTAGTGGAAAAAAGCGTAATGATTACGCCAAAAGCGTAATGGTTGGCATGTATGCATAAGGTCACTTCCTCAGGTGGTACTTCCTCATCCGGCTGCTCCTTTTTCCTTCTTACCTGGTGAAGAACGCAATTCCCAAATTTGTCTAGTTTCCTCAAATTTCAGGCCTTTTTCCTTTTCTCGTTCAGTATCTTCGCCACTTAATGCTTGAGATGGTCGCTTTGATTGATGTTTTTGTGGTTGCTGCTTTTGTGATTGATTTGCCGTTGTTGTTTTTGTGTAGTTTGTTTATTTATACCATCACTTTATTCAATATATCTTGTATCCTTTTATATATATATCGATCCTATTTATAAATCAAAACGTGACAGTCCTTGCGGCTTACGGAAAGATCACGGTATTCGGGTATCAGGAATTGTTTTGTTTGATCCAAGCCTTCTACGGGAAGTACAGGTAATCTTACCGTTTCAGTTGTTTATGTAGGTAATATACTATTTTAAAATTAAATTTATCGTTCAGTTCATCTCTCTGTGTCTCTCTCTCTCTCTTGCTATTTCTTGCTCTAATTCTGGTTCTCGTATACGATATTTTATACCGCCCATATACAATATATTATAGTTAAATTGAGGCTGAGAAATCGTGAGGGAATTATCGAAAACAATTTACCAGATGGCTAATAAGCGCGTAGAAGCAATATCAAAGCGATAAGTTGATTCATCACGAATGTTTTCGACAGTGGCGAGCATTACTTGCTCCAGAAAGATAAACAGTTTTGAACTTCGACCAATAACCGTTACTCGTTTTTAAATCGATTATCAACCTGTTTAGTATAGGTGGAGATATCACCTCCATATGAACAATAACATCGATAATTGTATTATTCTGTTGCGTCAGTATATTTATGTGACTTACTAATGTTGCAATGTTTCTCATTGTCAGTATTCCAAATAGGCATTTACCTATTTTACTAATGAAGGGCAAATCATCTCTCTGACACATTTAAAGTTGTAAAACATCTTCCTGAATTAACTCATTCGTTAATGAGATTGCTGTATTATATTGCGTATTCGTTTTAAGACTTATTATAACTGTGAAATATTACCATTTTTGTAGCTACATCTGTGACAATATTTGATAAATTCAACTGAAGAATTCCGTGAAAGCCTGATTTGAAAGTGTGAATCCACTTATAGGCTGAACCATACAAAGTGGGAGATGCTGGAGATAACCCCTATTTCAACTTGTTTTTGTTCTGATACTGCGCACCCTGAATTCAGAGTTTGAAAGAAACACAATCCTACGAACCAAATACATATTCCATCCATACCTTTAGAGAAAGAAAGAGATCTGAGAGATTTGGGGCCAAAAATAAGAAAAGGAAATAGAAGGTATGAGAAAAGAATGGAATGGACGATAGGCCTGTCATTTTCTTTCCCAAATACGAAGGAATTTTTCTTCATAATTTGGTATTGAATTAAATTACAAAATATTTGACCTAGTCGTTTGCGACGTGTATTCGATTGCGTGCGTGTTCTGTGAAATGCTTCTTTTAATGGCTGAGAAACATTTTCCGTTGGTTGCCATGATGGCGTGGATCCATCGGCCCACTTAACCAAGTAATGCTTCTTCCCAGAAATCCATTTAGATTTCAAAAGTTTATCAACTGAGCACCATTCTGTACTATTGTTGCTTGGTGCGTGATCATTGCTCGCTCGATCATGTGGTGCCTGAGTCGACCGAGGGACTACATTAGATGCATCCTGTGTCAGGGGACGATAATCTCTAGATCTCTAGGATCTTTATAGTGCTTAAGCCTATTGGCGTGTAAAAGTGATTTAATTTCTTTATTGTCTGAACAACGGCGTTATCTGTAGGTGTTATTCGGAACTAATTTAGGAACTTAATATGGACCCTCCCATCGGGGATAACGTTTCTTTGATAACCCTACGGGTATATGTGAAGTTTGTTGGTGTACATAATCTTCAACACGAGAGGAGGGTTCCTTCGCTTTCTAGTCAAACCTCTGTTTGCTTGTGTGTTGCGCTTCACGTGTATTTGCTTTAGCTAGTTCTTTAACTATTTTTAATCTTTGAATTAACTGATATATGAACTGTTGTGTTTGTTTCTGGACAGTTTCTCGTGGTTTTAGAGGTGCATCTAAAGGTAAAGTCATTTCTTTCCCAAAGACTATGTAATAAGGCAAGTAGCAGTATAGTTAACTGCTGGACTCATTCGGAATGCCATCATTACGCTGGGCAATATGGACGCCCAGTCATCTTAGTGTTTACTACAGTATGCACGAAGCGCTTGACTAATAGTGCTATTCGTACGTTCATACGAGCATTAATTAGATGGTGATATGAACTGGTATGGCGAAGTGTTACTTGAAATAATTGACATAGTGCTAAGACAATTTGAGTCATAAAGTTTCGTCCACAATAACTGACAAGTGTTCGCGGTGCACCATCACGTGTGAATATTTCATTGTACTAAACACTGGCGGTTTCTTGGCTGTTTGAGAACGTAAGGGAAGGGCTTCACACTGATGTGACAAAATATCTGTCACCAATAAGATATACTGGTAACCTTCCTTACTTTTTGGCATGCACAAAATGTCCATGTGCCACCGAAAAAATACGTCTTCGGGAGGCAATGGTTTTAATGGGGCCTTTCGCGCATTTGTGTCTCGTTTAATCAGCTGATATCGAGAGCATGATGTAATGTAGTAATACACATTTTGAGCCAATAGTATTTTTGTTTGATAGCTTGATATGTTTTTCGGACACCTAAATGACAACCTCCTGCTTTTGAATCGTGATAAGACAGAAGAACATTGAGTCTCAAATTTGTGGGTAGAGCAACTTGTTTTATCAGTTGATCTTATGAAGTTTTGTCTTTTTCTCGAGGCTGGAAAAATGATGTAATACACCATTGATAAATGCACACTGACTTGCTTCATATGGAATAGAAGTCGCGCGACGAGTGTTTTCTGGTAATATTCCTTGCTCTAAGTAAACATATATGTCCTTAAAATCAGGGCACTCGCGCTGATATTGGGCGAGATCTGGTAGTTCAGAAGAAATACTACTTGGTGTGCTATGATTAGTGTGTACTGCAGATACGCTATGAATATCTTCCTTATCGCAATTGAATGTAATTTCTGTGAAGTTTTTTGAATGGAGTGAACATGTGATTCTGATTTATGGTTTGGCAGTCTGTGTGTCTATGTAGTCTGGAGATTTCTCTGATTGACTGTAAGTGTTATCTGTTTGTTCGTAGTGTCGACGTGAGAGTGCATCGGTATTTGTGTTTTTATGTCCTGGAGTGTATACGAGATCTGTGAGTGTTATCTGTTTGTTCGTAGTGTCGATGTGAGAGTGCATTGGCATTTATGTATTTATGTCCTGGAGTGTATACGAGATCGAAATCGTATTCTTGCAAGCGAAGTGACCAACGAATTAGTCTGTTTGATGTGTGCTTAACTGTCTTAAGCCACACTAGTGCTTTGTGATCTGTAATGACAGTGATTTTCTGATGTGATAGGTACACATGATATGTTCTGATACCTTCCAAAACAACTAAACATACTTGTTCAGTAACTGACCATCGTTTTTTAGCGTCTCTTAAACCTCGTTCACCATAAGCAATTACACGTTCTTTGTCATCTGTCCCTATTTGAGACCTGCCGCTAGCATCACATGTGAGCCTAAATGGTTCATTAAAATCAGGATAAGCCAATATATGCGCTGTATTCAAAGCTGTCTTAAGAGTTTCAAATGCTTTTTGACATTTCTCTATCCAACAGAATAATTTTTTTCATGGTGCTGATATTGTAAAATATCCGTGAACAAATTTTCTGAAATAGTGGCACAAAACTAGAAACCTCCTTAACATCTTTCTGTGTTTTAGGAACAGGAAACTGTGTAACTGTGTTTATTTTAGATTCATCTACCTTGATTCCTTTTGTTGAGAATTTATGACCAAGATAAACAAATTCAGAAGCTGCAAATACGCATTTTGATGTTTTGAGTGCCAAGTTTGCTTGACGTAACCAATCAAAAATGAGTTCAAGATATTTAAGGTGTTCTTCAAATGAATTGGAAACAATGATGTCATCTATGTATGCAAGACATGTTGACAATGGTATACCTCTAAGAACATGACCTAAAAGAACACAATAGGTGGCGGGTGCATTTATGAGTCCATACGGCATTACATTCCATTGGTAAAGACCATGTGATGTTTTAAAAGAGCTCTTATGTTTTGTCAGTGGTTCCATTTTAATTTGCCAAAATGCTGAATTTAAATCTTAAATACTGAAAAGACATGGTTGTGTTTGTCCAACTGCATCGATGACATCTTCTAATCGTGGAAGAGGGGATGCCATTGGTTGTGTCACCTGATTAAGGTTCATATAGTCAATAGCAAAACGATATTCCCAATTTTTCTTTTTGACCAACACAATTGAGGATGCATAACTAGATGAACTGGGTTCAATTAGTTGATGTTCTAATAATTCATCTACCTGTCTATAAATTTCTTTATTGACGTGCAGTGACGCACGATAAGGATGACAACGAATTGGGATGGAATCACCTGTCTATATCCGATGGGTAAATACGCTAGTACTAACCAATTAGTCTAAGTTTAGAACAAAAACATCCCATTGATTATTCAAAAAATGAGTGAAGTCTTTGGTTTCCTGTCAAATCTGAGCAATGTAAATCAAAATTAATTGGTTCTAATGGATTATTAGTTTGCTTGTTCATGAAGTCAGGTGTGTAATTCTTGTGAAGAGTGTCATCATTAATGTTAAATATGGTTTGTGGGTGTAGTACGTCTACTCAGGCTAATACGTTATTGGCACTTACATGCATATACATTGGGGGAGGGTTAATTATTTGTACAAAGTTCTTTTTTGGAAACCGTCACAATTGTTCTAGCTGGCAGAATTGTAGAGTTTGGCATTTTATAAGACGGTTCAAGTAAAACAGATATTCCTTTTGGAATTTTGCTAATACGTACTGCAACTGCGGTTACAGAGTTTGGTTGAATGAATGTAGATTTCATGACGCGAGCGAGTCCAGGCTGATTATGAATTAAATTCATGATTACCGTATCGTTTAGCAAGGAGAGCGTTTGTGTATCTAGATTCACCACAGCTTTGTATTTAGTCAAAAAATATATACCCAAAATCACTGAATGATGTAAAGCAGGTACAACATAGAACGAATGAGAGAAGCGTATGCCTCCTATTTTCAAATTAGGTTGAATAAGACCTGAAACACTATGATGTTTGCCTCCAGCTCCTACGCTTTGAGAAATAGTTGATGGTTTGTAGTGACTTGAATTCATAACTGTACGGTAGAGAAATGTTTCATAACTTGCAGAGATATGTGCGCCCGAATCAACAAGTGCATGAGTTTCTTGTCTCTTACGTTGGAAGGAATGAGCTTTTATGAACTGGTTCTACTATGGTAACATGGTGCTCTCGAACTTGTTTGTGGCAAGGTTGTGTCCTTTGATTTGGCTCGAATTTATATTGTTGTCCACTACTGTTATGTAAAGTTGTCGAATTTGTTCTCTATCGACTTTTACGATTATGGATTTGAAATCTTCTCTACCAACTTTTATTAGAATTTTTCTCATAAAGTGGTCGTAGTCACATTAATTTTCGATGGCAGTGCGAGAGGTCCATGGATGCTGTAATATTCTCCGCCAACTTTTACGAGAACTTTTGTGTAATTGTTCTCATAAACTCATAGACTATTAAGTTTGGAATCCGGTATGACAGAGAAGAGAACAATGAGTTCCTTAGAGAAGGTACAACAAAGATGATGAAACACGTCTGGGGATAAGGTATGAGATCTAATCTGTAATGAGAGAGACAAATCTTTTTCTAGCTTCAGGATCAAGGAGCTTTATTTAAAAATCAACACATATACATTCAAGAAATACATCTATAAACTTATAATCAAAATACATGAAAAACATATAAAATTATATTTTCCTTTTAAGCTTTCCAACTTCATTCATTTGTATAATTTCTTCATTATAGAATATAATACGGATAGTTAAATCTCGATCAATTTCATAATAGCCATAGAGTATAAAATGTAATAGCTGCAATTAATGCAACAATCAATTTTTAAAAAAGTATTTTACTCATTTTAAAATAGAATATTGATTTGGAATATGTTACCAGATATTATTCTTTGTTACTTAAGGAACACTTTATTTCAACATTGAATCTAAACATGAAGTTGGTAGCGAATTTGTCTTTAACAAACCAAATTACCGAAATATAATTAAATATGAATTTTTTAAATAATTAAACATTCCATTACAATGTATTATACATAAAAGAATTCAGTGAACCATTTTGCAAACATATGAACTTTTCCGTTAAAATCTCGAACATTGAAAAGTGCCTGTATCTTTAAGAAGTTCACGAACATAGTACATTACAATGATAATAATATGTTGTGAACATTACTGGACGATTTTTCCACCACCAGGTTACAATCAGTGATCGAGAGTGTAACATTTTCCGCTCTAACGGTCTAGGAAAAGGTCAATTCAGAGTGATAAGCAAACAAAATAGCAAACAGTATATTCAACTAAGAAAGAATATAAAGGTGTTTCTAAACATTAACATTGGGCGACGGGCTGTAGATCCAATAAGGTTGAATTTTCAACCAGGCAATTTTCAACATTTATAAATGACACCCATAGACATAAAAAAATGTTAACAAAGGATAAAGTAACACACGTTTATAACCTTTTAAAACCTGTTAGAAATATTAAGCAGCCTTGAAAACTGAAATTTATCTGATGATTTTGTTCATAAATGTAAATTTCATACAATAATATTTATTACACTTACTGGTACAGTTCAAATTCCATCCTATTGTGTGGGATTGGGATTATCTGATATTATGGTAAAGTTTAATATTTGTACTATTGTATGGCATTTGGAGTATCGGACATATTAATAAAGTTCAGTTTCTGTCTCATTACATGCCACTTTGAGAACCAAATTTAATAACAAACATCAAGTTAGGTTCTCTTGTATGGTATTTTCTATAGCAGACATAATTGTACAGTTCATTTTCTGTCGTTTTGTATGGCATTTTGTGTAGCAGACATATTTGTAGTGTTTAGTTTCTGTCCTATTGTATGGCACTTTTTGCAGCAGACATAGGTGTAGGGTTCAGTGTCTGTCGTATTGTATGACAGTATAACATTTTGTGCAGCAGACGTAGTTGTAGGGTTAAATTTCTGTCGTGTTGTATGGCACTTTGTGTAGCAGACATAGTTGTAGGGTTCAGTTTCTGTCGTATTGTGTCGTATTGTGTCGTATTGTATGACAGTATGGCACTTGGTGTAGCAGACATAGTTATAGTGTTTAGTTTCTGTCCTATTGTATGGCACTTTGTGTAGCAGACATAGTTGTAGGGTTAAAGTTTCTGTCGTATTGTGTCGTATTGTATGACAGTATGGCACTTTGTGTAGCAGACATAGTTGTAGGGTTAAATTTCTGTCGTATTGTATGGCACTTTGTGTAGCAGACATAGTTGTAGGGTTAAATTTCTGTCGTATTGTATGGCACTTTGTGTAGCAGACATAGTTGTAGGGTTATATTTCTGTCGTATTGTATGGCACTTTGTGTAGCAGACATAGGTGTAGGGTTAAATTTATGTCGTATTGTATGGCACTTTGTGTAACAGACATAGCTGTAGGTTTAAATTTCTGTCGTATTTTCTAGCTCTTTGTGTAGCAGACATAGTTGTAGGGTTCAGTTTCTGTCCTATTGCATGACATTTGTGAGGTTAATCAACAACAAGTTAAATACAAAACTCCAAGTTAGGACTGAAAAATATGTATACAATAATTTGTTCAGTACTTATGAAAGAAACACCTAGATGACGTTATCAAAGACTGTGACAGAATCTTGAAAAATACAAAGCAATTTATGTTTGATACCCAGGTAATATTAAAGATTTATTCTGGATATGTGATGAATCAGAAAAACCAGATGGAAATCCCTACCACATGAAAGCACAAGTCAAAAGTTATAATGAAATCAAAATAGTAATTTCCAGTTCGAAGGGCGAATGCTGTAAATTTAGCGTTTGTCAAGATTTTATGATGGAATACATGAAGTTTGGTATCTGCGTGGCTGGTATTAATTTGAAATGTCCATACATGTCCCTTACATGTTTCATGCTGTATACATTACGATCATTCGTGGAACTGTAATAAATGCTGTTATTTTGACGAACTGATTGCAAATGTTTACATTTCCTTGCCGTTTTCATGTAAGACTGCTTTATGTAAACAACTTAGTTTCGTAGCTTTTCTTTCTAATTTTGGTTTAATTGATCTAAGAAACTACTTTTAATTGAAGTTAATGTATGTGTCAGTTAATTTTTCTAAGCCTACATTTGTGCTGCGACTATACATGTGAAGTATTACCTATATAGGATTTAAAGCAAAGTTCTATGAAAAAACACAAACATTATGAATGAAACAACAGGTCAAATTTATAATGAAATCAAAATATTAGTTACCAATTGGAAAGGTGAATCGTAAAATACGGTGCTTGTAAATACTTATAAGGGGGTAAAACGAGTTTGGTATCTGCTTGGCTTTTACTTGCTTTTTTCTTGTAGTATACGTTTAAAATCATTCGCGGAATAGCATAAATGCTATCGATTATTTCCTTGATGGGATTTAAAAGTGTTTATGTTTACTTGCCATTTGAGGTAAGACTGCGTTTCCTAAATAACCCAATTTGTTAGTTTTTGTTTCTAATTTTTGTTTCAATTTTATCATAAATTACTAAGAAATTACTTTTAGTCGCATTTATTTATGTGGATGGGTTTTATGCATGTCTTAACACTTGTTTTGTTTAGTCTTTGAATTTCCTGTGGCGTGAGGATGGTAAGTATTTTATGTCTCCATCTGTTCTACTTTATACAAGAAAAGTATTGCCAATGACTTACACAAATGGTAATAACAGCTGCCTGGCTAGGAGCTTTGCTGTTAAAGGTTAGTGTTAGGATTGGTCGGCCTTGTGATTGGATACTGTGATTGGCTGGGACATAATGATACATGTCTGCATATGGTATTTATTGGTGTGGTCCGTCTCAGATTAGCATTATATGACATACCGCCTAAGATCGAAAGTGAATTAATTTTATGTTTCTCTGTTTCCATCCATAGTACGTGTGTGTGTGTGTTTTCAGTTTATAAAAACTTCACTTTTTAATAATATTGATATAGGGTATTTAATGTCTTCATATGATGTCACAGTGCTAGACATCACTGTAAACTTCCACACTGCAGTCATCGTAGCGATATGACTGAATACATGTTAAAGCTACATTATAAATCCAACACACACAAACACACGTGAAAAAGCGAAGTCTCTTTGGAAATGCGTATCTATTAGTATTCTAAATGATCTAGGATCATGTTTCACCAGTAAACGGGTGTACATATATTATGGATGTTAAATACTATGTTCCTTTAATACACTGAGAATAATATACTTGTCACATATAGTCCGGCTTATACGCAACAAACCCAAGAAATATTTAATATACTTTGCATTATTGCATTTGGTTACAAAAATCACACATATACATTTATAATATATGATCTTATCCTTATAGTTCACAAAAAAGGTTCTAAAGTGGTATACAAAATCTAGAAACCACAGCTTCTAAAGGCGTGTCTTTGCTTAAAAAAAAACATGTACACACATTGCGAAATATATAGTATAGGTAATCATACAAATACCAAGTGATCATTGATGTAATTTAACAACCAGGGGGTCTGTTCAGCACTTTTCTACAAAATAGTTTTATAAGCCATACTATCGCACATTATTTTCAATTATTTGAATTACAATTAATCCGTTCTCTTATTTCCTGACAATGCTGGACAATCCAATTAAAATCTCTTGTCGCTTTCTGGTTATTTGCATATAATTACGTTTGGATACAATGTTGTATCAGTTTAAAGTAGCTGTAGTCACTTTAAGAAACGTTGTTACCTTACTGAAAAACAGGCAAACAAAACCTTCAGTTGACTTTATGTAAACTATATGATTTTTGTATATGAAGCCAAGCCATGATGAATATAGTTTATTAAGCAACAATGAATATTGAATGAATTATTCAACTAGTATTTACGTGCTCTTGGCAAACAAGTAAGATCTTTGGATTCGTTGTTACAATACGTGCAACCTGTTGTCTGGTTCACTCCCCAGCACAAACCAGTGCCACAGGGATAAATGGCGAAAATTTTGTCCTGATTGCAGAGGATGTATTTAGTGCACTCAAAAGGATGAGGATAATATGCATTATCTACCTTGCCAACGCAGTAGTTCTCTGAAAAGATTGCATAATACAGAATAACCTTCATAAGATGACAGCACAAACAAATACGATCTTTTTCTTTTATTGTTGATTACGCATGGTATATTCAAGCACAAATTAATCAAATCACTCTTTATCTATCTTTGCTAGCCAATGTTCCGATATGATAACCCTAACTTCACCTATGCGCATCAAACATATATTTCTGTGCTTATGGTCTGTGAATTTCATTGGATGCGGTGGCAAACTACCGCATCCAATCAAAGTTAAGTTGTTTAAGTTGAATATATAGCTTGCATGAATTGATAAATAAGCAATTTCCACTACCGGTCCGTGTTTGTAGAAATAATTTGCAACTCATGAAATCCAAATAGATGTTGCTCGGACAAAGAACTAAAAATATACGTTTGATCTGCCAAGGTGTGGATAGGATTATCATATCGGAACCTTAGCGAAGATGCTCTTTAGCATATACACTATTCTTGCATTTCTAAGAAAATGTATTTGATAAGTTTTATTTTCTAATCAACGTTCAATAACAGAGTCGAATTCTTATCTAACGACGGATTTTACTGGACGATGGACTTTTACTGTGCCACAATGGTAACATTTACAGTAGCTGTCTGAATTAACATAAATACAATTCTTACATACTAGTCTACAGAAAAGTCTATATAAAAGTGGAATATTTGCATATTCATTATAATTAGTCGTCACAAGAATAAAAGTACAGTATCAAAACCATTCAGAGAGAATTTCAGTCTTGGTCCATTTACATTTACAGCCACCAACCATTCAAAAGCACATGATCGTACCAGCTGCGAATTTTTTTAATATAGAGAGGACAATTTTAGGCTAAATTAATCATTTTGACAGAGGATATGCATCGTTCCTACCTCTACTGCAAATACAATATTTCATTTACTTCTCATTAGAAATGATTTACGAATCATTTAAATATTCGTCGGGCGTAATGTCATTTATACACTTCTTGATTTATTTTATTAAATTTATCTTGAGGCATTAATTCATCTTAAACGTGATTTAAGTGCAAAACTAAATGAATTTGAACTTACCTCTTAGAACTTCTATTGTTTTTTGTGTCGAGTATGTTGTTTGGTTGTTTTTTGCATTTTTAACTGCACACCTAATATCTCGGCCATGCCAGCTCATATTGAAGGTGTAGTAAAACTGATAACTCTGGTTGGTATTACGGTTGACTTGCGTATTGTTGATGACAAATGGAAAATCATATCGTTGAAACGATCCAGAAATGTTAGCTTCAACAAACATCAGACCCTCCGGTCTTCCAACCATTCCTGCACAACGGAACATTCTGTCTGCTAATATTGTCTTGTTTTCCTGAATCCATGGCGACAGTGTCAAGATCGGGGCTTCGGGCTCACCTGACGAAGAAAAATGTAATTAAAAGTCAGAAAACAGAATGAATGCACAAATAATATCTGTGGACGAGAAGCATAACTTAGCATATCGATTATTATATGATATAACAAAGAATATAAAATCAGTGTCATCCTAAGAGACCAAAATTGTTGACTCAAAAAATCCTACTGGGAGAATACGTGTATCAAGGACTCACGGTGCTAATTCAGTTCCCATAGTAAACATTTGCAGACACCTTGATGAAAAAATATAATAATTTTAAATTTTGGAGTGCCCATATTTATCAGTATAAATGAAACCTGGACCACAACTTATGTGTAGAGAATACGTTACGTTTTTAGGCTCTAATAACAGTAACACATAAAGAGTGAAAACAGCAAGCTTTGTAAAATGTAACTAACAATTGATTTCAATTTAAACAGATTCTAAACTGGAAAAAGAACTTTCAGTTTTAAGAATCAAATACAAAACTATTCCAAGAATAATCCAGAAATTAAATTATAAAAGTTTTAGTCTGTTTAGTGCTTATCTACAGTTCCTTGTAGAAACACAATACTGACCACTCCGTGTTGGAAATCAGAAGAAAATTGTGATAGTGACCTTTTCCAAGAATTTTGTATGAGCAAATCAAATATTTCCATCGCTACGAATTAATCATTAAAAATTGTAATGAACTGATGAAAAATTAACATGGATTCACAAATTGGCTACAAAATAAAAAGACTTAACATCATATGTAAAAAAAAAACTAACTATATTTCACTAAAAGAAACATTATATTGTAATCTAATACAGTTTCGAAAAATCTCCAAATTGCGAATTCGAGATAAAGAGGGTGAGGAAGGAGACACGTGTTCGAGTTTATATCACGTACTCCTAACATGACACTGACTAGAACCAATCATTTTACATTAAGAATAAAAGTTGTTTACTTCTATTTCACTAGTTCTGTCTTGAGTTTGAGAACCATCAATCATTTAAAAATAAAACATGTGTACGTGGTTTCTACTAATCCTGAATCAAGGTCAGGATCTAGGTCAACATTACTTGTTTACTAAAGAATAATTCAGGTCAACAGATTTCCTGAACAAAACATCATCTCTAGTGAATAAATTTGCAATTAAATATCATGTAATGAAAATAATAATGGATTTAAAACAAACAATATAATTAAAACAAATATGTATCAAATCAGATATACGTAACAAATAGGATATGATCCGCGGATTTTCTGGACCTACATCTGTTTGAAACATGTGCTTTCAATTTCGCTCCAAAGAGTCAGTTATAAGTGTTCCAAACTCAAGACTGTTAAAGAACTGAAATTCCATCAAGAAAATAGTATCTCTATTTTTAATGTTACAATCAAAAGATTCTTTCCCTAAAAATAACTTTCATTATGAACCAATTCTGGCCACATAAACCCATATATTCTTAATTTTATATTAACCCATTTCCAGGCTGGTTCCCATTTTTACCATTCAATTTGTACCACGTGTCGTATAATCACTTTAATACAAGATTTCCCTGTTTGTAATAACGTTATTTAGGGATTAAGGGCCTGTGAATATGCTTGGAGACATGTTTGCACGACGGCCTGCGTTCTAAATAAGCACAGTCGAGCTTTTTCGATTACAAATATTTGATATTTGTGAAATATTTGAGCTAATAGGGTAGGATACATGTAACCTAGGAATGCACATCGCATGTGTCAGTCTATCTGGAATTACAATTCTTCTCATTTAGGCTTACAACTTTAGATTACTTTACAGTTACTCATAGATTGCAGTCTCATATTAATAGCATCTAAACAGCGACACTAGTTGAAAAAGGTACAATTAAAAAAATGTTTGTTTTCCTCACAATAGCTGTACCTCTGATGTATTATTAATCGTGCTAATGATCAGAAGGATTTGCTAGTATCTGGGTATCTGGTACCTTCAAGTGCAACACACATACAACCCCCCCCCACACACATACATATATATATATATATATATATATATATATATATATATATATATATATATATATATATATATATATATATATATTATTGAAGGTAACAAGGTTGGAAGCTAAATGATATTTTAAATCGAAAAGACCTTAATTCTTACTTTAGGGACGGATAGCTGCGTAGAGCAATGGGCGAAATTATTAAACGACTGAATTTGATGGCATGAGTAGGTCGTCAAAAGAGAAAAGCTTATGTATCTGTCTTAGGCATTGGCCTTTAGGTATGGTTTTCTAATATACATGAATATGCACGGGCTCTTTTAGTATAGACGCCTTGTTACACTGACGACAATAGCAAAAGCTGGTCTCGCTGTTACCGCATGCGTGTTAGCTACTCGCTCAGTCTTTTGTGCTTTTGAACCACCAACAGCAAGAAGCACCAGAATTCAGAAAATTTAGTGAACGTTAGAAACCGAACGCGCGAAGCCAATAAGGCATCATGTTTCGTGAGTGGCGTTGCATTGGGGTTTTCATTTTTCTAATTTCGGTTGCGATTTCATCTCGATTCTTTTACAACTCATGCAATTCATTCCTCCTTAATCTTTGCCCGGATGGTGGCATTATACGCTTAGGTTTGGTTGTGTAAATGACGGACTCCAGTCCAACATACCTATCTGGCATCATTCATGTGTACACACCAGCAAGATACTTACTCTCATCTTCTTACAATCGTATTTTCATTATTCCCACTATGAAAACGAATTCATATGGACAACATTCTTTTGCATATCAGGATACAGCAACGTGGAACGAATTGCCCGTTGACATTAGATTAGACACAACGACACAGCGGTCCTTTTCAAGAATACTCTTAAAATTCGCCTTTTTCGACTGCATGAACAAACTTAAAGACCTAATAATGTTTGCTTCCTTAAATATTTTCAGCATGTTTTCATGTTTTTTAATTTTATGGTGATTGTTTTTTTTTTGTTTTTGTGTGTAGTCATATCTTTATATATGTTGTAAAGTGCTTAGAACTTCTAAAGATTAGGTGCTATACAAAAAGTCATATACTAGTGTGGAACGTGTTCGGCTTAACAACCCCTTTCTCCGCAAATATGTGTAAGAGGGATAACATACCAAAAGAATTCCAATACCCCTTTACCATTCACCACGAATTCGGTCTTTCTTTGGTGCTACTGGCCATAAAGAATGCGCCAACGTTTTATGAATTTCTGTACAGCGGATCACTGCAAAATTATTTTGTCACTTTTTCAGCAAGTAACCCAGTTCCTACATCGTATACATCTGATGTTTGTTGTATTGCTTCACCAACGGTGCCATTTAGGTATACGATGCTGAATTTCTGGCCGATATGGTTTATGAACTTCTTGGTGGGTTGGCATAGGAAATGTCAACGGATCGGCTTAAAGCTCATCATTGTCGGGTACCGTTGCGCTTTCATAACTGCGTCAGCTCTGCTCTAACAATCTATAAAGTCTGGTAGGGTTGTCTTGGCGTTTCGCTTCCTGGAAGCTCGACCCTGCTAGCTAGCTCGTATATGCTCCTCTCCGCCGAGGATTCAAACTTATCGTTTTGTTCGTTAGCCTGGGACATATACTCAATGCTTAGGCATTGTCTAGGAATAAAAGGCTTCACCTCTGCGCATTGGAGCTGGGACTAGCTGTAGACCTAGCTGGATAGCCCACATTACATGTAGATTAGCTCTAATATATATGTCATCTCTGGAGTACTCGACATATAGCCTGATGGCACACATGCCTTGCTTATGCAGATCTTTATCACAACACTTCATTGAATGGGCGTGCTTATCTTTGTTTTATACCGAACTAGAATGGTTTGGTAGATATTATGATGAAACAGCATCGAAATGAGCAAAATATCAACGCATGCGTATTCCTTATTACGCGATAAATATATGAAGCGCCAACACTAGCGCAACACGTTTCACGCAACCTTTTCGGAATGAGCTTGCTAATGTTGGCCTTATACTTGACACCAAACAAACCATGCATTTCCTTTCTTATGTCGACGCAATGAATTAGTATGTCTGCAAGAAGTGTTGTATACTTTATTCCAGTAATTCTTTACATATCCAACCCCATCCGCAACCCCTTTACCTAGTACCGGCTAATACAGTAAAACACGTTTAAAAAGTTGTTTATTTTGCTATAACCAGTGGTGTGGGGATGGGTGGGTGGGTGGGTGAGGTGTGGTGTCCCTAAAGCTTTGCTCTACATGCATCTGTGTAGTTTACATAAGTAGTACAACGGTAATTTGGCATTATTAGAGGAAAGGAAATACGATTACGCTGTAATCACTCACTAGACATTCTCAGTTTAATGCCGGAAGTAAAGTTGGCGGCGCCGACGGCCTTGCAGTAGTATATTCCGTCATCATTACATGTTAATTTATAAATAAATCCAATTGTCACATTGGCATTGTCCTTCATAAAGGATGCTTCTGACAAAATGATTCCTTTCATGTATGTAACGTTAGATTGTGGCTCTACAGTTGCAATAATTTCTTTCGTGCCAAGTCTCGATGATTCGTAATATATTTCAACACGTCTGAAATCCTGGTGACTCGAGACCTTACACGTCATTGATAAGTCACTGTCGCCTATGTATGCTTCTCTTTTGGAAGGTTCAAAAGTTACAGCTGAAAGAGAATTAAAATAATTACGTCAAAGAGAAGTATAAACGTTGCACGTTAATGTTTCAGGAGTAAATTACTTTAAACATTCTCTTACATGAGTTTTGGTCAATTAACCTTCTATCTGCATCTCATTCTTCAGTTAATTTTCATGATAAAAAATGTAAGTGTACAAGTTTCTAATGCATTTCCATATACTATATTTGTGACATAAAATGCGAATTGTAATTAAATTTCAATTTAGAAAACTCTTGTTTGTCGAAACATTTTTCCTTCAGGATATAGTTTCTTGTGACAACACAACCTTCAAACTACAAAATAAGTTTTATTACTTTGAGATAAAAATAAGTAAGTGTGTCCTGGAGAGATTTCTGCTCTCATAATGGATATTCTAAACTAATTAAACTGCTAATTGATCGCTGGCCAACCACCCCGACTCTTGTTGTCTTCCGTAGAACTGTTGCTTGAATGCTTGTGTCAGTATTAGTGTGTGCTAGTAACAGTAAATATAGTTCGTCCTAAAGCGCTTATAATATGCTATACAGCCGACCAAAATTTCAATTTGAACAGTTTTGTGGGGGGGGGGGGGGAGGCGGGAGGGGGAGAGAGCTCCAAAGAATGCGTCTGATTAGAATGGTTAAAAAATATTGTTAGCAAGGAATGGACTACGAACTGTTTTAAAAACAAATTTCTACTGTTTCAGTCGAATGTCATTGCAGTAGTATACTATTGGAAGAGCAAGAAAGAAATAATTACTCGATTTGACTACAATGATCATTCTTTGCTCAGATGACAGAATGCTATTGTCATCGTTTCTCACAGAACATCTAACGGTGCCGTTGTTCCAATACAATGTTGCGAAGATTGTGAACACCGTTTCTCTTTCATTATTGCAATCGTTTTCTTTGGATGTAGTATTGGTTTTGTTCTCCGCAGAGACTGTCTGGAAGGTGCTGGATCCGTGCTGGATCCGTAAAACTGAACCTCGAGGAAGATTTGTTTTGCTGGTGTCCCAACACGTCCTCGACATCGAATTTCTAGTGTTCCATTTTCATTGGTGATATTGGGCACGGTGATGACTGGTACATCGGCCTTGGCTGCAATGGAAAGTCTATTACAATTTTCTGCTCTAGAAACTTGTAGTGGTAACAACAGCATTTTATCAAGTCAAACGTCTCAGCCTCTTTCCATTATTGCGTCTTCTTTATAGCTTTAATATAGACGTAGACTGGCACTCAATAAACAAAAATACTCCCTTCTATCCGTGTAAGTCTGAGAATCATGACATAGTGCATATACTGTTCAATAAAGACCAACTTTTACCTTTAAGAGATATATCCGTTTGATAAGTAGACAGTGATACAAATATAACGGAACAGGAACACTTGAACGATTGAACTATATTATAATGCACATAACTATATGGGGACGATCTTGGTACGTGTAGAGAACAGGCGTCTGCACTAAAGAAACAGGACAATGTTTTCTGTTTGACAATGGGGCGAGCTGAAAGTTTAGATTTATTTACTCCTTGCCGGAAAACGACTTTAATGATAATATTGGAGAAGAGCAGATTATAGACATTCACGAAATGCATTTTTGTTTTTAAGAGCTATGATTTATAACTTCCGTCGTGTTGAATTATGTTCACAGTAAATGATTTTTAAATATTCCGAGAAAGCTATGTGCATGATTTCCTCAATTACATCCTCATCAAATATGAATTCAAAGGTTTGCTCTTATTGCAACTACACTCGCTGATCGAATATACTCTAACAATTAATTAACAGCGAGGGGACTTCCAACATATGAAGAATAAACACTGTATGTTCACCGGCTTGCACAAGTTATATATTTTTCGAAACATATTCATAGGTTTACTAAAATGCAACTCACCTGTCAGGTTAATCACTCCACTTATGTTACTGTTCACGTTGATGATATATTGACCAGTCTGATTACACTGTAATCGTTGTATTTCCAATGATAACGTCTGGTTTGGCCCTATGCCGGACAACCTTAACGTAGCTGTAAGACTTGTGTTTAAAACGCCAGGCTGGAGGACCCCAGTAACGTAAAATAAGCTAATTTCTCCACCAGTGCTTGGTCTAACTGTAGCTATAACAGACGAAATTCGTACATCCCCAACCGCACACAAAATGGTTGCATTGGAGCCTATGCCAGATTCGGTTACAGAGCAATTTAATCCTGCAAAAGAAATTTTTAAAGCAAAATATTCTTTCAAACTATATTTTTAGATTTAAGACAGAACACTAGTAATGTATTATTTACCTTTACATAGCACATGTCTTACAATTCAAAATGACTTTTGATACATTTTTTGAATTATTTACAAATTTACAGTGCTACCGAGGATTGCGCAAATTGACCTTGCGAGGCGGACACGAATAGTAGGAGAGTATCCAAACTACTACATGGCTGCATCGTATGAGCTATTGTTTTTACCAATACTGTGAATATAATGCCATTCCAGCTGCGAAAAGCATCAATACAGATCTGACATGGTCGATATAATGGTATATTAATGGTAAATCTTAATTATACGCTGTTGGTTAGAAATTACAAAATTGCGGAGTTCTTTGTCTGAGAAGTACGCAACATCAAGACTGGGTTCACGATGTTTGCAGCACTTTATTGGATGCGGGTTGTTCACAAAATAAGATCATTTTACAATTTTATATGATACAACTAACTTAAATATCTCATCTTACTGTTTTATATTGTTTCCTAACCACATTAGACCAAATTAATTGTTCAATGCCTAAGTAAGTTAGCAGTCATTATAGTGGTTTGAGATGGGCTACATAATTTTGGTTCCTGATCCCAATGCCCTTCTATATAACCCCCGCCCTCGACGTTATTCCACTGACGAGTTTTGTCAATGATTTCCTACCAGTAAAATTTTGACGGGAAGCCCCACTGAGCTTGCATGCCGATCGTTATACACAAGCGACAGTGTCTTGTCATGGAGATCAATACGAATCACAGGCTTATATTTTAAGATATAGCAGAGAGCTGCAATATACTATATTTTGTACAAGACAAATTTTGTAAGAATACTGAGTATTCTGCATGTCTGTCATTCATATTAACTGCTGTCTATATATACAAAAACATTGTTGGTGGAAGTGTTAATCAATAATATGAGAAACAGAATTATTATTCCAAGACAAATGCGTGGGACCAATTATGCGATTATTAAACATGTCTAGATAATTAGCGGGGATATGTTTACCATAAAACAAAATTTGTACACAATCGAAACTAAAAATGATGAAATGGTAATTATATATGGCATCTGTGTTTACATCGATAACTAGGGGAATGTGTATCATATTGTTTTCCACGAGAGGTGTAAACTTTATATAAGAATTATATTTTCTTACTTATTAAACGGTCTCAGTAACCGGGTTATACTCTAGTCGAGATATTTCTGTCTCTAATCGTAAAGAATAATGCTGCTTTTTATAACTGAGGTCAACATGGGTTCAATACAATTATGAAAGTCAAATCTGATGCCTAAGTAAGCAATGTGCCAATGACTTCAAACTTACTGCCCAACTAGCACAACCCGAGCATAAACTGTTTCGTTTTGTGTGAGAATATTATATTAAGCAACCACAATGGGACTCTTGGGCATGCTAATTAAATTGCCTGAGCAATTATATGCTGGTACAACCTCAGAAACGTTGGAATCACCATTTCGCCCAAATGCGTCATACCGATTGCTCAAATAAATCCAAAATATGTTGCATAATTTTCAAATGTGTATTCGGAACTTTTTAAACTCTGAAGCAAACAAGAAGAAACGAGCGGTGAAGATAATCTCGAGTTTTTCAGTAAAAATACAGCAATGGACCGATCAATTTATCCATTGCTTTGGCATATAATATACTAATGACATACATAATCAAATCTAATAAGGTATATGAACGGATGCACAACCTCGGAGAAAGTATCCGAAACCATTTCTACGTCTAATGATGCAAAACCATAGTCCGAATAATCATTCTGCAAATGTACTATTAAATTGTTCTACAATGACATGATCGTGATGCATGCTACAATATCCACAACGTATGGAATACGATATTGTGTCAATAGTTGCTTCGAGTAATTATTTTCTTGAATAGAACTACAATACCAGCAGTTATGTGATCGGCCCGCGTGCATAGAACGGTATTAACAAGTCGACGACAAAGGATTCTTCTTGTTAATCCATGACCCTCAATTCTTGTATACAGAGGTATGGTTTTCGCCAATTCGTTCTGGACAGCTTATTGAGTAAAACAAGAGGTTTTGCCGTATCTAACTTCTCTGCGCTGGTAAATCCCTAACCGACCCAAACCTGGGGAAGATGTTTCCAAATTATCGGTTTGTCCCCTGATCATTGGCCCGGCTGTATCCGTGAAACCGCAACTGTTGTTGAATCTGATCATAG
Source organism: Unio delphinus (assembly GCA_029339505.1). Taxonomy (NCBI): domain Eukaryota; kingdom Metazoa; phylum Mollusca; class Bivalvia; order Unionida; family Unionidae; genus Unio; species Unio delphinus. Next base: position 2,056,778 of record JAQISU010000026.1, read on the forward strand.
ATTGGTTGTAATTCCTTGTGCCATTTGGTGACTATTCACTGCGTTATGATGCAATAAGGGATTTCACGAAGAGCTTACATCGTCGAAGACGTTTTCGTTGTCCACCACTGATGTCTTTTCTATGATATATGAATCCTCACTGATTGACGACCTTGATCGAGAGTGTAATAACTATGTCATGTAAATTGATGGGATGCTTGATCGCCAAGACAACTCATAGAATATATTCCTTTGGACGAACAAAACACAGATGTGATTTTTGTGACCCAATGATATGCACATGTGCCTAAAATGATCCGGTTCAACTGAACTATGTTAATATTTCCTGGTGTTGACACTCATTACCTCGCATATATACATCGATTCCGCCGACCCAGAAACCGTCTAGTTTTCAAGCAATCGCCTTGACTAAACAATGTGTCGATTGGGTCTTTAATTAAAACCCCTCAATAAATGTATACGATGCCAAAAATGCCATACTACTATAATAGAGTATGCTGACCGATGCCGCAAAGCTACTTGCGAACATCAAAAACTAAACAACGATGTTATAGCCGGTCGCAATAGTGTCAGTGATATGTTTCATTTGCGATAGACTTCACGTGAAGACCTCACAAAAGGTTTTGAACATATGTTTGCAATGATGGGAACAGAAAAGGAGCTGGCCCAAGTATTTAGTGAACCAGGCTGTCGTGGATTTCTTTAATCCTATACGTCACGTGCTTACCAGACTACCTGATTGGCGCAATCTCGTGTTTAAGTACCAACAAAGTCTTATGATGGACAAAATATGGCTAGATTGGTATACATGGAGATTATGTGATGTCCTCAAAGCCTATGGCTAGCCGTGTGAATATTGGAATAAAGTAGGTGATACATTTCAAGCTGGAGACAAGGAACAAATGCTTGAAGATTTTATGAATATATAGAGCAGGGAAAACCATCGAATCAGTGTCCCAAGCAGAAACGCAATCCATACATCATATGAACTCCAATTTGGACAATATTATTGATAACAACGTAACCTGTTATTACAAGATATATTTTGGCATAGAGAACTCGAACAGCGACGTAAACCTCCACTAGTAGAACTTTGATCTTGATCACAAAAAGATACAGGAAGTAAAAGTTGATTAAAAAAACAGCAACCAAGGCGTACTAAAAAGATGCATTCCAAAAAGGCTGACCGTGTATCTGGCTAACACAATTTGAAGACGGATAATTAAAAAAATAACAAAAGTAAGAAGAAGGTGTTGGTAGACAAATCTTTCGAATCTACTGAAAACACTCGCAAGGTCTGTGTTTGTCTCTAACAAAGTGCCAAAAGTCCTCAACGAGGCATGCATCATGGACATTCAGACGTTTCGCGCCTTAATGTATGAACTCATTAAAAATATTGATGATCAATATAAGACAACTGATGCATTCTCAGACACTTTCTATTCTTTGCTAAATTAAGACTGCGATGCAGCGTGTCGTGCATGGACATGTCGCATCTGTCTATTGTCAGCGTGAGAAACTCATATTACGCGTCATATTAATCAGTTAGGTCCTGGCGATTGTTTACGGTCGCACCGAAGGTTCTAGTGGCCCTGTCCAATCTTGTTGCAGTGGTCGCTAAACACGATGCAATGTAAGTTGTTGACAGTATTAAAAGTGCTGATTCAGATCGTTTGAAAAATCTAGGATCGCCGTCAATTAAACCAATGCGACGATAAGTAACTCGGGCACCCGGAAAGAATCAATGGCAATTATAACGCCATCAACAACAATGCCATTCCCTGTTTTGGAAAGTAACCAGTGAAGCTGCTCAGACAGATGTGAAAATTGCAAATGTGGCAATGGGAAGTTGATTACAGATATGGATAGAAAAATATATTAGACAAAATCTATAATGTACACATGATGGCAAAATTCAACAATACATCCAATTCATGTGATATTAATTGAGGTAAAAGAGATTATTCGTACCAGTTAAGGAGACCCAGGTAATTAAAAGTAGAAGTGCAAGACACGTCTACGTCCTTTATTATGTTGAGCCCATTTTTGACCTAGAGTGAAGACCTGTACATAATGACAACGGTAATGGTTACACAGCCGGTTACAAGATGCGATTTGTCAACGATGACATCATGATGCTCTTCATTAGCGCATGTTATTCTACGTAAAGGAAGTCGAAACAATTATTGACATCGTTGATATTGCCAGGACTATTTTTGGATTTGCCATGCACAGCGATGACTATGCAAGGTCTGCTGGCCCATCGATAATGGATGACGCAAAGGAGCATGCAGATCATGTACCGTTTATTTAACGATAGCCAGTAAACCACGCAACTGCCATCGTTGAAGCTTTGAAATATTTATTATTTCCGAATCCCAATTACAACTTGAGTTTTTTTAACCATTGAGTAAAATTGCATAGAGGCTGATAATCCTGTTTGTGTGCAATTCCTCTCACAAAATCGGATTTCGAAGAGATGTCGGCATCGTTATTTTGGTTATTTTTATTGCCAAACACACGTATGTTAGCTAGGAAACATCAAAGGCGTACATTAGGCGTCTTGATTGGCGAGGTTAATTTGTCAAAATAAACATTGCGTATGCTTGTGTTGCGCAGAACATTGAATCACAGCTGTTGTCACTTATGTAGTATGGAAACAATTTAATAATATCGTTTCATGTGCTCACCACAGACTCGCACCCAAGCAGCGTTTAGGGACACTTTACATAGCAAATAGGTACCCAACTTGATCTAATCACAACAAAACGCGTGTTCGTAGTGTTCACATTTGAAATCGATATTATAACCAAGAATATAGTTTGGGGATATTTAACAAGTTACGTGTATCTGAAGTTTTTCTGTGATTAAACGGCCATTAGGAACCCTCCAACCAAACTTTGCTCCACTTAACAAACAATCATGTCGAACGTGCATATTACAAACTGTTCTCGTACACAGACCCACACCAAAACCGTTGACACAAGTCTGCATACTTCATAATCTGTACCCGATATTTTCTTTTTTATCGGAACTCCTGGCGTTTTTTAATCAGTCTATGGTTGACATGTACTGTCACTCATATGTATGTGCGGTTCCACCATATCGTTACATATGAATTACTATGATCTCCGACAAGACTGTGATGGTGGAAGACACAGTTGGCCGAATGAGGACTATTGATGCGCCTGTAGAAAATGCGTAAGTTTGATATAAATATTTAACAGGACGTTTAAAACAATTTCATATCACAAAGTTAAGGTTAGTCGCAATACAAGCAGCTTGCAAAAGTAGAGTGAAATAAGAGTCACATTTAAAGTTTCTCCATCCAAATTAACTTAAATTCTCAGCATGGAGCAAATACAAACACAACTTAACATGTTGAAGGAATCCAAACAAAAGAACACCGCAATGATATTTACATAATTAAAGTTTGTGATGATGCAAATGCAAAGGTCCGGTGCAATATTACCTTTTCTCTCTGGGATGGATCACATAACAGCGAAGTTATAATGAAAGCAATGTTGTTCCTAGCCAACGAATTTTCAGAGTGGTGTTTCCAGGCCCTTACATTCCCGAGCAGGACCATACTGTTAAGCAATTAATCTCCACGATAAAAATATTAATATAAAAACTATGATTGACTCTCAAAGTTAACGAGGCCAAGACACACCTAAAGTAGAATAACAGTTGCAGGATAAAGTAAAAAAAAGAAAATTGGAATGTATGGTCTTAGATAATATTTATGGAATCACTACAGCGACTATTAATCTGGAATGTATGGTCTTAGATAATATTTATGGAATCACTACAGCGACTATTAATTTGGAACGTATGGTCTTAGATAATATTTATGGAATCACTACAGCGACTATTAAACTGGAAGGTATGGTCTTAGATAATATTTATGGAATCACTACAGCGACTATTAATCTGGAATGTATGGTCTCAGATAATATTTATGGAATCTTTACAGCGACTATTAAACTAGAATGTATGGTCTTAGATAATATTTATGGAATCTTTACAGCGACTATTAAACTAGAATGTATGGTCTTAGATAATATTTATGGAATCACTACAGCGACTATTAAACTTGGTGTTGATGTAACTGACACTACGTAAACTATCATCGATATAACAGTTGGATTTGTTGTCATGGCAACGTATTTATTGCCACCGGTTACGTTGGATGGCGCTGACAAAATGATTTCGCTATGTCTGCATATCCAAATACGTGTCTGTTACGAATTTCTCGCTGCGGCGCAAAACAGTCTATATATATTATATAAAACAGTCTATATATATATATATATATATATATATATATATATATATATATATATATATGTATATATATATATATATATATAACAATCCATAATATATAACAGATTGTAAGTTGATTACCTGTTATTAAAGGTGTCCAACTTGGACATGTTTTATCAAGGACATCGAAACATTTATTCTGTGGACAATCGTGCACCAGTCTTTCCGTACAGTTCACGTACATACTGCATCTACTACCTGTGTAGGGTACAAGTTTAGCATCTGACCCGTTACAAACACGATCTTCAAAATAAAATCATGTATCAACAATTGAATTTATATAAACAAGCAGCGTAAAAGGTGGATAAACATAGTACTGAACTTTTATCATTGTCGTAGGAATAAAACATGATAATAAAAACATCCTCACACTATTTAAGCTTAGGATGACATTTTTTTTAAAGATATTTATAGAAACCAGACATTTTCAATGTATATCAGCCCTCTAACGCTGACTTAAGGTAATCGCTGATTTAAAAAAAATATCACTCATATTTTTTAAATTGTAACTATTTAAAAACATTATAGAAATTTCAGATTATGATTCATTAAATTACTTTCATTGCTAACTTTTGTCATATTCCTTCGATCGCAACACAATAGCCTAATCATGTCCGTTATAATGCCATATCTTAATATGAAAACCAATATTTACGCTTTGTACATGCCTATGATGTTAGTGATACACGTTGTGTTTGTGCAATAGTTGCATTCGTTGGTTTCGTAAACACCAAAACACAAAGTTCCTGGACACAAGCCAACATTCACGTTTCCATTAACACAGTCAATATAGTTCCTGCAGTTGTATGGATGGTAATACTGACCCCGTTCTAGATTCGGACAGTATGCAGCTATGAAAACAAAACAAAACAAAGCAAAGACAATTATATTTTGTATTTGTAAATTACGTAGTCCAAATAATAATACCTAACATTCTTGAAGCCGAGACGATTTGCTAAATTTGTTAAGTAGTACAATAATCTAATGATGTTGTCTATATATGCAAGTCTATATATGCAAAAAACATATTTTCTTTAAAGCGAACAGGTAGAGCAAGCGAACAAAATGCAAATATTGCTTAAATGGAATCAATCTGTAATAAGAACAGTCATATGTGAACACATGCAGGATTACCACATAAAATTAGCTTATGACATGTGATTTAGGCAATTCTTAAAGTTGAAACATCTAATTATACATTTCAGCAATTAAAATACACTAAAATGGACCATATATAATTAATTATAAATAGAAGCATGTATACCAACTTATATTAAAATATACATTTTTAAATGTCAGTGGGAGACAAATGCATTGAGATGATTAACCTATTTAAGTATTCATTCATATTTTATATATTGATATACCTGATGCAAAACATTTATAGCACGCCAACAAGATGAAGACTTTGTACGTACTTCACGTTCACTCTTTCTGACATGGAAAATTAATCTCATTCATAATGCTAACATTCACAAATATTTGGCTTACACTGGGCTTAACTATCTTGAAACTACAGATATTTCAATCGCACACCGTTGGCAATCACCACTTTGTCTATGACAATTGCGGATGCCGTAAAATTATCAATCATTTTCATAATAAACATTTACGTGAGATAAAACATATACGTTTTTAAAAACATTCAGTCTTCGTCTCCTTCACTCCAGAGTGGGCCAAGTTCCCATTCCTCAAAACTATGACCAGGGTAGTGCCCAGATATATATCACTGTTATTTACGGGAATTTGCGTAAGGCGGGTTATATATAATTTTAATACATGTATAACATCGTCTAAGGAAATGAGACATTTTTGAAAATTATATATTCTCCCTATGTGGGAGGGGGAAGAGAATGAAGCCGAAAGTAATGCTCCTGTCATATTTCGTCGTCACTGCGTGCACAGGTATATTATCAGATTTGTGATAATTTTGTCAAATGATGTAGAGCTTGGGGAGTGTTGGCAAAATGTGTTGTGGGAAGTTAACACAACATCTAACAAGCTCGGCTACGAAAATCTGATGGAGAGGCCTAGGTATATGACATCTCCGAAACCTTGCAGCATACTAACCTGGTACAACTTCCACTAACTGTTTATCAAATGGTGGTATCTCATTTTGTCGCAGACTTTGGTTGTTGACGGCAGAGCAACGAATATCCTTGCCATGCCAGTCTCTTGAAAAGGCATAGTAGAAAGTAACTTTTTGATAGGTTTGACATGTTTCCTTTGAAATTGTTGTATTGATGATAGTAATGTGTGGATAAAAGTTACTTGTAAAGTTAGAGTCAATGACAAGTTTTCCGGCCGCAAAACCTACGTCTCCCTGACAAATAAACGGTAGGTCCACTCGGTTTTCTTTACCCTCTACAATGTCTCTGGATAAGGTTAGCGAAGGTTTACTTGGCTTTCCTGTTTAAGTAAGAATCAATAAAAAGTATGGATTAAGTTACAAATCTAAGGCGTTTAAGTAACAGAAAAAAGAATGCCAACAAATTTTTGCGAGATTTAAATAGTTTAATTATCAGACTTTTATTATGAAAATATAAGAGGAATTGGAGTATTATGAATTTGATAAAAAAAATTCCTTAAAGATTATTTTCTAGTCCAAAAGTATCGAATGTTCCAAATGGATTTCAGATCCTCGAATGTACTGTACTATATGCAGTCCTGATTTATCAAGATGTCATTGTCCAGGATTCCTATGAATAATTCGTAATCGTCCAAAAATATTTGTTTTTAGCCCAATGAGCACTCTGTAATTACAGTGAATAATCCAAACAATGTTTCCTTTCAAATAATATCTAAACACAACAATGAATTCATCTGAAGACTAAGTTTTGAACAAGGAAAGAAGAAATAACAATGATCAATTTTGTCCAGCTCCATGTACTTATATACAAACAAAAGTGGTGAAAACGCATTTTACTCCTAGTTACGTGGGTGTTTTGTGTGCAAATATCGCCCATCGTAAATGAACCCACCTGACTTAACCCATCCAATGGAAAATAATTGAATTCTTCTATGAATCCACTTTAACACACCAGCCAATGAGAATTTAAAACAAAGATGTCAACAAGTTTTGTTATTAATATCATTTTTTATTATCATAAACACTTATGTCAATATTTATAGTCATTACGCAATGAATACTATTAGTATCTTAAAATAGAAATGCATCCCCATGTAAAAAATCCAACTTATAAAAATATCTGGATTATAGATACAATTTACAGTCATGAACAAAAATAGCATATACTATAGACACAATCACGTACCAAGAGTTGCAGAAAATAAATATACATAACAATCGTCTTAAAAAAACCAACTTTTTTGTCCAGAACACTTTAAATTGTAGTAAGCTATAGTGAATGTCTTTATCTGAGATTCAATCAACCTATGAAGGTACTCTCCCCTTCGTGTATATGTAGAAGTTATATTTTCACCCAAATAATAAAATATTTTTGTTCGCTATAAGTTTTATTTCACGTCACTGGTTACTTTAAAGGGCTCAACATAACCGAAAATGAAATCATCAAAGGAAAATCCAACGCATGTAAGCATATTTCAAGCCTATCCGATTTCTCAACTTACTCAGTAGATCTAGCTTCAATGTTGCGTTTGAGATCCATTCACCTGTCACTGTACAGTGGTATAGTCCATTGTCTTCGCATGCCACCTGGTTGGCGAAGATGAGATGAACGAGTGCCGAATTAGAAGTGATATTCCCCGTCTTTAGCTTGATTCTATTCGTGCTTATGTTCATATTATCTGGCGTGATGCGGGCGATGATTTGTATTGTTCCAGCTTCAGCCGATTCTCGATGGATTTCAACTTTTGTAAGACCAGAATACTTCATAACGAGGCAGACCATTTGTACGTCACTATCTCCAATGTACACATCATTTTTCGAAAGAGTAAAAGTAACATCTGAAACATTGTATATGTATCATAAGCGAAAAATAAATAATTGAAATAGAGTTGGTTCCGCACTTAATTCATAATTAGTTCTGTGTTTTTACAATTGCCTGAAGAATTATCGTTAAATATGCAATTATATTGGTGGAAAGTTCCTTTCGAGATACCTCTGAAGAAAAACAAAATAGAATCCGGGAGGGGAGATATATAGACATATAGAATCTATGTTGGGGTTTGGACCGAGACAATGAAATCCCAGCCGCGGGGTTAAATTATATCTCTCCCCACGAGGCTTGTCCGCGGCTGGGATTTCATTGTCTCGGTCCAAACCCCAACGTAGATTATTTTTCTCACCCAATATTATCCTTTAAAGTAAAAAGAACTCTTTAAAAGTGTGCACCTCGCAATGTTTACATGTGGCGCATGAATACAAATAAGCTAATGAGGGCTGTGGTGTGACCGTTGCGTCCGAAGTACACAGTTCATACGCGTGAGCAAAGAAAAATAAAGACTTTTATCGAGACTCTTTGGAATATGTAACTGAATGACAGAGACATGCTAAATTGGAGGGAAACAAATGCACGTGTCAGGAGTTATATAGCAAATACTTAGTGAGCGGCCAATTTCTGTATTTTCTATTGTTAAGGGAGGATAATAAATTTCAACCCACACATTAATTACATTAAAGTGATTAAGTAGATTGTAATGGGTGAAATGCAATACATATTGAATAAATTAATAGAACTACACATATGCAAGAAAGGTTTTTTGGGAAGTAGATAAGTAATCATTCTGGTTCACTTTTGTGACTTCTTTGCTACACCGCTCGGAGGAGTTAATTTGGGGAACAAGATAATAAACATCACTGACATAAACATTCTTCCACCCGGCCAATATAGGGTCAACAAATATTGATTAAAATTCAAGATTAAAGATAGGGATGAAAAATATTAACACACTCACACCCATGTGCATCTCGAACGTTAATTTTATTAATTTGTATTGCTTCTTTAGCTTTTTTCATATCTTCATAATCACAAAAGTGAGATTAGCTTTAAATGTTCCAATAATTTATAGAAGAAAAAGTGAGAATATATGATGAAAGAAAGATATTTACCTTCTGATCTCGGAGTCGTAAATGTTTGGAGAGATAAAATGGAATACATTAAAATATGCACATTCATTTTGACAACGATTGCGATTAAAATACTCCATTTGACAGAAGATCAAATAATGGAATATGAAGTTGTAATAGGGTACTGCGGATACTCTCTTTCATCAATATAAAATTGAAGCTATAAGACAAGAAAAAAACCTTCCACCCCACCCCAATCTAATGTGTGTGTATATATATATATATATATATATATATATATATATATACCTGAATTCCGTTGAAATAATAAATACAGTACTACGCCTAACATTATACTGTATGTATGTATGTATGTATGTATGTATGTATGTATGTATGTATGTATGTATGTATGTATGTATGTATGTATGTATGCATGCATGCATCCATGCATGCATGCATGTACATGCATGTCTGCCTACCTGCCGGTCTACGTACCTACATTACAAACTTAGAAATACACACACACACACACACACACACACACAAACACACACATACATGCATACATACATACATGCATGAATGCATACATGCATACATATAGACACGTATAATTGTAGAGAATTACGAATTAAAGAGAGGCACATGCTTACCATTGGGAGATGTGGTAAGTGTCGTATATGCTCCATCAGCAGTAAAGACTGAGAGTAAAATCAATGAAAGCTTTTAAACATACATACATACATACATACATACATACATACATACATACATACATACATACATACATACATACATACATACATACATACATACATACATATGCGCACACAGAATCATACACACACACATATACATACATACATACATACATACATACATACATACATACATACATACATACATACATACATACATACATACATACATACTTACATACATACATTCTATGACATAGAAGTATAATTTGATGCGATGCTTAATGATATATTCTGTGTAATTACAGTTTTAATGCTACTACATTTAGTAGGAATATTAGTAAAGATGTCCTAAAGTTGCTCTCAATATCACAGACAGAACGTTGGCACCACCTCAGAAACACGAAGAATTATTTTGATTCTGGATTCTTTCCTTAAAAGGATTTCTCTCGACATGAAATCTCTAAACCTATCAGAAAATTACTACATTCAAAATAACAACAAATACGAATTGGACAAATTACATGTACTCGGTTGTAATACAATGGATTGGTTTCCGCAATTTTTACATCTAGATACAACGACGATTTGTTCTCCAATGGGGACATGATTGGATAGCGGTAAAAATCGTATATTGCGATATAAAATAAAACAGTGTATTGAAGAGATGAAATAATTATATAGTATTACTTTTCATAAACATTATCATAAGTTCCGATTTCCTGAAAGGTTCACATGCACTCTATTGTAGATCCCAGCACTTGTGTTTTTTCAGTGATGTAAGTTCACCAAAAGAGCATGTTGAGTTAATTTGGGAATATTTTAGATCACGATGTAAAAGTAACTAGCAACCCTCGTGTAAATAGCAAAACGCTGTATTGTGAAATACAGTGGACAAATGATCAAAACTTTTTAAATTTATTGTACTTCATAGGAATTAGAAATGTTCCGATGATGTAATTGAGGATGTGAACAGAATAAGAATTAAGAATTAAAGAGAGGCACATGCTTACCTTTGGGAGATGTGGTCAGTGTCGTATTTGTTCCATCACCTGTAAAGACTGAGAGTCAAATCAATGAAAGCTTTTCAATACATACATACATACATACATACATACATACATACATACATACATACATACATACATACATACATACGTACTATGACATTGAAGTATAATTTTATGCGTTGCTTAATGATAAATTCTGGGTAATTAAAGTTTTAATGCTACTACATTTATTAGGAGTAGGAGTATAGATGTTCTAATGTTACTCTCAATATAACTGACAGAACGTTGGCACCACCTCAGAAACACGATGAATAATTTTGTTTCTGGATTCCTTCCTTAGAAGGATCTCTCTCGATATGAAATCTCTAATCCTATTAGAAAATTACTACATGCAAAGTTACTACAAATAAGCATTGGACAAATCACATGTACTCGGTTGTAATTGAATGAACTGGTTTCCACAGATTGTACAGCTCCATACAAGGACTATTTGTGCTCACATGGAGACATGTTTGGATCGCGGTAAAAATCGCATAATGCGATGTAAAATGAAACAGTGCATTGAAGCAATGAAATAATTAGATAGTATTATTTTTTGTTCATAAATGTTATCATAAGTTCCGATTTCCTGAAAGGATCACACGCACTCTATGGTAGTTCCCAACACATCTGTTTATTCACTGATTTCAGTTCCGCAAATCAGAATGTTGTGGTTAATTTGTGAATATTTTAGATCACGATGTAACAGTAACTAGTAACGTTCGTGTAAATGGCAAAACGCTGTATTGTGAAATACATTTGACAAATGATCAGTACATTTTAAATTTATAGTACTTCATAGGAATTAGAAATGTTCCGATAATGTAAATGAGGATGTGAACAGAATATGTTGTAGAGAATTAAGAATTAAAGAGAGGCACATGTATACCTTTGGAAGATGTGGTCAGTGTGGTAGTTGTTCCATCAGCTGTAAAGACTGAGAGTTTAATCAATGAAAGCTTTTAAAAACATACATACATACATACATACATACATACATACATACATACATACATACATGAATGCATGGATGCATGCATATAAACACGAACATACATACATACGTACGTATGTACGTACATATGCAAACGCACAATCATACACACATATACATACATACACACACACATATACACACACACATACATACATACATACATACATACATACATACATACATACATACATACATACATACATACATACATACATACATACATACATGTCATGTTTAAAGAACTACATTGATAATTACACTGGTATACTTTTCAAAATGTTTTTTTATATACTCTTTTCTGATGTATTTCATGATTTTATATTATCCTGAATTTGATTAATCTGATGGAATCACTTTTGAAGAGGAAATAAAGTCAGTCAGTCAACCATAGACACACACACACACACACACACACACACACACACACACACACACATTCTATGACATTGAAGCATTATTTTATGCGTTGCTTAATGATATATTCTGTGTAATTACAGTTTTAATGCTACTGCGTTTAGTAGAAGGAGGAATAAATATGTTCTAAAGTTACTCTCGATATCACAGACAGAACGTTGGCAGCACCTCAGAAACAGAATGAATTAATTTTGTTTCTGGATTCCTTCCTTAGAAGGATCTCTCTCGATATGAAATCTCTAATCCTATTAGAAAATTACACATTCATAGTTACTACAAATAAGCATTGGACAAATCACATGTACTCGGTTGTAATTGAATGAACTGGTTTCCGCAGATTGTATATCTCCATACAAGGACGATTTATGCTCCCATGGAGACATGTTTGGATCGCGGTAAAAATCACATAATGCGATGTAAAATAAAACAGTGTATTGAAGGAATGAAATAATTATATAGTATTATTGTTTTCATAAATATTGTCATAAGTTCCGATTTCCTGAAAGGATCACAGGCACTCTATGGTAGTTCCCAACACATGTGTTTATTCAGTGATTTCAGTTCCGCAAATCAGAATGTTGTGGTTAATTTGTGAATATTTTAGATCACGATCTAACAGTAACTAGTAACGTTCGTGTAAATGGCAAAACGCTGTATTGTGAAATACATTTGACAAATGTTCAATACATTTTAAATTTATAGTACTTCATAGGAATTAGAAATGTTCCGATGATGTAATTGAGAATGTGAACAGAATATGTTGTAGAGAATTAATAATTAAAGAGAGGCACATGTATACCTTTGGAAGATGTGGTCAGTGTTGTAGTTGTTCCATCAGCTGTAAAGACTGAGAGTTTAATTAATGAAAGCTTTTAAAAACATGCATACGTACATACATGCATGGATGCATACATATAAACAGGAACATACACACATACATACATACATACATACATACATACATACATACATACATACATACATACATACATACATACATACATACATACGTACGTACGTACGTACGTACGTACGTACGTACGTGCGTGCGTGCGTGCGTGCGTGCGTACGTACGTAGGTACGTATGCACACGCACGATCATACACACATATACATACATACATACGTACGTACGTACGTAAGTACGTACATACATACATACATACATACATACATACATACATACATACATACATACATACATACATACATACATACATACATATCATGTTTAAAGAACTAAATTGATAATTACACTGGTATACTTTTCAAAATGTTTTTTTTATATATACTCTTTTCTGTTGTATTTCAGGTTTTTGTATTATCCTGAATTTGATTAATCTGATGGAATCACTTTTGAAGAGGAAATAAAATCAGTCAGTCAGAGAGTCAGTCAGTCAGTCATAAACACACACACACACACACACCATTCTATGACATTGAAGCATTATTTTATGCGTTGCTTATTGATATATTCTGTGTAATTACAGTTTTAATGCTACTGCATTTAGTAGTAGGTGGAATAAAGATGTTCTAAAGTTACTCTCAATATCACAGTCAGAACGTTTTCACCACCTCAGAAACAGAATGAATTAATTTGATTCTGTATTCCTTCCTATCTCGAAATAAAATCTCTAAACCTATCAGAAAATGACTACATTCAAAGTTACTACAAATAAGCATTCGAAAAATCACATGTACTCGGTTGTAATACAATTGATTCGTTTCCGCAATTTTTACATCTCCATACAACGACGATTTGTGCTCCCATGGGGATATGTTTGGATCACGGTAAGAATCGCATAATGTGATGTAAAATAAACCAGTGTATTGAAGTAATGAAATAATTATATAGTATTAATTTCACAAATATTATCATCCGTTCCGATTTCCTGAAAGGATAAAAGGCACTCTGTGGTAGTTCAAAACACATTATTTGATTCAGTGATTTCAGTTTCGCAATAGAGTATATTGTCTTACTTTGGGAATATTTTATATCACGATGTAAACGTAACTAGTAAATTTCGTGTAAATGTCAACACGCTGTATTGTGAAATACAGTGGACAAATGATCAGTAAATTTTAAATTTATTGTACTTCATAGGAATTAGAAATGTTCCGATGATGTAATTGAGGATGTGAACAGAATATGGTGTAGAGAATTAAGAAATAAAGAAATGCACATGCTTACCTTTGTCAGATGTGGTCAGCGCCGTATTTGTTCCATCAGCTGTAAAGACTGAGAGTGAAATCAATGAAAGCTTTTAAAAGGAATGGGTACAGGAGATGATAATGGACACAGAAGAAGAAGAAGAAGAAGAAGAAGAAGAAGAAGAAGAAGAAGAAGAAGGATAAGAGAAGGAGGAGGAGTATGAGTAAGTAGAGCAGCAACAACAAGTACGATAAAGAAGCGAATATGTTAAAGTCGAAATGACAGTAAAATTTAGATACAGAGAAAAGGATATGAAAATGGGGAGACATTCACCATTTTTTATGTTTTATCCTTCGTTGATGAGTTTTAATCTTACGAAACTGGTTGAAATATATTAAATATTGTGTTCGCAAAGATAATAAGTAATCAGGTTACGTAATAAATTTCGTTTGAAATCGCATTCTATATTTTACAAGGTTTGTTGAATCTTTGCATGAACTGGATACTAGAGTACCTTGTGTTCCATTTAGCGATTCTGACACAGGCGGATCTGAAAATATGAAAATCAAACATATAGATAGCGTAGATTCTCATTTTCCTTTCATCATAATATATAAGGGGTATCTACGAGATCCCAAATAATTAGACAACATATTTCCATTTCACACGTGAAATATTTCCGAAAATCTACCGAATTTTTTTTTTTCATTTTGTTGTCAAAAACGACAACAATACACTCTTAATCCGTAATAAGCCGCCAACATTCTTATCAAAATAATTCCTAGGGACAAAAATGCGATACGTAAATTTTCTTTACGTGCTCTTTTCTTCAGCATAAGTTGTGTTTACGATCTGTTCGATTCGATATTCATAAGCATCTCAGTCAAGAGGCGACTACGAAGTTCTATACAAAATATACTACTTAACAATATTTTGAAGCACGATATCAGATTTTATCTCAGGAATGCTACATCAACCGTAGAGCTGGCAAAGTATTTACATTATTGCGCAGTAGTATTTGGACCGATGATGTAGTAAGGCATCATGTATCATACCACATCAGGAATATCATCGACCTTTTCCGTGGGAAGCCTCAAACGTAAATGATGGCCATTTTGAACTGGCCTCAAGCCCACGGTTGTCATTAGATAATAATAACTCCATTACATCATAACAAGTGGATGATTTGTTGTAACAAGTACCACCGTGAGCAATAGCATATTATTAATGAAACCAAAATATTCTTCAAATTTGTCTTTACAGTTTTGGAGGAATTACATAAAAAATTGAAAGTGTCGGTATTTCGTTGACTGTAGAATTGTCGTTGAATGTTATTTACAACACCTATCATATTCAAAAAATGTGTTATTCGCGTACCTAATCGTCTGTCCATCTTCCTCGTGCCAATTTTAATAAGTATCACCTTGATTCCCCCCAAGCCTCTTTCAGAGAATCAGATTTATTTGCTTGCATCAGAAATGAACAAGCATGTTCCTAATAAATATTACAATGACGCCATAACATAAAGCTTTTAAACTTGTCGCAGACTCGACCTGCACAAACTGTATATGTACAGAGAACTTGAAGATATCATCCTGGGAATATATTTTAAAAAAAGCTGCACCGCGGATATATGTTGACCTTATCCATTTTGCAAGCGTTGACATAATCGAGATTTTAACGTCACTATGTGCTTGACGTGATAATGCCGTGACGCTAACATAGAAAGTGATTTTGCTATATTCCGCTTGGCTAATAAAAAAATTCAAACTGTGTGATTGGACAAACTTTTTTATTATTAATTTAATCTGTCTTTGTTAACGCACTGGTTTGGCTTTCCAGAGCATTGCGAAGACGTACGCTGAGTGACCGAAGCTAAATCAATCTGATTACAGAAATTTGTGTCCATTATGAACCTTGGTACGTGTTGTGCTAATTTAATGTATGCAGAACCTATTCGTTTGTGATATCATATCCTATAGGCAGTGGTGCAAGTAAGTCGGCATGATCATATCTTGCGTACATTTAAGACATTCATTGCCGGTAAAACCGTACAGAACAGGGGAATCTTGGAGTCGGTGCTGCACATTAAAAAACAAAGTCTTCTTTCAACAACATCTATTGGTCTTACAGTGAGTTATCTCCCAATAGATAATATCAATATTACAAAGCTTGTTGATAACATGCCATCTGGAAATGATTTTTAAAAAACCACGTATGATTTGATAAATGCAGTCACATTCAGTTTAGATTGCATCTGCTGATATTACTAGTCATCGGCCATTGATATATTCTTGCCAATTTAGGCCGACACATACCCTTTCCATGAGTACTTGGGAAATCTCTTGACGTTGGTAAAAAGCGAAGAACACACATATGCAAGCTTCAGTGTTGTGGAAACCTGACAATTTCGATGATTCAGCGAATTATTCGAAGACTGTGATACTTACAATGATGGATTCAAAAGAACGCCAAAAAAATCAAACAGGAACGTATTTTAGAAATGATTAATCGTTTGCTATTGGACACGTGGATGCATGACAAATATTGTTTTGATGGTGTTGATGTACATCTGATACGAAATCGAAGGAGTAGTACCGTGTTCCATTTGATAGTTAGCTAACAAGTACCAAGTTTAACTCCGGACAAGTTATGTGCGAAGTGTGGAAATAATACTGAAAAATGGGGAACAAAATCAATCAAACTGTTATCAGAACAACAGAAGGGAAACTCGTTACATGGAAATGGAAGTCAAAACATTCACCATTCCCCATGGACTCCGATTCCAGATCTATGATAATGTTCTCCAAGGTCAACGACCGATATGTTTTCACTCCTACATTTCAACGTGTCAAGAATATAAATCACTCGAGATGGCAGTCATTTTATACCAGAGAAACATTAGCCGGAAAATGCCCGTTTGAAGCCACATGACATGTATGCACCAATAGCAATCACGGCATTTTTATTACCATTATGCGGGCGGGTATTATTTGTAAGGATTTAACTCAATTAAAATCAATACAGCGACGAAAACGCCTCCACCCTATAGGATCAGGTCAATACCATGTGGAACTTCAGTTTGCTCAAGCTCTGGTGAACACAGTAAATATCATCTGGTATGCTGTATTCGGAATTTCTTTAGAAATCAAAAGTCTGGGGTAAGTGATAATATACTCTTAAAAAAAGATTGGAACAATAACCTGTTGATATATGTAAATAGGATTGATTATATCCATAACAGCAGCCGATACATACACTCAGTGGCGAGAAAGAAAGAGGAAGTAGAAAAAGAGACAGAAAAGTAAGATAGTGAACAATTAGTCACTACTGTAAAATAAGAGACTGATAGTATGTATCCAGAACACATTTCAACAGAGTCCATGTGTGTACAAGAAGAGGGGAAAAAAAGTCCTGATCACTGCATGACGGTATGAAAAAGAACAACACTTAATATGGTGTTAAACTCGTCACTTGGCTGAATGAATCAGAGTCCTAAACAGATAAGATTATTCTCGTTGTAAAATCGATCATTTAGTGTCAGCTGCAGCACGACAAGTTTTTGACGATGATATCAGAAGACACGTAGGAAGTGTATCTGGAAGTAGCATGGTCCCTCATCTATGACGTGAAGATTTGTACAGAATAGTATACAGACTTGAAGGAATAATCCTTACCTCTGCTGTGTTAAATTCTTTTGCAACAGACTTCGAAGTCCATTCAACGACTTTCTGACTGTTTTATCTTCGCAAGGAAACCGTTTAGTATTAACTTATGACTTATTATTACATGTGAAAAAATTACCGTCTCATTCAAAACTCATATACAGCCTCTTGGAATTCCTTCGTGTGAATCTATACCTAAAGTTATCAAAGCCTACGTAATCACCAGACAATACAGTCATTGTCTAGGAATCCATAGGTTAGCTGTCTACTTTCGGAAGACCACAGTGTAAAATATTTTTATTCTTATCGATTACCTTCTCTGGACGTCGACACCATTGACTTAATGCTGCATCCACTCTATTAAATAATGTGAGATTACAATGATCTGATAATATTATGTGCGGCCAATATTGTGTCGATTTTCTTCATCAGCGTAGTCTTGGATTCCCTGTAAAATATTGTAAGATTTCTCAATAACCGATAATAAAGTTTAAAAACGTGGTTTTGTGTATGTCTGTCTGTCTCTGTCTCAGTTCAATCAGTTAAGATACAACCATTTGAATGTACTTTTCTGTCCATATATGCATCAACAGCAACTACATTTTATTTACATGCAGAAACAAACTCATGTTTACCATTGAAGACATCGAACAGGCTATACTGTTTGCAAACAGACTCGCCACACGTGATAAACCTATGACATAATATGTCATTTCCGCTCGAGTTACAAAACATCACCTCATCATACACTGTAAGAAGACATAACCTTTCAAAACGAAGGCCTAATATTATGTCAAATTTGTTGGCGTAAATTATATTATTGACTCTTTTTTACATTCCCGTCTGGCCCTAACATGCCGCCCCGTACTACTGATATCTATTTCAGTGATCAAAAGTATAAAGTATCTTACCATCAGCGTTAGGGTCCTGATATTTGAGGACGAAGTAGTTTACCAGAGCTAAGACACAGTTGCATAAAACTACAGCTGTAAGGACAGCAATCTTTAAATTTCTTGGGCTGCAATGCATTGTTGAGCTAAGAAAAGATGGAAAAGCCACTGAAGATTAACAGATGCTTGTAATAAAACTGTGATGTAAATAAAACTCATAAAAAGTGGACATGAAATTTGAGTATTTCCTTATCATATAATTTGGCAAAATAGAAAACGTCGTACTACGTTTTTTTCTTCTTATTGCACTCTATTATAGTACTAACTCTATTACTATTAGTGCTAATGATGTTATAGGGAATAATAATAATAATAATAATAATAATACTAATACTAATAATAATAATAATTTACATTATTATTATTATCTTTATTATTATTATTATTATTATTATTATTATTATTATTATTATTATTATTATTATTATGTTGTATTTTGGGCAGGACACACGTTATGGCTGGATATTAAATAAACCATTGAGTTGTACCGTAGCTGTTACTGTTAAACAAAATTAAAATGAAAAGAACATATTCAAACTCAAAGATTTACGTTGTAAAAATATATGCTTTGATTCTAAAATTGTTTATTTTGTTTACAGTGGAAGTACAATTTCTAATAATGAACAAGCTTAATATTTAATACATATATTGCCTGATGTCTTGAATCAAACAAACAATTTAGTCATTATAAGCAATGTAAAAGCTAGATATAATTGTAACATCGTACGATCTAAGATTTTTTTTTTCTTTTTTGAAAGGCAGCCGTGTAAGACGTATTTTCATTGTTGAGATGTGAAATAACTTAATCACCGTTCACATTTCCTGAAACAAAAAAATATCAACGTATTGCCCACAAGTAGAGCTAGACTGACTGTGAAAGTTGTATCCAAATCTACTATCACATATGTAGCACATTTATAGTGAGTAGAGTCAATGCATTCCGAAACCTAGACCCCCGTGTTACGAGTTTAGGCTCTAATGAATCTATTAGAGCATTTCATTAATTATGGAATGTGGAATTTAATTTGTAGAATTTTCTTTGATTACTTTTGGATTTGATTCTATTCTTAAAATCTGTAAGTTCTTTTTCCCATTTTCAATCTTTTTCCAGGAAAATAAATTATTAATAAAATTTTACAACGCCTGCTGTTTTCACTTTTTCTTTGTTATTGTTTAAGTTCGAGTCCTGTTTGAAAATCCAAGAACGAGGACGATGATGTATGCTGAAATCTGTTTTGTGTTTATCTGCAGTTCCTTGTAGAAACACAATATTTAACACTCCGGTGTTGGAAATCCGAATACAATTTTGATAAACTGTCATTGTCCAAGAATTATGTATGAGTACATCAAATATTTCCAGAGATACGAATTAATCCTTTAAAATCCAAATGAATCGAAGTAAAGGTAACATGGATACAAAAACTAGCTACAACAAAAGAAAATGACTTAACGGTATTTGTAAAACACCCAAACTATATTTCACTACAATAAAAGATTATATCAGATGCTAATACGCAGTTTTTTAAAAAAAATCCCCAAATTGCGAAATTTAGCGTAGCCTTAACAACAATCGATCATTTTAAGATACAAAAAAAAGAAACTATTTACGTTGTTCCCTCTAACCCTGAATCAAAGTCAGAATCCAGGTGAACATTACTTGTTTATCAAAGAATAATTCTGGTCAGCCGATTTTCTGAAGAAGAAAAACATCATTTCTATTGAATAAATGTACATTACAATAGCATTGAATGAAAACAACACTAAAAAACAACAACAAAAACCCCAAACAATTAAAGCGGAAAAAGGAACAATTAAGTTAAAACTGCTATATATCAATCAGATATATGTAACACCTGACTATCCTTTGCACTTTTTACAAACGATGACAAATATAAAAGTGGCTTGGTGAACATTGTGGTGGCCATTTCTGTAGCATTGAAAAACATTGATTTCTATTTCTTATTTATTAATGTTAAAGTGAGCGTACCTAATTAAAGATGTCGATATTCAAACAAATGATGTTTACTTCCATTTAAGAAAAAAATGTAACACACTCTCTCTCTCTCTCTCTCTCTCTCTCTCTCTCTCTCTCTCTCTCTCTCTCTCTCTCTCTCTCTCTCTCTCTCTCTTTATACAGGCGTGGGGTTATAACCATATGTCAAAATATGCATAGATTAGGACCCCACAAATACAGAGTGCCCACGAGCCCATCCAAACAAATTATTTTATAACTATAGAACGAAACTAGGAACATGTAATGTAGCACCCATGAAATACTGTAATTTTGGACCCGCAAAATTGCTATTACATTGCTAGGACACACGGTAAGCTTTGATAATGGCCAAAATCCTAGCTAGTAATATTGCATGGGTCAATCCTTAAGGTTTGCGTAAAGGCCCAACTATACTATAAATGCATTTGTCTGTCTGTCTGTCTCTATAAAACACAAACACATTGACAGACAGACACTTTTATGTTAAACGTATGAAGAAATATGATACTTTTGATCGATTACAGACCGGTTAACTCTTGCCACACTGTTACAGAATATATGTTTTCAACATGACGGCATGATGTCATCTTCTCTGTATCCTCAATTTTGACCCTATGTAACATAGTACTCCCGTTTGAGTCTAAAAGGCCCATCCAATTGACTTAAGCACAGTGGTTAAACTGAGTCTTGCTAAGACCCCTCCAACTATTTCACGACTTTTACATTTTATGTTCCTGGGGATTTTTATTGCCTTTTTAATCACAGTATCTATTTCTCCTATACACACTGCCGTTGTCTCCTTGATTATTTGTAATTAAAAAAATGAGATTTTAAAAATCAGTTTAGGAATTGGGTAAGTAATAAAATTTATAAATTTACACACCCACACACATAGCAGAACTTGTGTTGAGTTTTACCGTTTTCATATATCGTGTGTTTTGGGGTGAGTGGGGTGTGGGTGGTAACGAGTCTACAAATTTAAAAGTTTATTGAAGAAAGACGAAACATTTCCTAGTATGACAATAGTATGTACTGTAACTTTAAACGAATTATTTTTCCAGTCAATGTCAGGAATTACAAAGCAATTATAAGTTTAGAAAGATCGGTCGCTCTTATTGCTAGGGTTATAAGTGAATTCCATTTGGCTTGATAATCAGCCATATTCAGAGAAAATATTTTCAAGAGAATAGTTCCCATTGGGATATCAGTAATGTCTTCTCTCTTTTCTCGTGAATGTACTTTTATTGAGCGCATGTTAGTGACTGTTATTGAGGATTTTAACCTTATCAAAAACACTTGCATTGTGCATTGTTATCACCACTTTATGTATTTCTCAATGTACTTTTTCCATTTCGTGGCGTTGAGTATGTAAATTTATAAAGGTATATCAGCCATATTTGATGTAATGTACCCAAATTGCACACGAGTAATCATGCATAATTGACTAGTGCGGTAATGATTTAATATCTCACATCAATATATTTGGATGCTTCTGTTACAGCACAGGAGTCTGACGTTTTATCAATAAAGTATAGCAAAATCTCTTTAAACATGAAATAAACTTATTTGTTTTATAAATGAACACAAAGAGAACGGCGACCACAAACCTTCACTCGATTGGACTTTTATCGCTTCAGAATCGCAAGGAGACTGAAAAAGTACGCATAAAAATTTAGAAAACAGTGACGTACCAACGATTAACTCTCAGATGACCATGCCATTAGTCCAATCCAGCAAATTAACCTCTTTTTTCACCACTGACTATACACGAACATGTAATCACCTGCATTTCAACCCGGAACACGAAAAGCTCACGTCAATTGCTTAGAGTGGAGCCGTCACCTCTGATTTATTGCATGTGTGTAGGCAAATAATAAGACATCATGTCAGTGGATCGTTTCAACAAAGCTAGAAAGTTAGTGGGTATTAAGAAACTTTCTAAAAGTAAATGCACTTACATGTCATTCAAGTTACTATGTTTGTTCCTGATTGTATTGATTCAGTTTGAAACGAAGGGTCTCTTATATTCAGTCCCGGATTACCCATTAGGCAGAGTAGGCAACTGCCTATTGGCCCCGCGACTTTTATGGGCCCCATCAGGGGCCCATATGAGACCGTGACCGTGGGTCTGGGGCCCCAAAAGTTTGACTGCCTATGGGCCTCCACGGTGCTTAATCCGGCGCTGCTTATATTCATATATCGAATTAATACTTCAATCTGTTAACTATGTTTTATCGGCATTAATGAAATTACATGTATAATGAACAGCGCGGTATACAGAATCGTGCGCATTTACTCTAGTGTACATGTTACAGGGGTTGTTTCAAAGCAATTTAGAAATCATTTTGACTGCAAATTTAGTAATCTTTTATAAAGTAAAAAAGAATTGTTTAAGTGGTAGTTGGCGGGTATGGGGTCGATTCCAGGTGTTCAATTACCATTAGGATTGTAATTACAGGTAGCTTGTCTCTCATGATTACTATTACAGTGGGATGATTACAATTACACTGAAGATTATGGTTGCTTTGTATTTACTTATCTTGTATCGTTCTGGACAGATATAATACATTGTGTAACTAAAAAGCAAACAATTTTATTTCTATATAAATGTTTATTGATAATCCAGTACATGCAAATTAACACCCTGAATGATCTCTACTTTGATCTATCAATCTTACATTTATAGCAACAATTTGAGTTGTAACTGTTGATTATACAACAGTGACAGAGCCACACATCTAAGGTTTTTATATGGGCTTTCCAAAATTCTTACCTTAGCTGTATAAACTTGGCATTCTGCTCAGAAGACAAGTAAATTATACTTATTTGACTATTGCACATTGAAGGATGATTATGATTATAGAACTGATGAAATCAATGATTATGATTATTGTTACAAGTCTCATTGTAATTGATTACAGTCACAATTGGCCCCATGCTTGGTAGTTGGTTAAGCATTTTTACCAGCTTGTAATTACAAGGCTGAATATGTTTAAATTAATTACAATGTATACCTACCTTTTGCTATATTTCTTTAAAGTCATATGGGCTAGCATATAACACAGACTTTCCTACTTAAAAATAAAAGCAGTGTTCAATGTAAATATTTATGCTGAGAAATAGAGGGCATGTTAATCATAATTAAAATAAGAAATAAAACATACATGTGTGACAGTGTGTGTGTGTGTGTGTGTGTGTGTGTTTTCATTCTCTTACAAAATGTTATCATCTCTGTTAGTGTGCACTCCTGCCACTAAATTGCTACACTCCAATTCTGAGTCTGCCCTTCTGCCTTCTTGAAGTTTAACGTAACAGCTTTATATAAATGTTGTGTCATTTTTTACGTGTTAGTTAAAATGGTTCTTTAATACAGATTCAGTTTTTTTTTCAGATTAAAATCAATTGCTTAATTTATTGCAAATCATATTTTTCTTGAATTAATCCATGACTGGTCCAGTTATAAAGCTTGCAAACTCAAAGATTTGTTCCTTCTGCCAGAAGGAATAATATCAAAGCATAGATAATCTAAACAAAAACTAATTGATTTGTTTAAATTTAAAATTAAAAAGTTCCTGTGTATTTATAAACTTTGACATTTCACATTGCTCATTCGAACAATTATGCCAACACTTCACAAATGCAGAGTGAAAAATGTTAACATTCCGAGATTGAAAGTCCAAAAAGTTGTAAAGTACGACTTTTCAGTAACTCACTAATAAAGAAAAGTCTATTTGGCACACAATAGGTCTTCCAGGAAAGTATATTTTTTTCCATTTAATTTCTTTATGAAAATGATGTTGTTTTCTTACTACCATCTATATCAAGGGCAGAGACCCATGTGGCATAGTGTTCTAAAGCGCTCTCCGTTACTGATCACTGCCATCTCACCTCAGACTGCGTGGATTCAAGTCTCAGATTTGGCCAATGTGGGTATGTGAGAAAGTGTGGCAGTAGCTTCTCGTGGGTCGGTGGTTCTTTCTGGGGGTTACCTTGGTTCTTCCTCCGCCTTTAATACTGGCTGCCATGTATAGCCTATCGTGTACTGAAAAATGGCATTAAACCAAATGACAACAACTACAACAACAATAGCAACTGTTTTTTTATGGTTTAACACCATTTTTCAACCCAAGATAGGCTATACATGGCTGTCAGTATTAATGGTGGAGAAAGAACCCGGAAAACCCTGAAAGAACCACCGACCGACGAGAAGCTACTGTGACAGACAGCGTGTTAGACCACTCAGCCACTTGGGGCCCCCTTATGGAACATTGCATTGAGAATATAAAGAAGAAAAAAATCCATCTGGATCATCTACAATTTCCCATTGCATTTACTCGACGAACTGTTGTCCGGAGATTCAGTGAAAGCCACTAGTGGGAAGGGGTTGTCGCTCCCTGCAGTAGTGTATTTAGTTTTATTTATGTTGTATTCAGGTTGTACGATTACTCCCAGCCTTTTCACCACAATCGTTATGAACTGTGAATGTCTCAGACTATTGCATGTTTTCTGGTCAGGAAACCGTATTTTCTTACTTTTTTGTATTTTTGGTATGCCATGTAAAAGTATTCTGGTACTTTTGTGTCTGTAGTGTAGGTCTGGTCCCTGTCCTTATCAACCTCTCATCTGCAATCACCCTTTTAACCTTGAGATCATGCCACATGTTTGTGCACGTACTCCTAATAAGTTTAGATGGTAGGGTACGATAAAGGTTAGTTTGTCGTGCCGATATTTGTATTCACACTGGGCTAGCTTGCATCATTCACTGTTCGTGTGACGTAATGGCTCATCCGAGCTCTTGAAAATTCTTCATAATGGACAGACATATTGATTTTGTACAATTGCTTTCACCTTACTGACCATGAATATACAACCCTGCACGCTCTGTTTCTTTAGTTCATGCAGTTAAAGCCATCATCAGATGACCTAATCATCCAGTTCCATTGGAAACTTTGCCTTCAGTGATTTCTGTTATATAGTGTATTACTGGGTTATAAAATAGGAAGTCTTCATCATTGTCCCTAATATAGTTTCATATTCCTCTTTATTCTCCTTAAAGACAGTGTTCAATGGTAATGAGGTTTCTTTCCACTAGTTTTCCTATGAAGGAACACTTTATGCTGATCACTTATTATTATTATTATTATTATTATTATTATTATTACATGATTACTGTGTCATTTCAATTCAAATACCTATTTTAAAAAATTCATATTATACACGTGTGTTAAAACCTTATGGGGTCCCAAAATGGTGGAATGACATCTTACCGTGTATTTTCAGATGTGCCTGAATTAAATTATAAATTAGTCGGTATTTTGATCATGTGATCAATATAGTCAACTAAAGAGTGTCAAAAGATAGAAATTATTCATATTATTCTATGAATTTGAACTAAACTTTTCATGTAAGATATGATTATTATTATTGTTATTATTATTATTATTATTATTATTATTATTATTATTATTATTATTATTATAAGCAGTACCATATATCTGATCTCTGTTCGTCTATTCTTTACATCATCTCATCCTGAGGCGCAGTGTGGAATTTTACAAAACTTTATAACCGCGTTATTGATGTAGTAGCCATCAATGAGAATGGCGTCATCCTTGTCGTTCGTCCTGTAATCACCGAGGGTGATGTCTAAAGATTAAATATACAAACATTGTCTATTGCTGCGACATTTTCAAATAATTTCTAACCAAACTTTATAGACCCAATCAAAATAGAACGACATATCATATATGGAACAGATTTTGCAGCATGATACATGGAATCATTGTTTCGGTTGTGATGAGAACACGGGTGTTTGGTATATATCTTTCCTTTACGAAACTGCCACTGTTGCGGCATCCTCTAAATCATTATAAAACACATTCAAAATGTTACTTTCATGGCAAACTTTCAATCGTCATTTTTGACCATTTGGTTATTATTATGAAGCAGAACGGTGGGATCAAAGGCAAAATTAAATTTATAAATTCCATTTAAGAACTAAAACAAAAACGACTATACGTCTTCTGCGTATCGACGGGCACAATGAACAGAATTCTAGCTATTTATATCAAATGACCTCAATACGTCTCCATCAAAACGTAGCTTGCTAAAACATTCAGACACCACAATGCAGTGTATTGAATATTTGTTAACAATAAGAAGGTAACACTTTTTAAACTGTGCAATAGTAAATAACAGTAGAAATAACGAAATATCCAAATATATATTGTTACACGCACAGGGGTATTCACTTGACTGAACGGTGTCAAAACCCTGTCGCGAGTCCCGCTGGAAGTTATATGTTTTCCCCAAATTTCCAAAGACTTCCATACAACTTGAGTTGTAAAATGAAAAGTCAGATGTGTCTGCTTTATTTAATAATTTTGCTTTAATCAATCGTTGACCACAGTTAAAACTATTTGACCCAACACAGCCATAAGAAAACCAATTCCCAAACGCAAAAGTTTGGAACATTATCACATCACGATTCAACTCTAATTGCGGTGTGTACTACCATTTCTTCATGCTGCTAATTAATTAACACGTGCTTTGAATTGTCCTTCACAATTTTCCAAATTGACACTATTCCATTCATGCAGACAATTCAAACTGTGCATGATGGAAACCTCGCTAGACCATCAATGACTGTAAAGATGCGTGTGGACCATCTTTTTCTTAATGTACACTGTACAAATCAATTCTCAACTGGCAAGTCGCTAGCAGTTTAATGAAATAAAATACAGGATACTTCCTGTACTCATCACGAGGTTAGAGAATGCGTTCTTCAAGCACCTTCTCTTACGAATCTAAAAAATAAGTCAACCATGACTTCAACGAAAAACAACCATACATAATACCCTACCTCCCCTTAAATTTAGCTATGTTTCACTCCAAGCACAATCCAAACAACTAGACCTAATTTACAACATTCTGGTTTCATGCAGCAAACACATTCGAGAACTTTCCTGTTCTAACACCGCACATGACTAAAAATGTATCCAACAAATACATAAAAAAACACAAAGCAAAACCGACCTCTGTCGTCACAAAGTTTGTAAATAAAAGCAATCACACTATTCATATAGCCTATGGGCGCAGTCTGATTGGATTTTAACTGCGCGACTTTTTATGTCACCCGTTGACAATATGTCTCAATCCATCCATTTAATATGGGTAGGTAATAATTTTTCCCCGTGAAATCGGAGTTAATTTGTTTCTACCATTTTGCATGTGTAACTTTGAAAACCTCAAAAATCAAGGTTCGAGTCTCAGGTTCGACCAATATGGGTATGTGTTTGCCAGCAGCTTCTCGTGGGTCGGTAGTTCTTTCCGAGGATTTCCCCAGGTTCTTCCTCCACCAATAATACTGGCCACCATATATAGCCTAGTGTGTGCTGAAACATGGCGGTAATCCCTACACCAAAAACAATATCAACTTTTGAAACATTCACGCTCACATCATATCTCCAAAGAAGGATTCAAACCATGGAAATGAGATGTTATCGCAAGATATTGGGCATATGCATTTTCCATGTAATCAACGAAGAAGTCCACAACAGGGTTATAACGAGTCATTGGATCATATGAAGACCTCTTGATCACTGTAAAAGGGCGTGAACTAAAGTGGTATGGTCATGTCTCAAGATCATCTGGACTGTCAACAAACAATCTAGCAAGACATAGTGCGCGGGTGCAGAAGAATGGCAGACAAAAAATAGATGGGAAGACAACATTAAGGAGTAGACAAGCAATGGATTTAGAGATTCCCAAAGGGCACTAGAGAACAAGGAAAGATGGAGAGAACTGGTTGTGAAGTCAACAACATCTTGTGTTAAGGGTTTGATGATGATGATGACGATGACGATGACGAAGACTACGATGGTGATGATGATGATGATGATGATGATGATGATGATCGTGTTGGTGTGAAAGGTTCTTTCACACAATCAATTATACTCCCTGAATTTGTTTAAACTAAAGAGTTGACTATTGAAATAAACTTTAGGTTACGATTGTGAAATGCATTTTATGTCTTAATGATTGTGGAGGAAGAGACATAACATCTCCAAGCTGATTATCTATTAAACGTCTACATTTTAAGATTAAAGAAAATAAAAATGTACAACATTTATTTATCCATAGGGCTAACTATTTTTAATATATCAAGTATACACTATTTCCAGTCTTCATAAAATAGCATGAGCACTAACATCAAAGGAATGGAAAGGAATTTATCTTTGAATTGAGAATTCCCTAACGTCTTTTTTCGAGAATTGATCAACTGTTAGAAATAAAGCTATTCTCTGTGTCTGTTCATGTAACTAACGCCAAGCGTATAACCGTTCTTCTAATGAAGGCGCACAATATTTCCATATCAAGAAATAGATCTCAGTGTTCTGCTAGGGAGCTCTTGTCTATTTTCATTTATTTATTTATTTCTTTATTTATTTATTTATTTATTTATTTATTTATTTATCAATCCAATGTGGCTCAAAATTTTGTTGTCTCATGCGTATGTCTATCTTTACGTTGTTGAGACTGGTTGATGATTCTTTGTAGAAATAATTACTCCAGGCTCAGTACCCACATTACTCCTTATACCTCCATTTTAAAGTAAATGGCAAGTATGAATGACATGAAAAGATAGGTACAGTGATGACAGTATGAATATGTGGCTCATGCCCAGACCTTCTTTCAAATAGACGAAATTTACTTGTCCTAGTCTATTGCCTTGAAACAACTACCTTGTCACATTGTAAAACTATATAGACAGAGATTAGACGTGTCAGAATAATGATAACTGCGAAGAACTGACAACGTACTATACAAAATCAGTTTTAACTAATATAACTGATTTCAACTCGCGTTGAATCTTTGTCAAAGGCAATTAAAACCCCCAAAACAGAAACGCAAACAATGAACACGTAATAAAGGGATTAAAACGTTAAAAATAAAATGTACATGTCTAATCAAGTGCTGTTTGGATATTTTCGATGTCACTCATTATTGTTCGTAGTTCAAATGGCAAAATAATTAGTATAAATCTACAAGAGTAAGAACAATATTGTTATATATTTCCTTAATAAAAATTGGTTTAATCGTAAACTAAATTCAAGATGATTCATATATATATATATATATATATATATATATATATATATAAAGAGAGGCAGACATAGACCGACAGACGAACACAGATAAACATGCACTTCAGTTAAACCATGAGTGGCCTACCGCAAACTGAATAACCTTAAAAATATCCACGACAGAGCAAATTTAACACCAGTCAGTGAGAACATAGTGACACGTGTTCCCTGTGGTGATTAAAGGTGCAAGAACTGTCAACATATGACTGATACCAACACATTCTCTAAGTTGGTGACGAGCGAAACATTTTTTTAGATACATAGTCAAAACAGAACGTAAATAGCAGGGAAAGTAATTTGTTACATCGCATGTAAGATATGAGGCTTTCTTTATGACAGAGAAATAGAATAAACTACAACAAAGGATATATCATCACGATCTGACTCGATGACAACGAAACAAAATAAAAAGTCCATAAACAGAACACCTCTATTTCCATAGCCTTACTCTAAACATTTTAATTAAAATGAACTACAACCATAAACAGAGTTCCGAAAGAGGAAAACAAAATTAATTTAACCAGACCCGACGCTAGGATGCAGGGTCCAAGGCAGCAAGCGGAAAGTGCAAATTGCATTGCCTGAAAGCGCGATGTCCAAGGCTGTTGCCTCGTTCGTTTTGTCCAAAGGCCGGGCCTGTACCTAACTTGACACACCACCTAAGAAGATTGAAATTAAGTGGCTTAAAACAGGAAGTCTCAAATCAAGCACCAATACTCAAATAAAGTCATTATTGGTTTATATTCCACATTTTGTATGTGTATGCTTGGTTCATTAGTCGTACATTTTCTCTTATAACTACTAATATTTGTATACATTTTATTCGTATTATTCAAGGTAGAAATTCAACAGGATATACATATCTATTGAAAGTAAAGACAACCTATATTTCAAAGTGTCACATCATTAAAATGAAAGTACGACAGTTAAAGTGATTACAATAATTTGATACGTTTATTTAACACGCAGAGTTTGAAGTTAAAGGACATCAGCAAACAATTCAGCTTCCAAATTAGCAACAGATGCACTGCATTCGGTCTGGACAGAGTAACATATTGACCGCCATATTAGCCACTACTGGAATAAACTTAGAGAGCTGAGTCATACTTATTGGAGCACATTGCTATGGGGAAGAGAGAAGGAAGACACACAGAATGGCTGTCACGAGAAGCCTGGTAAAAAACAATCGTATAACAGTGAAGAAGCTGATTAATGAATGTACAGACGAATAGAGGAAACATGAACACATAGCCAAGTATGGACAGACTGACAAAAAAAATAAGAAAATGTTCAGAAAGACAAATGAAATCTATCCAATGATATGCCCACATAGGTCAGGACTGCAGCAGGGAAAAAATATGAAGATGATATAACACGTCATGCACATATTTTCAGATAAAACAAAGATCTCATCAAAGCTAGTGTAAAACACGGAATGGACAATACTCAAGAAAAAGGAGGAATAGCGAACACGATAGACTGCATATTTAAAATAAATGGTCAACAGGACGCAACCATAATAAATGCCTGCCATAGCAGCAGCAGAGTAACCGCTCCGAATCAACAGTTTCATCACCCAAATCCAAGACAGAAATATCAACATCCAAAAGCCAGAGAGAATCTGTAGCTGCTTCTCCACCATGAACAATCTAAAAGGAAATAGGATTAATCGTGAAAACATGGAGAAAGGCGCCAAACAACAGCACTAGAATGGGACGTCCAAGACAAACAAGAGAAAGGTTGGCGAACCAAGGAACACTGGGGACAGATCAGTCTATATATACACACAATTTCGGATGTAAAAATTCGAAGATCTCTTGACTTCTATACTTTTTGTCATATGGTACCGGATCTTTTTAAGTCAGTAAGATATCGATACATTTAAGAAGTTGTGAACAAACAAGAAATGACGTGTATTTAATGAATGAGGTACAAATCCTTTTTTCCACACTGAAGCGTATAACAATCATAATTATATCTTTAATTTATACACATAACGACTAAGGATGGTGGTGTCTAAGGAAGACAACAAGAAAAGGTAGGTTGTATTGAATGAAACTGAATTGTAGAGGAATGCTTTAAAATATAGTTAATGTTTAAATTATAAACCGCTAACAGGATCGTATAATTTATTTCTATCATCGTAGTCGTCGTCATGCTAATGATGATAAGAAAGATGATACTGATCATATTCTTTTTTTCTTCTTTTCTCCTTTGTCGTGTGATTAACTTGTTTGGCAATTATGGTTATATAAGACATCGCTGCTACCATAGCTTTGGAGATCAATAACATGTCCGTAGTATTCTGGTTGTTTTCAAGTTAGAGTGTCCACCTCGGATGAGGGAGGTTGGGGTTCGAGCCCCAGTCGAGTTATACCAAATACTTACAAAAATCGTACTAAAAGCTGCCACACTAGACGCTCAGCATTAAGTGTTTAGTGGAAGGAATGTTCTATCTAGAATCAGGATAATGTGACTGGGTGGGACATTATGTCTGCGGCATGATACCCCAGTGCTAGACATCACTATAAACTACCACTTTGCAGACATCGTAGCGAAATGACTGAATTATTGTTAAACCTACGTTAAAAGTTCAAATCACACACACACACACACACACAAAGATTATTGTGTTCATGTGCATATATGTTAAGAGTATGTACATTTAAAAGGCATTCAGATTTGTAAACATGGGACATTTACGCAATCTTATGTCATATAGAATCAAGATAATAGTCATGACCCTCTGCTCTTCGCCTGATAAGCAAATTGCCTTCCAACGTAGACACATTCTCATATTTTTATATATAAAGCAAACTATCGATGCATGTCTCGCTAGGATTTTAAAACTAGGAGTCCAGGACTCCCATTTTGGTAATAATTGGAGTCCCACCAGCAAAAGTTGCAATCCCATCACAGACAATGTTGCACTTTGCAGAATTGAAGAACTGATGGTTGCCAATACGTTTAATTTCCACAGTCTTTATAACACTGACATGTATAATTGTGTCAGTGTATTCGGTGTGTCTGGTAATTCTGCACAAGGATATGTCATTTCTGTTAACAATGGATCACATGTTATTTTGGTTGAAAATTCAATTTTTGGCTGAAATGCCAGAAAGAGTCCAAAGTAATGTATTTCATTTCCATAGCCTGATGCAAAAACATTACATCTTTTGAAAGCTATGTTCATAATAGGCCACCATATCTTGAGTCATGGAATTATAGGGGTGATATCCCATTTGTCCAAACATTTGTATTATTTTGAATATAATATTCTGGTGATAATTGAAACTTTTCAATTGGTAAGCATTGCAGAATTTTATTCCCATCAAATGAATTTGGTATGGGTTTTGTGCCAAAACAGGTGACTTTAGATGCACAGAATAGCCTGACAGTGCTGTAAATCTTGTTAGTCCTTCAGGGTGAGACTGGTTTTTGTCAATCCAATGAATGGTCACATTCCAAACATTATGTCAGGCATCACACACTTTCTTTCACTTGGCTACAATTCCATCCAAACTGTCAGTTCTAGAAACTTCAGCACACTTCTGAATCTCATTAAAAATCTTTTTCAGTTTGCCATTTAACCCAAATACCAGATTTGCAAATAAAGTTTTGTCCAACTCTTGATATGTCTTGATTTCAAAGTCGCATGCACTATTTATTTGGCTACTATTAGAAATGAACACAATAATGGAAGCTAAAGTTCTGGTGTACTCGTATAATATTATAATAACCACATGTACATATCCGGATCTTTCCGTCTCTGAGATCATTCGTTGTAAATTACAGCACATTTTCATACCCAAGCTGCTAGTCAAGTCTTTAAACTTGCCGCCCAGCTATTGCAACATGTTTTTTTGATGAACGCTTATAAATTACAGCAGACAATGGTATTTACTGCACTGCTTTGTTTGGTATTTTCACAACAAATGTGGCATTAGAAAACAACCTTGACCTTATAGCATATCTTATAATCCACAACATAACATTGTCCCATATGTTTTCTGAACTACTTAATTATATTTTTACGCTAAATCTTCTTTCATATAGATATAAGAAAAGCGGCAATCTATTTAAGTGGTACTTCCAAGACACGGTGATATCCCCCATTACTGGCTCACTAATTTCAAACTGATTTATAAAGAAGATAATGCAAAGTCTGTATTTGAAATCTTTATATTCTTAGCAGGTTTAAACTTAAAAAGTGCTTTAAACTGATTCTATTCTTAAAATACAAATTTTGATTTAAATATTGATGTTTAAGTTTGAAACAGAAATTGGTATGTTTTTATCAGCAAATAGATAACTTGCTCAGGGAAGGGTTAATGGTCAGTAAGCTAATAAAGCACATGCCAGTGAACGTGCAAGAGTTTGTTGGCACAACTGGTATCAACACCAGCTTTGAAGCATGCAATATATTTTGCCTTGTGCTACAACACAACATTGTCAGATCTACCTGGCTTGGGTAAGGCAGCGTTTGAAAAGTTATAAACAGTTGTTTTCACTTTCAAAACTGAAGAAAGTTTACAGTTTTTGGCAACTCACTCACCAGTTCACCTTGTTGTTGTTGTTGCTATAGGGCTTAATGCCATTTTTCAGCACACGATAGGCTATACATGGCAGCCAGTATTATTGTAGGAGGAAAAACCAGGGAACCCCCCCCCCCGGAAAAAACAACCGACCCACGAGAAGCTACTGGCAAGCTTTCTCACATGACTATATTACCCGAATCTTAGACTCGAACCCACACAGACAGAGGTGAGTGCATTAGACCACTCGGGGCCTCTTCAGTTCACCTGGTAGTGTGACCCTTGACATGGAGAGGTGCAGAATCATACATTATACATGCCCAGATAACGGTAAATATGGTGGTGAATGCAGTTAATATTGACTTGCCAAACTAATAGAAATAGACTGAAAGAACTTAACCCAGATTAACAACTTTGACAAGTTTATTGTCTGACTTGAACAACAAATAGTTTGGGATGATGGGCTTTAGAAGTGGATAAGCACCGATTATTTCTTTCTAGCTGGAACTGTATGTTGTGCTAGTTAGATATTTTTTAATTACTGTCTGCATTATATATTCATCCTACCTAATCAAAATTATGATCACCAGGGTACTATTATCCCAGACCATATTTTGATGCAGGGTCATAAACATCCAGAGAACATGACTCTCAATGATGTCACAACCATAAAATATGTTTAAACTGATCAACATAGTCATGCAGATATAAACATTTGTCAAAAGTCCTATTATTATCATTTGAAAAATGAAATAAATAAACTTACCATGAGAAAAAAGTGAATTTCACTAATTGTCTTTCTTTCAATCAGTAAGTCCACATGACTCACAGCTGATATAGAAATGTTATTATTGATATTCTGAGGTACATCTTTTATTATCATAATTTGTAGAATCTAAATCAAACATTTTTGTGATTTTTTATTATGGTTTAATGCCATTTTCAGCACAATATAGGCTAAACATGGCGGCCAGTATTAATGGTGGAGGAAAAACTGGTGGGGGTTAGAAGCCAGACGATCCCCGGAAAGAACCACCGACCCACGCGAAGCTACTGGCAAGCTTTCTCACATAACTATATTTGCCGAATTTTAGACTCAAACACACGCAGACAGAGGTCAGATGGCAGTGGTTCGTAATGGACAGTGCTTTAGACCACTCGGACAGTCAGGGCCCCCTATAAATCAAATATAAATTTATGATGTATTTGATAACCAAAATAGTACCATCTGTATTATTGCCTACCGGTATTTTAAACTGGATTTTCTATCCGATATATATGCAATTTTTTTTACTTAAACAGTAAATTTTCAATCAGGCTTTATGAGAATCTCATTATTAACTTTTTGACCAATTTATTATTTATAAGTTGGTTTGATAATGGGAAGATATACAATACATGAAAAAAGAAACTGTAACATTATGTCTTCTGTCTCTGATTACTTAAACTTTTCAACATATAAGTTATCATAGATGCATGCCAGTTTAAAAGTATTTTTTTAAAAATAGCAAATTACATTCAAAGATCTGAACTTATGCATATTCAAAATTTCAATTAAATATTGGAAAACAATCATATACAAATTTTTAACAATAAATCATAAGCAAATATTTTTATTTAAAAAATATGAATATAATTTTTCCCAATTAGATTATTTCACCTTCTGCATCAAAGTCTATTCCAAAATGAAGATTATGAAAAATATAATAAAAACTTGAGGGATATTAAATCAATTTCCTTAATGTAATTTTTTTTTCTCCTTTACACTTAAGTTTTCTATGTGCTATTGATGTTTCTCTGCAATATATTATTTCTACGGCACATGTGTACAATGGTGTTACAGTAAGTAATAAACTGCTGGAGGTGCGTCAAAATGGGTGATGTACTGCACAATCTGTACGACAACGGGTCGTTTAGGTGATAGCTCGTTAGAAGGGTATGAAGAAAGATATGTCCTTTGTTATCCATACTTTGTTTAAATAACTAATGTTTCTAAAGTAATGAACGATATCACTATGAAAGAAGTATATCTCTGAAAAAGGGGAAAATACGTGCTGAAGACAGTGATGTGCGTCAAAACCGAGTAGTCCAGGATATATCATTACACAATTTACAGTATACCAGAGGTAAGGGGCAAACAATCCGCGTGCTGTTAAACTGTATTAAATCCATTTATTCTTCTATACTTTAACATAATCAAAATATTAATTAGGAGAGATGATGAATTAAGTTCCCACTTGGTTGTCCTGAAATACTGAAACTTAACGTAAATAGCGCAAGTTAACAACAATTCTTTGCAATCGACTATCGAATCCGCTGAGCATACTTACACTGCCATGCTAATTTACATATAATCCGAAACATCAGCTAGTTTTAATATAGCAATTGGGGGTTCTTCAGCATGAACCATTAAAAAGATACAACAAATTATCGAATTTCGCAAATGCTTTTCGACATTCTTCTTCCATATTTTCTAACTACTTTCCATGACTTCTGGACCGGAGAGTTTCCGTTTATCTCCCCTATAATAATAATAATAATAATAATAATAATAATAATAATAATAATAATAACGAGGACTTTGTATAGCGCCTAATCTTTTGAAGCTCTAAGCGTTTTACACCATCAATAATGATATGACTTTACTACAGAACAACAAATGACAAAAACAATGAAATTGGAAAACATAAAAACATGCTGAAAACATATAAGATACAAAACATGATTAGGTCGCTAAGTTTGTCCCTGCAGTCGAAACAGGTGAGTTTTAAGAGCACTCTTAAAAGGGACCACTGTGTCTTTGTGTCTAATTTCAATGGGCAATTCGTTCCACGTCGCCGGGCCCTGGTGTGCAAACGAACGTTGTCCATATGACTTTATTTTCACCTTGGGAACAATGAGTATACGATTATCAGAAGAAGAGCGTAAGGATCTAGCTGGTGTATACACACGGGTGAGGCTGGATAGGTATGTTGGACTGGAGTCTCTTATTTGAAACATAGCACAGAGAACAAATTTTGTGTTTGATTCTGTATCGAATTGATAGCCAATGTAGGGTACAGAGCAGTGGTGAGATGTGCTCTGATCGAGGTACTCTAAAGATGATCCGTGCAGCTGTGTTTTGAACTTTTAAAGTTTCTGGATTAAATATTGTGACGAACCAGACAGAATTGAGTTACAATAGTCCAGTCTTGAAAGTACTAATGAACACACAAGTGTTTTAGTGGCATCAACTGAAAGATATTTACGAATGGAACTCTCGATTCAAGATATGCAGCCTTGCATATGTTCATGACATGTTGGTGCAATGTGAGAGTATTGTCTAGAGTAACGCCTAGGTTCCGTACTGACTGAGAATTTAATGTTGGTGTTGCTGATATTTATTGTCTGAGGTAAAGGACGTGAATGAGAAAGTCTTTGTGTTGTGATCAGAATAGCCTCAGTTTTATCATCATTCATGTGCAGCTTGTTACATGTCATCCATGATTTCACATCAGAAATGCACTTCTCTACTCCATGGATGGTAGCATCAACTTCAGTTGGGTGGCTAGACTTGTATATTTGGGTGTCATCAGCATACAAATGGTGCGACACTGGGTGATGTTCTATGGCACTTGAGAGCGGCTGAGTATACAGAATGAAGAGAACAGGTCCAAGAACAGATCCCAGTGGAACACCACAACATACGTCAACTGGGCTGGAGTGTATTCCATTTGCAGATATAATTTGTGTCCTGTTGACTAAGTAGGACTTCAACCACTATAAGGCTATATTCTGAATGCCAAATACATGCTGGAGACGGTGAAGTAATATATCATGGTCTATTGTGTCAAATGCTGCAGATAAATCCTTTAGAGTGAGGACTGTAATTTTTCCACTATCCAAAGTAGAGAGAATGTCAGAAGATTAGTTTCCGTACTGTGGCAAGGGCGATATGTAGTCTGTACATTGCTAAAAAAGATTGTTTGAATTCAAATGAGATACAAGTTGAGTTAGAACAACCTTTCCTAAGATTTTTTTATATGAATGGGAGATTATAAACTAGGCGGTAGTTCTTTAAATCGTTATAGTCCAGTGTTGGTTTCTTCAGCAGTGGCTTTACGATGGCAGTTTTGAAAAATGATGGGAATTCCCCTGATGAGAGAGATATATAAGTAACATGAGTTAGTGAAGGCAATATTGGGTCTAAGCACTCAAGCAGCAGTGATGTCGGAATTGGATCAAGTTCACAAGACTTTGGTGCACTTTTCATCACGATTGTCCGTACTAAATCAATAGAAACAGGTTCAAATGCTCCTAACGGTTGTCGCTGAAAGTCTGCATCATAACTCTATGGTGACAAATCAGTTGAAATTGTACTGTCAAGCGAATCTCTAATGGTTTGTACTTTGTCATCGAAGAAATTTGCAAATTGTCTGGTAGGTCTAGTGGAGAGAAGGTTGTTGGAAGTGGTGTTCATTTGTTCCTTGACATTAGTTTGTTAGTTATCTCGAAGAGTTCTTTGCAGCTGGAACTCTCTGTGATCGTAGTACTGTAGTGGGATGATTTGGCTAAATGGACTATGTTTGTGACCATCTTCTTAGCGGCTTCGTAGATTTGTTTATGAATAGTGAGTCGGTGGAAAGCCAAAGCCTCTCTGCTTTTCGGCGATGTCTTTTAGCAGTGCGAAGCTGGTCCCTAAAACTGCTACACCATGGAGAACACTTTTTTTTTTATTGATACTCTGCATTTGGTGGCTGGGGCATGTTTTTCAAGCAATGAACGCAGGCAGTTATCAAGTTGTTCCGCTGTTGGATGTAAGAAAGTTGTTAGGTTTTCTTGGATGTCATGCACGAATTTGGTTCTATTTATCATACAGATGTTTCTTTTAGTAGCAAATAGAGGTGGAAGGTTAGGGACTGATACGTCGAGATGGCATACAATGCGGAGGTGATCCGATGCAAGTTTGTGGGATACAAGGGTGGATTGCAGAATATTATCATCAGGTCTATAAAGAAACAAATCTAAAATGTGACCAAGTTTATGGGTAGGTTGGTTAACTGACTGTTTAAGATTGAAAACATGAATGGAATCTAGGAGTTTTGACATGTATGGTTTACCAGGTCAGTCAAAGTGAAAGTTGAAATCTCGAAGAATAATTAGGTTGCCACCTATCGAATTTCCATACTCTAGAAGATTTGGAAACTGCTCCAAAAAGAGAGATTCAGTCAGCTTGTTTTTTCTACTAGGAGGAGGACGGTAGAGACAGAAAAAATGGACTGATCTTTGTTCCAGTGTGAGCGTTGTTTGGACTAGTTCAAACGATGTGTGGCAGAAATTGAAGGTTGTGTTGTACTTAAGGCATTTGATCACGGAATTCTTTGTAATTACAGCAATTCCACCTCCACGAGAGTTGCGGGGGAACGACCTGATGGAGTAATCGCTGGGTGTTAAATCCGCACACTTAGATTCATCATCTGCGGAATGTAACCAAGTTTCTGTCAGGAAGAAGACGTCAATATTCTGGTCGTTGATAAAATTAACAATTTCTGTGCGCTTTTCCGGTGATCCTACTGATTGAGCGTTGAATAATGCAATACGTAGTGGTATCCCTGGGACAGTTGACTCAACGGTTGACGATTTAAGAGGAATATGAACCAGGTACTTAAAATTAACGGCAGAATTTTTAAGTTGTTTATCCGTTACGGGCGAAAGGGAGATAACTGGAATTCTTCTTCCTGTACTACGCCGGCCAGCTTTGAAAGAACGTTTCTTTTTTCGCTTCCGTTTACATTTAAGAAATGATGAATGTATTCCCAGTTCGTTTAGTCTTGAGCACAACCAAGGTGTGGTCATTTAATCCAATTAATGAGGGTTCATCGTATTGTAAGCGGTCACGTGACGGCGGTTTATTCAAAAACAAATGACGTCTTAACATTGGGACAAAACAGCTGAGAAAAGTTCTAATTGTTCTCGTTTCCAAAACAAGGAGATGAATTAACACATCCTTACGGAACAGCCAATGCATGATGAAACACAATAATGTAGACG
Organism: Unio delphinus; assembly: GCA_029339505.1. Lineage (NCBI taxonomy): Eukaryota > Metazoa > Mollusca > Bivalvia > Unionida > Unionidae > Unio > Unio delphinus. Next base: position 2,097,729 of record JAQISU010000026.1, read on the forward strand.
ATGATAGAGAACAAGCACAAATATCATAAATATAGCACAAAATCGGAAGAGCCTATCTCGAGTAGTTAAGCGATGGCGACCATCAATATATATATATATATATATATATATATATATATATATATATATATATATATATATATATATATATATATATATATATATATATATATTAATACAACAGAATCTCTTTGTACAATCACTTTTGAAATAACTTCCGTTTGGGGATATCTAATCTAATTTTTCATTTTCAAAGCATGAACAATCGGAAATGAAATCAGGGTTTCCCTGTCGTTGAACTTGAAGAAGCACATGCTACAAAAGGTCAACACCGAAAGGACCAGAAAAAATGAAATGTAAGGAACAATGTTGGAACTTGTACATATAAAAACTGTGTCGTCCTCAGCGTTTTGGATAAATGTAAGTTTCTCATCCTCTATCCAAAATATAAAATATAATGAAAATTCTTGGTAAGATTTTGAAACTGAAATTCTATTTTTTTAAAGACAGCGCAGGAGCAAGATAAGAAAAGAAGAAACAACATAAATACTACTATTACTACTACTACTACTACTACTACTACTACTATTACTGATAATAATAATAATAACAACAAGAATAATAATAATAATAATAATAATAATAATAATAATAATAATAATAATAAGAATAATAATAATAATAATAATAATAATAATAATAATAATAATATACCAAGGTACTAATTATTGGCACATTCAAGTCCATCAAAGTACTGCCCAAAGTGATATAGACCCAAGACAATTCGGATCGACTCCGGGTGAAATTAAGACAATTCATCCCAACTGAAAAAACAGAAACATGGTTAACAACATCAGGCGATGAGCCCAAGTGCGCGGATCTGATACCCACCCGTTACTCCATCAAGTTGTTCTCCCGCCACTCTTGCAGAGGTGGATTGGCGTCATGGCAAAAATATTCCATGATAAAACGTCTTAAATACAACAAAACTTTCAATTTCTGCCACACATCGTTTGAATTAGTCCAAGCAAACAACATTCACACTGGAACAAAGGTCAGTCCATTTTTTCTGCCTCTATCGCACTCCTCCTAGTAGAAAAAACAAGTTGACTTAAAATCTCTCTTTTTGGAACAGTTTCCTAGTCTCCTGGGAAATGGAAATTCGATAGATGGCAACCTGATTATTCTGGGAGATTTAAATTTTCACTTTGATTGTTCTGGAAACCCATACACATACAATCCTAGATTCCATTCATGTTTTCAACCTTAAACATTCAGTTAATCAACCCACCCATAAATATGGTCACATTTTAGACTGGAGTCTTCACGACCTGATGATGATATTCACTTGTCCATCGGTGTATCCCACGAACTTGTAATCAGATCAGCTCTTCATTATATGCCATCTGGACGTATCAGTCCCTAACCCTCCACCTGTATTTGCTACTAAGAGAAACCTCCGTATGATATATAGAACTAAACTAATGCATGAAATTCAAACAAACGAAACAACTTGCTTACCTTCTACAGCAGAACAACTCGATAACTGCCTGCTTTCATTGCTTGAAAAACATGCCCCAGCCACCAAGTGCAGAGTATCAATTCAAAAGTGTTCCCCGTGGTATAGCAATGTTAGAGGTACCAGCTTCGAACTGCTAAAAGAGATCGCGCCAGGTAGCATCATTATCATAATCATTTCTTACAAGTACAACTGTATGTTTGACTCCGAAAGTTACCTTTCTATCATTTCTACAAAATCTAAAGGTACGTTACAATGGAATTACACAGGAAAATCTTCCACGATCACATTTTAACATTAATTGACGCGCTCTAAAACCAATATTGAAATCTGGGTTGTCATGAACCAAAGATAATAAACGGCATCGTTGGTCTGCAAAGATTTTGTTGTCGTCTTAACAATATTATGTCTAGAATCAGGATATTCAGCATTATCTTTTGCAAACATTATTGATGGACCAACTGATCTTGTATAATCATCTGAATATCTTGCTAGACCTATTATTATTGTAGCAACGTCAACATTAACCCGAATGGTTTCAAATTTTCTTCCATCTGTCATGTATGCAGTAGGTTCGAATAACACCATAATTCCATTATTGACAAAACCAACTCTGATATTAGCTCTGTATTCTCTATTAGCGAGGACGTCTGTTACAAGTTCCCCTTCTACTTCAATACATGCTTCCGCGGGTAAGAAATATCTACTTGTATCCTGAACTTGCAGTTCGTTTTATCCACGCCGATTTAGTTGTCTTGCTTCATAAGAATAATAATGATAATCGCGTACACGAATTCATCTTCGAGTAATGGTTTGTAAATAGCAAACAATGGATTGGATATATGTTTAAACATTTTATTATAATTGGTATCGTCTAACACGAAGACCATATCCTGTTATCAGACTTGTATTTATATTTCTTTCTGCTTCATCAGCCAAATCTGCTAGTGTTTTATTTGCGGCTTGATTTATTATATTACTGACATTAGCAGGCAACACTTCATTGCTGGGTAATTGTACTGGTTGAGGTTTTCGTCGTTAATCGTGCTAATCTATCCTTAATTGCCAAAAAACGCCTTACCGTCAAGATTAGAAATTTCACCAGGAGTTTTATCAACGCCAATAGCTTTCATTCCTAATTGTTTTGTAATCAGCATTGCCTTTTTGTTTTATAGCTATTCTTCTAAATAAACCCTGAACTGAGTCCATCTCCGTAGAGCGCTTCGTATGCTGGTAATAGCAAATTTATCACTCTGATCATAATCGGTCCACGTGAAGCATCATGTATAATCATCTTTTTTATTTATTTATTTATTTATTTATTTATTTATTTATTTATTTATTTATTTATTTATTCACTGTGATAATCATCAGCAATTTCATCAATAAGAGATTGAAAAACAAATATATCCATGATGCCACCTGTAAATAATCATTGACAAATAACTGCTTGATTAATAATTTCTGGAGAATTATTTCCAACATGTTTTCATCCAATTAGAATTTCTAATCGTACAGTATCAGAAAGGACGTTGTTAGGACAAGACATAAGGCCACTTCCTCAAGTGGTACTTCCTCATCCGGCTGCTCCTTTTTCCTTCTTACTTGGTGAAGAACGCAATTCCCAAATTTGTCTAATTTTCTCAAATTTCAGGCCTTTTCCTTTTCTCGTTCAGTATCTTTGCCACTTAATGCTTGAGATGGTCGCTTTGATTGTTGTTTTTGTGGTTGCTGCTTTTGTGATTGATTTGCCGTTGTTGTTTTTGTGTAGTATTTTTATTTATACCATCACTTTATTCAATATATCTTGTATCCTTTTTTATATATATCGATCCTATTTATAAATCAAAACGTGCCAGTCCTTGCGGCTTACGGAATGATCACGGTACTCGGGTATCAGGAATTGTTTTGTTTGATCCAAGCCTTCTACGGGAAGTACAGGTAATCTTACCGCTTCAGTTGTTTATGTAGGTAATATACTATTTTAAAATTAAATTTATCGTTCAGTTCATCTCTCTGTGTCTCTCTCTTGCTATTTTATGCTCTAATTCTGGTTCTCGTATATGATATTTTATACCGCCCATATATAATATATTATAGTTAAATTGAGGCTGAGAAATCGTGAGGGAATTATCGAAAACAATTTACCAGATGGCTAATAAGCGCATAGAAGCAATATCGAAGCGATAAGTTGATTCATCACGAATGTTTTCGACAGTGGCGAGCATTACTTGCTCTAAAAGGATAAACGGTTTTGAACTTCGACCAATAACCGTTACTCGTTTTTAAATCGATTATCAACCTGTTTAGTATAGGTGGAGATATCACCTCCATATGAACAATAACATCGATAATTGTATTATTCTGTTGCGTCAGCATATTTATGTGAATTACTAATATTGCAATGTTTCTTATTGTCAGTATTCCAAATAGGCATTTACCTATTTTACTAATGAAGGGCAAAGCATCTCTCTGACACATTTAAAGTTGTAAAACATCTTCCTCAATTAACTTATTCGTTAATGAGATTGCTGTCGTTTTAAGACTTATTATAACTGTGAAATATTACCATTTTTGTAGCAACATCTGTGACAATATTTGATAAATTCAACTAAAGAATTCCGTGAAAGCCTGATTTAAAAGTGTGAATCCACTTATAGGCTGAACCATACAAAGTGGGATATGCTGGAGATAACCCCTATTTCAACTTGTTTTTGTTCTGATACTGCGCACCCTGAATTCAGAGTTTGAAAAAAACACAATCCTACGAACCAAATAGATATTCCATCCATACCTTTAGAGAAAGAAAGAGATCTGAGAGATTTGGCGCCAAAAAGAAGAAAAGGAAATAGAAGGTACGAGAAAAGAATGGAATGGACGATAGGCCTGTCATTTTCTTTCCCAAATACGAAGGAATTTTTCTTCATAATTTGGTATTGAGTTAAATTACAAAATATTTGACCTAGTCGTTTGCGACGTGTATTCGATTGCGTGCGTGTTCTGTAAAATGCTTCTTTTAATGGCTGAGAAACATTCTCCGTTGGTTGCCATGATGGCGTGGATCCATCGGCCCACTTAACCAAGTAATGCTTCTTCCCAGAAATCCATTTAGATTTCAAAAGTTTATCAACTGAGTACCATTCTGTAATATTGTTGTTTGGTGCGTGATCATTGCTCGCTCGATCATGTGGTGCCTGAGTCGACCGAGGGACTACATTAGATGCATCCTGTGTCGGGGGACGATAATCTCTAGGATTTTTATAGTGCTTAAGCCTATTGGCGTGTAAAAGTGATTTCATTTCTTTATTGTCTGAACAACGGCGTTATCTGTAGGTGTTATTCGGAACTAATTTAGTAACGTAATATGGACCCTTCCATCGGGGATAACGTTTCTTTGATAACCCTACGGGTATATGTGAAGTTTGTAGGTGTACATAATCTTCAACACGAGAGGAGGGTTCCTTCGCTTTCTAGTCAAACCTCTGTTTGCTTGTGTGTTGCGATTCACGTGTATTTGCTTTAGCTAGTTCTTTAATTATTTTTAATCTTTGAATTAACTGATATATGAACTGTTGTGTTTGTTTCTGGACAGTTTCTCGTGGTTTTAGAGGCGCATCTAAAGGTAAAGTCATTTCTTTCCCAAAGACTATGTAATAAGGCAAGTAGCAGTATAGTTAACTGCTGGACTCATTCGGAATACCATCATTACGCTGGGCAATATGGACGACCAGTCATCTTAGTGTTTACTACAGTATGCACGAAGCGCTTGACTAATTGTGCTGTTCGTACGTTCATACGAGCATTAATTCGATGGTGATATGAACTGGTATGGCGAAGTGTTACTTGAAATAATTCACAAAGTGCTAAGACAATTTGAGTCATAAAGTTTCGTCCACAATAACTGACAAGTGTTCGCGGTGCACCATAACGTGTGAATATTTCATTGTACAAAACACTGGCGGTTTCTGCTGCTGTTTGAGAACGTAAGGGAAGGGCTTCACACTAATGTGACAAACTATCTGTCACCAATAAGATATACTGGTAACCTTCCTTACTTTTTGGCATGCACAAAATGTCCATGTGCCACCGAAAAGATACGTCTTCGGGAGGCAATGGTTTTAATGGGGCCTTTCGCGCATTTGTGTCTCGTTTAATCAGCTGATATCAAGAGCATGATGTAATGTAGTAATACACATTTTGAGCCAATAGTATTTTTGTTTGATAGCTTAATATGTTTTTCGGACACCTAAATGACAACCTCCTGCTTTTGAATCGTGATAAGACAGAAGAACATTGAGTCTCAAATTTGTGGGTAGAGCAACTTGTTTTATGAGTTGATCTTATGAAGTTTTGTCTTTTTCTCGAGGCTGGAAAAATGATGTAATACACCATTGATAAGTTCACACTGACTTTCTTCATATGGAATAGTATTTGCGCGACGAGTGTTTTCTGGTAATATTCCTTGCTCTAAGTAAACATATATGTCCTTAAAATCAGGGCACTCGCGCTGATATTGGGCGAGATCTGGTAGTTCAGAAGAAATACTACTTGGTGTGCTATGATTAGTGTGTACTGCAGATACGTTATGAATATCTTCCTTATCGCAATAGAATGTAATTTCTGTGAAGTTTTTTGAATGGAGTGAACATGTGATTCTGATTTAGCAGTCTGTGTGTCTATGTAGTCTGGAGATTTCTCTGATTGACTGTGAGTGTTATCTGTTTGTTCGTAGTGTCGACGTGAGAGTGCATCGGTATTTGTGTTTTTATGTCCTGGAGTGTATACGAGATCTGTGAGTGTTATCTGTTTGTTCGTAGTGTCGATGTGAAAGTGCATTGGCATTTATGTATTTATGTCCTGGAGTGTATACGAGATCGAAATCGTATTCTTGCAAGCGAAGTGACCAACGAATTAGTCTGTTTGATGTGTGCTTAACTGTCTTAAGCCACACTAGTGCTTTGTGATCTGTAATGACAGTGATTTTCTGATGTGATAGGTACACATGATATGTTCTGATACCTTCCAAAACAACTAAACATACTTGTTCAGTAACTGACCATCGTTTTTTAGCGTCTCTTAAACCTCGTTCACCATAAGCAATTACACGTTCTTTGTCATCTGTCCCTATTTGAGACCTGCCGCTAGCATCACATGTGAGCCTAAATGGTTCATTAAAATCAGGATAAGCCAATATATGTGCTGTATTCAAAGCTGTCTTAAGAGTTTCAAATGCTTTTTGACATTTCTCTATCCAACAGAATAATTTTTTTCATGCTGCTGATATTGTAAAATATCCGTGAACAAATTTTCTGAAATAGTGGCACAAAACTAGAAACCTCCTTAACATCTTTCTGTGTTTTAGGAACAGGAAACTGTGTAACTGTGTTTATTTTAGATTCATCTACCTTGATTCCTTTTGTTGAGAATTTATGACCAAGATAAACAAATTCAGAAGCTGCAAATACGCATTTTGATGTTTTGAGTGCCAAGTTTGCTTGACTTAACCAATCAAAAATGAGTTCAAGATATTTAAGGTGTTCTTCAAATGAATTGGAAAAAATGATGTCATCTATGTATGCAAGACATGTTGACAATGGTATACCTCTAAGAACATGAGCTAAAAGAACACAATAGGTGGCGGGTGCATTTATGAGTCCATATGGCATTACATTCCATTGGTAATGACCACGTGATGTTTTAAAAGAGCTCTTATGTTTTGTCAGTGGTTCCATTTTAATTTGCCAAAATGCTGAATTTAAATCTAAAATACTGAAAAGATATGGTTGAGTTTGTCCAACTGCATCGATGACATCTTCTAATCGTGGAAGAGGGGATGCCATTGGTTGTGTCACCTGATTAAGTTTCATATAGTCAATAGCAAAACGATATTCACAATTTTTCTTTTTGACCAACACAATTGAGGATGCATAACTAGATGAACTGGGTTCAATTAGTTGATGTTCTAATAATTCATCTACCTGTCTATAAATTTCTTTATTGACGTGCAGTGACGCACGATAAGGATGACAACGAATTGGGATGGAATCACCTGTCTGTATCCGATGGGTAAATACAGTAGTACTACCCAATTAGTCTAAGTTTAGAGCAAAAACATCCCTATGATTATTAAAAAATGAGTGAAGTCTTTGGTTTCCTGTCAAATCTGAACAATGTAAATCAAAATTAATTGGTTCTAATGGATTATTAGTTTGCTTGTTCATGAAGTCAGGTGTGTCATTCTTGTGAAGAGTGTCATCATTAATGTTAAATATGGTTTGTGGGTGTAGTACGTCTTACATGCATATACATTGGGGGAGGGTTAATTAATTGTACAAAGTTCTTTTTTGGAAACCGTCACAATTGTTCTAGCTGGCAGAATTGTAGAGTTTGGCATTTTATAAGACGGTTCAAGTAAAACAGATATTCCTTTTGGAATTTTGCTAATACGTACTGCAACTGCGGTTACAGAGTTTGGTTGAATGATTGTAGATTTCATGACGCGAACGAGTCCGGCTGATTATGAATTAAATTTATGATTACCGTATCGTTTAGCAAGGAGAGAGTTTGCGTATCTAGATTCACAACAGCTTTGTATTTAGTCAAAAAATATATACCCAAAATCACTGAATGATGTAAAGCAGGTACAACATAGAACGAATGAGAGAAGCGTATGCCTCCTATTTTCAAATTAGGTTGAATAAGACCTGAAACACTATGATGTTTGCCTCCAGCTCCTACACTTTGAGAAATATTTGATGGTTTGTAGTGACTTGAATTCATAACTGTACGGTAGAGAAATATTCCATTACTTGCAGAGATATGTGCGCCCGAATCAACAAGTGCATGAGTTTCTTGTCTCTGACGTTGGTAGGAATGAGATTTTATGAACTGCTTCTACTATGGTCACTTGGTGCTCTCGAGCTTGTTTGTGGCAAGGTTGTGTCCTTTGATTTGGCGCGAATTTTTATTGTTGTCCACTACTATTATGTAAAGTTGTCGAATTTATTCTCCATCGACTTTTACGATTATGGATTTGAAATCTTCTCTACCAACTTTTATTAGAATTTTTATCATAAAGTGGTCGTAGTATTATTAATTTTCGATGGCAGTGCGAGAGGTCCGTGGATGCTGTAATATTCTCCGCCAACTTTTACGAGAACTTTTGTGGAATTGTTCTCATAAACTCATAGACTATTAAGTTTGGAATCCGGAATGACAGAGAAAAGAGAAGAATGAGTTCCTTAGAGAAGGTGCCACAAAGATGATGAAACGCGTCTGGGGAGAAGGTATGAGATCTAATCTGTAATGAGAGAGACAAATCTTTTTCTAGCTTCAGGATAAAGGAGCTTTATTTAAAAATCAACACATATATTACTACATTCTAGAAATACATCTATAAACTTTATAATCAAAATGCATGAAAACCATATAAAATTATATTTTCCTTTTAAGCTTTCCAACTTCATTCATTTGTATAATTTCTTCATTTTAGAATATAATACGGATAGTTAAATCTCTATCAATTTCATAATAGCCAAAGAGTATAAAATGTAATAGCTGCAATTAATGCAACAATCAATTTTAAAAAAGTATTTTACTCACTTTAAAATAGAATATTGATTTGGAATATGTTACCAGATATTATTCTTTGTTACTTAAGGAACACTTTATTTCAACATTGAATCTAAACATGAAGTTGGTAGCGAATTTGTCTTTAACAAACCAAATTACCGAAATATAATTAAATATGAATTTTTAAAATAATTAAACATTCCATTACAATGTATTATACATAAAAGAATTCAGTGAACCATTTTGCAAACATATGAACTTTTCCGTTAAAATCTCGAACATTGAAAAGTGCCTATATCTTTAAGAAGTTCACGAACATAGTACATTACAATGATAATAATATGTTGTGAACATTACTGGACGATTTTTCCACCACCAGGTTACAATCAGTGACCGAGAGTGTAACATTTTCCGCTCTAACGGTCTAGGAAAAGGTCAATTCAGAGTGATAAGCAAACAAAATAGCAAACAGTATATTCAACTAAGAAAGAATATAAAGGTATTTCTAAACATTAGCATTGGGCGACGGGCTGTAGATCCAATAAGGTTGAATTTTCAACCAGGCAATTTTCAACATTTATAAATGACACCCTTTACTACATAGACATAAAAAAAATGTTAACAATGGATAAAGTAACACACGTTTATAACCTTTTAAAACCTGTTAGAAATATTAAGCAGCCTTGAAAACTGAAATTTATCTGATGATTTTGTTCATAAATGTAAATTTCATACAATAATATTTATTACACTTACTGGTACAGTTCAAATTCCATCCTATTGTGTAGCATTGGGATTATCTGATATTATGGTAAAGTTTAATATCTGTACTATTGTATGGCATTTGGAGTCGGACATATTGGTAAAGTACAGTTTCTGTCCCATTACATGCCACTTTCAGAACCAAATTTAATAACAAACATCAAGTTAGGTCCTCTTGTATGGTATTTTCTATAGCAGACACAATTGTACAGTTCATTTTCTGTCGTTTTGTATGGCATTTTGTGTAGCAGACATATTTGTAGTGTTTAGTTTCTGTCGTTTTGTATGGCATTTTGTGTAGCAGACATATTTGTAGTGTTTAGTTTATGTCCTATTGTATGGCACTTTTTGCAGCAGACATAGGCGTAAGGTTCACTGTCTGTCGTATTGTATGACATTATAACATTTTGTGTAGCAGACATAGTTGTATGGTTCAGTTTTAGTGTTACTATATGGCACTTTGTGTAGCAGACATAGCTGTAGTGTTCAGTTTCTCTCGTATTGTATGGCATTTTGTGTAGCAGACATAGGTGTAGTGTTAAATTTCTGTCTTATTGTATAGCACTTTGTGTAGCAGACATAGGTGTAGGGTTAAATTTCTGTCGTATTTTATGTCACTTTGTGTAGCAGACATAGGTGTAAGGTTAAATTTCTGTCGTATGTTTGTCACTTTGTGTAGTAGACATAGGTGTAGGGTTAAATTTCTGTCGTATTTTATAGCTCTTTGTGTAGCAGACATAGTTGCAGGGTTCAGTTTCTGTCCTACTGCATGACATTTGTGAGGTTAATCAACAAGTTAAATAGAAAACTCCAAGTTAGGACTGAAAAATGTGTATACAATAATTTGTTCAGTACTTATGAAAGAAACACCTAGATGACATTATCGAAGACTGCGACAAAGAGCTCTTGAAAAATACAAAGCAATTTATGTTTGATACCCAGGTAATATTAAAGATTTATTCTGGATATGTGATGAATCAGAAGAACCAGATGGAAATCTCTACCACATGAAAGCACCAGTCAAAAGTTATAATGAAATCAAAATAGTAATTTCCAGTTCGAACGGCGAATGCTGTAAATTTAGCGTTTGTCAAGATTTTATAATGGAAAACATGAAGTTTGGTATCTGCGTGGCTGGTATTAATTTGAAATGTCCATACATGTCCCTTACAAATTTCATGCTGTATACATTACGATCATTCCTGAAACTGTAATAAATGCTGTCATTTTGACGAACTGATTACAAATGTTTACGTTTCCTTGCCATTTTCATGTAAGACTGCTTTATGTAAATAACTTAGTTTCGTAGCTTTTCTTTCTAATTTTGGTTTAATTGATCTAAGAAACTACTTTTAATTGAAGTAAATGTATGTGTTATTTAATTATTCTAAGCCTACATTTGTGCTGCGACTATACATGTGAAGTATTTCCTATATAGGCTTTAAAGCAAAGTTCTATGAAAAAACACAAACATTATGAATGAAACAACAAGTCAAATTTATAATGAAATCAAAATGTTAGTTACCAATTGGAAAGGTGAATGCTAAAAATACGGTGATTGTAAAGACTTATAAGGGGGTAAAACGAGTTTGGTATCTGCTTGGCTTTTACTTGCATGTTTCCTGTAGTATACGTTTAAAATCATTCGCGGAATAGCATAAATGCTATCGATTATTTCCTTGATGGGATTTAAAAGTGTTTATGTTTACTTGCCATTTGAGGTAAGACTGCGTTTCCTAAATAACCCAGTTTGTTACTTTTTGTTTCTAATTTTTGTTTCAATTTTATCATAAATTACTAAGAAATTACTTTTAGTCGCATTTAATTATGTGGATGGGTTTTATGCATGCCTTAACACTTGTTTTGTTTAGTCTTTGAATTTCCTGTGGCGTGAGGCATGTAAGTATTTTATGTCTCCATCTGTTCTACTATATACAAGAAAAGTATTGCCAATGACTTACACAAATGTTAATAACAGCTGCCTGGCTAGGAGCTTTGCTGTTAAAGGTTAGTGTTAGGATTGGTCGGCCTTGTGATAGGATACTGTGATTGGCTGGGACATAATGATACATGTCTGCATATGGTATTTATTCGTGTGGTCCGTCTCAGATTAGCATCATATGAGATACCGCCTAATATCGAAAGTGAATTAATTTTATGTTTCTCTGTTTCCACCCATAGTATGTGTGTGTGTGTGTGTGTTTTCAGTTTATTAAAATTTCACTTTTTAATAATTTTGATATAGGGTATTTAATGTCTGCATATGATGTCACAGTGCTAGACATCACTGTAAACTGCCACACTGTAGACATCGTAGCGATATGACTGAATAGATGTTAAAGCTACATTATAAATCCAACACACACGCACACACGCGTGAAAAAAGCGAAGTCTAATTGGAAATGCGTATCTATTAGTATTCTAAATGATCTAGGATCATATTTCACCAGTAAACGGGTGTACATATAGTATGGATGTTAAATACTATGTTTCTTTAATACACTGAGAATAATATACTTGTCACATATAGTCCGGCTTATACGCAAAAAATCCATGAAATATTTAATATACTTTGCATTATTGCATTTGGTTAAAAAATCAAACATATACATTTATAATATATTTTTTTATCCTTATATTTCACAAAAGGTTCTAAACTGGTATACAAAATCTAGAAACCACATGTACACACATTGCGAAATATAATGTATAGGTAACCATACAAATGCCAAGTGATCATTGATGTAATTTAACAACGAGGGAGTCTGTTCTGCACTTTTCTACAAAATAGTTTTATAAGCCATACTATCGCACATTATTTTCAATTATTTGAATTACAATTAATCCGTTCTCTTATTTCCTGACAACGCTGGACAATCCAATTAAAATCTATTGTCGCTTTCTGGCAATCTGCATATAATTACGTTTGGATACAGATTTTGTATCAGTTTAAAGTACTTGTAGTCACTTTAAGAAACGTTGTTACTCTACTGAAAAACAGGCAAACAAAACCTTCAGTTGACTTTATGTACACTATATGATTTTTGCATATGAAGCCAAACCATTGTGAATATAGTTTATTAAGCAACAATGAATATTGAATGAATTATTCAACTAGTATATACGTGCTCCTGGAAAACAAGTAAGATCTTTGTTGTTACAATTCGTGCAACCTGTTGTCTGGTTCACTCCAAAGCACGAATCAGTGACACAGGTATAAATGGCAGAAATTTTGTCCTGATTGCAGAGGATGAATTTAGTACACTCAAAAGGATGAGGATAAAACGCATTATCTCCCTTGCGAACGCAGTAGTTCTCTGAAAAGATTGCATAATACAGAATGACCTTCATAAGATGACAGCACAAACAAATACGCTCTTTTTCTTTTATTGTTGATTACGCATGGTATATTCAAGCACAAATTAATCAAATCACTCTTTATCTATCTTTGCTAGCCAATGTTTCGATATGATAACCATATCTTCACCTATGCGCATCAAACATATATTTCTGTGTTTAGGGTCTGTCAGTTTAATTGGATGCGGTGGCAAACTACCGCATCCAATCAAAGATAAATTGTTTAAGATGAAAATATAGTTTGCATGATTTTATAAATAAGCAATTTTCCACTACCGGTCCGTGTTTGTACAAATAATTTGCAACTGATGAAATCCAAATAGACGTTGCTCGGACAAGGAACTAAAAATATACGTTTGATCTGCCAAGGTGTAGATAGGATTATCATATCGGAACCTTAGTTAGCGAAGATGCTCTTTAGCATATACACTATTCTTGCATTTCTAAGAAAATGTATTTGATAAGTTTTATTTTCTAATCAACGCTCAATAACTGAGTCAAATTCTTATCTAACTACGGATTTTACAGGACGATGGACTTTTACTGTGCCATAATGGTAACATTTACAGTAGCTATCTGAATTAAAATAAATACAATTCTTACATACTAGTCTACAGAGAAGTCTATATAAAAGTGGAATATTTGCATATTCATTATAATTAGTCGTCACAAGACTAAAAGTACAGTATCAAAACCATTCAGAGAGAATTTCAGTCTTGGTCCATTTACATTTACAGCCATCAAACATTCAAAAGCACATGATCGTACCAGCTGCGAATTTTTTTAATATAGAGAGGACAATTTTAGGCTAAATTAATCATTTTGACAGAGGATATGCATCGTTTCTATCTCTATTGCAAATACAATATTTCATTTACTTCTCATTAGAAATGATTTACGAATAATTTCAATTTTCGTCGGGCGTAATGTCATTTATACACTTCTTGATTTATTTTATTAAATTTATCTTAAGGCATCTATTCATCTTAAACGTGATTTAAGTGCAAAACTAAATGAATTTTAACTTACCGCTTACAACTTCTATTGTTTTTGGTGGCGACCTTATTGTTTGGTTGGTTTTTACATTTATAACTGCACACCTAATATCTCGGCCATGCCAGCTCATATTGAATGTGTAGTAAAACTGATAACTCTGGTTGATATTACAGTTGATTTGCGTATTGTTGATGACAGATGGAAAATCATATCGTTGAAACGATCCAGAAATGTTAGCTTCAACAAACATCAGACCCTCCGGTCTTCCAACCATTCCTGCACAACGGAACATTCTGTCTGCAAATATTGGCTTGTTTTCCTGAATCCATGGCGACAGTGTCAAGGTTGGGGCTTCGGGCTCACCTGACGCGGGAAAATGTAAATAAAAGTCAGAAAACAGAATGAATACACAAATAATATATGTGGACGAGAAGCATAACTTAAGATATCGATGATTATATGATATAACAAAGAATATAAAATTAGTGTCCTCTAAGTGACAAAAATTGTTGACTCAAAAAATCCTACTGGGAGAATACGTGTATCAAGGACTCACGGTGCTAATTCAGTTCAAGTAGTAAACATTTGCAGACACCTTGATGAAAAAAAACAACTTTAAATTTCGGAGTGCCCATGATCAAACCTATATTTATCAGTATAAATGAAACCTGGACGACAACTTCTGTGTAGAGAATATGTTACTTGTTTAGACTCTAATAACAGTAACACATAAAAGGTGAAAACAACAAGTTTTGTAAAATCTAACAAACAATTTATTTCAATTTAAACATATTCTAAACTGGAAAAAGAACTTTCAGTTTTAAGAATCAAATACAAAATTATTCCAAGAATAATCCACAAATTAAATTATAAAAGTTCTAGTCCGTTTTGTGCTTACCTACATTTCGTTGTTGAAACACAATATTGACCACTCCGTGTTGGAAAACAGAATTTTTTTTTGATAAAGTGTCTTTTTTCCAAGAATTTTGTATGAGGAAATCAAATATTCCCATCGCTACGAATTAATCATTAAAAATAGTAATGAACTAATGAAAAGTTAACATGGATTCACAGACTGGCTACAAAAAAAAGAAGACTTGACATCAGATGTAAAAACCCAAAACTAACTATATTTCACTAAAACAAACATTATATTGTATTCTAATACAGTTTCGAAAAATCACCAAATTGCGAATTCGAGATAATGAGAGTGAGGAAGGAGACACGTGATCAAGTTTATATCACGTACTGGTAACATGACAGTGACTAGAACGAATCATTTTACATTAAGAATAAAAGTTGTTTACTTCTATTTCACTAGTCCTGTATTGAGTTTGAGAACCAACAACCATTTAAAAATAAAACCTGTGTACGTGGTTTCTACTAATCCTGAATCAAGGTCAGGATCTAGGTCAATATTACTTGTTTACTAAAGAATAATTCAGGTCAACCGATTTCCAGAACAAAACATCATCACTAGTGAATAAATTTGCATTAAAATAGCATGTAATGAAATAATAAAGGACTTAAAACAAACAATATAATTAAAACAAATATATATCAAACCAGATATACGTAACAAATAGGATATGATCCGCGGATTTTCTGGACCTACATATGTTTGAAACATGTGCTTTCAATTCCGCTCCAAAGAGTCAGATGTTACTTTCAGTTATGAGTGTTCCAAACTCAAGACTGTTAAAGAACTGAAACTCCATCAAGAAAATAGTGTCTCTATTTTTTAAGTTACAATCAAAAGAGTCTTTCTCTAAAAAAATAACTTTCATTTATGAACCAATTCTGGTCACCCAAACCCATATATTCTTAATTTTATGTTCACCCATTTCCAGGTTGGTTCCCGTTTGTACCATTCAATTTGTACCATGTGTCGTATACTCACTTTAATGCAAGATTTCCCGGTTTGTAATAACGTTATTTAGGGATTAAGGGCCTGAGAATATGCTTGGAGAAAAGTTTGCACGACGGCCTGCGTTCTAAATAAGCAGGGTCGAGATTTTCGATCTGTGAAATATTTGAGCTAAGAGGGTATGAAACATGTAACCTAGGAATGCACATCACATGTGGCAGTCTTTTTGGAATTACGATTCTTCTCATTTAGGCTTACAACTTTAGATTACTCTACAGTTACTCATATATTGCGATCTCATATTAACAGTATCTAAACAGCGACACTAGTTGAAAAAGGTACAATTCAAATGTTTGTTTTCCTCACAGGGAATATCTGTACCTCTGGTGTATTAATAATATTGCTAATGGTCAGAAGGGTTTGCTAGTATAAGTGCAAGACACACACACACACACACACACACACACACACACTATATTGAAGCCTAACAAGGTTGGAAGCTGAATATATGTCAAATCGAAAAGACCTTAATTTTTACTTTAGGGACGGAATGCTGCGTAGAGCAATGGGCGCATTTATTAAACGGCTGAATTTGATGGCACGAGTCGGTCGTCAAAAGAGAAACGTTTAGGTATCGGTCTTAGGCGTTGTCCTTTAGATATGGTTTTCTAATATACATGAATATGCACAGGCTCTTTTGTTACACTGACGACAATAGCAAAAGCTGGTCTCGTTGTTACCGCGGGCGTGTTAGCTACTAGCTCAGTCTTTTGTGATTTTGAATCATCAACAGCAAGAAGCACCAGAATTCAGAACATTTAGTGATCGTTAGAAACCGAAAAGCGCGAAGTCAGTAAGGCGTCATTTGTCGTGGGTGGCGTTGCGGTGGGGTTTTCATTTTTCTAGTTTCGGTTGCGATTTCATCTCGGTTCTTTTACAACTGATCTAATTCATTCCTCCTTAATCTTTGCCCGGATGATGGCATCATAAGCTTAGGTTTGGTTGTATAAATGACGGACTCCAATCCAACATACCTATCTGGCATCACCCATGTGTACACACCAGGAAGATACTCACTCTCGTCTTCTTACAATCGTATATTCATTATTCCCATTATGAAAACGAATTCATATGGACAACGTTCTTTTGCATACCAGGACACAGCAACGTGAAACGAATTGCCCAATGACAATAGACACAACGACACAGCGATCCGCTTTGTCCGTTAGCCCGGGACATAGACTCAATGCTTAGACATTGTGTAGGAATAAAGGGCTTCACCTCTGCGCATTGGAACTGGGACTAGCTGTAGAACTGTCTGCATAGCCCACATTGCATGCAGATTAGCTATAGTATATATGTCATCTCTGGAATACTTCGACATATAGCCTGATGACACACATGCCTTGCTTATGCAGATCTTTATCACAACACTTCATTGAATGGGCGTGCTTATGCTAGTTTTATAGCCAACTATAATGGTGTGGTAGATATTATGATGAAACAGCGTCGAACATAGCAAAATGTCAACGCATGCGTATTCCTTTTTATGCGACCATATGATAAATATATGAAGCGCCAATGCTAGCGCAACACGTTTTACACCTTTTCGGAATGAGCTTGCTAATGTTGGCCTTATACTTGACACCAAACAAACCATGCATTTCGTTTCTTATGTCGACGCAATGAATTAGTATGTCTGCAAAGAAGTATTATAACCTATTCCAATAATTCTTTACATATCCAACCCCATCCGCAACCCCTTTCCCTAGTACCGGCTAATACAGTACAACACGTTCAAAAAGTTGTTTATTTTGCTATAACCCAGTGGTGTGGGGATGGTGGGGGGGGGGGTGAGGTGTCCCTAAAGCTTTGCTATACATGCACCTGTGTAGTTTATATAAGCAGTACAACGGTAATTTGGCATTATTAGAGGAAAGGCAATACGATTACGCTTTAATCACTCACTAGACATTCTCAATTTAATGCTGGAAGTAAAGTTGGCGGCGCCGACGGCCTTGCAGTGGTATATTCCGTCATCATTACATGTTAAGTTATAAATAAATCTAATTGTCACATTGGCATTGTCCTTCATAAAGGCTGCTCCTGACAAAATTATTCCTTTCATGTATGTAACGTTAGATTGTGGTTCTACAGTTGCAATAATTTCTTTCGTGCCAAGTCTCGATGATTCGTAATATATTTCAACACGTCTGAAATCCTGGTGACTTGAGACCTTACACCTCATTGATAAGTCACTGTCGCCTATGTATGCTTCTCTTTTGGAAGGTTCAAAAGTTACAACTGAAAGAGAATTAAAATAATTACGTCAAAGAGAAGTATAAACGTTGCACGTTAATGTTTCGGGAGTAAATTACTTTAAACATTCTCTTGCATGTGTGTTGGTCAATTAACCTTTCATCTGTATCTTATTCTTCAGTTAATTTTCATGATAGAAAATGTAAGTGTGCAAGTTTTTAATGCATTTCCATATACTATATTTGTGACATAAAATGCAAATTTTAATTAAATTTCAATTTAGAAAACTCTTGTTTGTCGAAACATTTTTCCTTCAAGATATAGTTTTTTGTGACAACATAACCTTCAAAGTACAAAATAAGTTTTATTACTTTGAGATAAAAATAAATAAGTGTGCCCTGGAGAGATTTCTGCTCTTCTAATGGATATTCTAAACTAATTAAAATGCTAATTGATCGCTGGCCAACCACCCCGACTCTTGTTGTCTTCCATAGAACTGTTTGTGTCAGTATAAGTGTGTGCTAGTAACAGTAAATATAGTTCGTCCTAAAGCGCTTATAATATGCTATACAGCCCACCAAAATTTCAATTTGAACAGTTTTGTGTGGGGGAGGGGGAGTGCTCCAAAGAATGCGTCTGATTAGAATGGTTAAAAAATATTGTTAGCAAGGAATGGACTACGAGCTGTTTTAAAAACAAATTTCTACTGTTTCAGTCGAATGTCATTGCAGTAGTGTACTATTGGGATAGCAAGAAAGAAATAATTACTCGATTTGACTACAATGATCATTCTTTGCTCAGATGACAGAATGCTATTGTCATCGTTTCTTACAGAACATCTAACGGTGCCGTTGTTCCAATACGATGTTGCGAAGATTGTGAACACTGTTTCTCTTTCATTATTGCAATCGTTTTCTTTGGATGTAGTATTCGTTTTGTTCTCCGCAGAGAATGCCTGGAAGGTGCTGGATCCGTAAAACTGAACCTCGAGGACGATTTGTTTTGCTGGTGTCCCAACACGTCCTCGACATCGAATTTCTAGTGTTCCATTTTCATTGGTGATATTGGGCACGGTGATGACTGGTACATCGGCCTTGACTGCAATGGAAAGTCTATTACAATTTTCTGCTCTAGAAACTTGTAGTTGTAACAACTACGTTTTATCATGTCAAAAGTCTCAGCCTCTTTCCATTATTGTGTCTTCTTTATAACTTTAATATACATGTAGACTGGCACTCAATAAAAAAAATACTCCTTTCTATCCGTGTAAGTCTGAGAATCATGACATAGTGTATATACTGTTCAATAAAGATAAGTAGACAATGATACAAATATAACGGAACAGGAACACTTGAACGATTGAACTATATTATAATGCACATAACTATATAGGGGCGATCTTGGTACGTGTAGAGAACAGGCGTCTGCACTAAAGAAACAGGACAATATTTTCTGTTTGACAATAGGGCGAGCTGAAAGTTTAGATTTATTTACTCCTTGCCGGAAAACGACTTTAACGATAATATTGGAGAAGAGCAGATTATAGACATTCCCGAAATGCATTTTTGTTTTTAAGAGCTATGATTTCTAACTTCCGTCGTGTTGAATTATGTTCACAGTAAATGATTTTTTAAATATTCCGAGAAAGCTATGTACTGATTTCCTCAATTACATCCTCATCAAATATGAATTCAAACGTATGCTCTTATTGCAACTACACTCGCTGATCGAATATACTCTGACAATTAATTAACAGCGAGTTGTCATGGGGACTTCCAACATCTGAAGAATAAACACTGTATGTTCACCGGCTTCCACAAGTTATATATTTTTCGAAACATAGACATAGGTTTAGTAAAATGCAACTCACCTGTCAGGTTAATCACTCCACTTATGTTACTGTTCACGTTGATGATATATTGACCAGTCTGATTACACTGTAATCGTTGTATTTCCAATGATAACGTCTGGTTTGGCCCTATGCCGGACAACCTTAACGTAGCTGTAACACTTGTGTTTAAAACGCCAGGCTGGATGACCCCAGTAACGTAAAATAAGCTAATTTCTCCACCAGTGTTTGGTCTAACTGTAGCTATAACAGAGGTAATTCGTACATCCCCAACCGCGCACAAAATGGTTGCACTGGAGCCTATGCCATATTCGGTTACAGAGCAATTTAATCCTGCAAAAGAAATTTTAAAGCAAAATATTGTTTCAAACTATATTTTTAGATTTAAGACAGAACACTAGTAATGTATTATTTACCTTTATATAGCACTTGTCTTCCAATTCAAAATAAATTTTGATACATTTTTTGAATTATTTACAAATTTACAGTGCTACGGAGGATTGTGCAAATTGACCTTGCGAGGCGGACACGAATAGTAGGAGAGTATCCAAACTACTACATGGCTGCATCGTATGAGCTATTGTTTTTAACAATACTGTGAATATAATGCCCATCCAGCTGCAAAAAGCATCAATACAAATCTGACATGGTCGATATAATGGTATATTAATGGAAAATCTTAATTATACGCTGTTTTTTTAGAAATTACAAATTGCGGAGTCCTTTGTCTGAGAAGTACGCAACATCAAGACTGGGTTCACGATGTTTGCAGCACTCTACTGGGTGCGGATTGTTCACAAAATAAGATCATGTACAATTTTATATGATACAACTAATTTAAATATCTCATCTTACTGTTTTAAATTGTTTCCTAACCACATTAGACCAAATTAATTGTTCAATGCCTAAGTAAGTTAGCAGTCATTATAGTGGATTGAGATGGGCTACATAATTTTGGTTCCTGATCCCAAAGCCCTTGTATATAACCCCCGCCCTCGACGTTATTCCACTGACGAGTTTTGTCAATGTGTGCGACTATGATTTCCTACCAGTAAAATTTTGACGGGAAGCCCCACTGAGCTAGCATGCCGATCGTTATACACAAGCAACAGTGTCTTGTCATGGAGATCAATACAAATCACAGGCTTATATTTTAAGATATAGCAGAGAGCTGCAATATACTATATTTTGTACAAGACAAATTTTGTAAGAATACTGAGTATTCTGCATGTCTGTCCTTCATATTAACTGCTGTCTATATATACAAAAACATTGTTGGTGGAAGTGTTAATCAGTAATATGAGACACAGAATTATTATTCCAAGACAAATGCGTGGGACCATTTATGAGATTATTAAACATGTCTAGATCATTTGCGGGGATATGTTTACAATAAAACAAAATTTGTACACAATCGAAACTAATAATGATGAAATGGTAATTGTATATGGCATCTGTGTTTACATCGATAACTATGGGAATGTGTATCATATTGTTTTCCACGAGAGGTGTAAGAATTATAATTTCTTAGTTATTAAACGGTCTCAGTTACCGGGTTATACTCTAGTCTAGATATTTCTGTCTCTAATCGTAAAGAATAATGTTGCTGTTTATAACTGAGGTCAACATGGGTTCAATACAATTATGAAAGTCAAATCTGATGCCTAAGTAAGCAAAGTGCCAATGACTTCAAACTTACTGCCCAGCTAACACAACCCGAGCATAAACTGTTTCGTTTTGTGTGAGAATATTATATTAAGCAACCACAATGGGACTCTTGGGCATGCTAATTAAATTGCCTGAGCAATTATATGCTGGTACAACCTCAGAAACGTTGGAATCACCATTTCGCCCAAATGCGTCATACCGATTGCTCAAATAAGTCCAAAATATGTTGCATAATTTTCAAATGTGTATTCGGAACTTTTTAAACTCTGAAGCAAACAAGAAGAAACGAGCGGTGAGGATAATCTCGAGTTTTTCAGTAAAAATACAGCAATGGACCGATCAATTTATCCATTGCTTTGGCATATAATATACTAATGACATACATAATCAAATCTAATAAGGTATATGAACGGATGCACAACCTCGGAGAAAGTATCCGAAACCATTTCTACGTCTAATGATGCAAAACCATAGTCCGAATAATCATTCTGCAAATGTACTATTAAATTGTTCTGCAATGACATGATCGTGATGCATGCTACAATATCCACAACGTATGGAATACGATATTGTGTCAAAAATTGCTTCGAATAATTATTTTCCTGAATAGAACTGCAATACCAGCAGTTATGTGATCGGCCCGCGTGCATAGAAGGGTATTAACAAGTCGACGACACAGGATTCGTCTTGTTAATCCATGGCCCTCAAAACTTGTATACAGAGGTATGGTTTTCGCCAATTCGTTCTGAACAGCTTATTGAGTAAAACAAGAGGTTTCGCTGTCTCTGACTTCTCTGCGCTGGTAAATCCTTGACCGATCCAAACCTGGGTAAGATGTTTCCAAATTGTCGGTTTGTCCGCTGATCATTGGCCCGGCTGTATCCGTGAAAACGCAACTGTTGTTGAATCTGATCATAGATTGGTTGTAATTCCTTGTACCATTTAGTGACTATTAACTGTGTTATGATGCAATAAGGGATTTCACGAACAGCTTGCATCGTCGAAGACTTTTTCGTTGTCCACCACTGATGTCTTTTCTATGATATATGAATCCTCACTGATTGACGACCTTGATCAAGAGCATAATAACTATGTCATGTACATTGATGGGATGCTTCATCGCCAATACAACTCATAGAATATGTTCCTTTGGACGAACAAAACACAGATGTGATTTTTGTGACCCAATGATATGCATATGTGCCTAAAATGATCCGGTTCAACTGCACTATGTTAATATTTCGTGGTGTTGACACTCATTATCTCGCATGTATACATCGATTCCGCCGACCCAGAAACCGTCTGGTTTTCAAGCAATCGCCTTGGCTAAACAATGTGTCGATTGGGTCTGTAATTAAAACCCTTCAATAAATGTATACGATGCCAAAAATGCCAGACTACTATAATAGAGTATGCTGACCGATGCCGCAAAGCTACTTGCGAACATCAAAAACTAATAGTCGGTCGCAATAGTGTCAGTGATATGTTTCATTTGCGATAGACTTCACGTGAAGACCTCACAAAAGGTTTTGAACATATGGAAGCAATGATGGGAACAGAAAAGGAACTGGCCCTGTTATCAAGGACGGACAGTGACAAAGAAGTAACAGTGATAACTTCTTTACTCTTGTCAGCGCAAATATAAAAATTCAAAGAAGAGATCGAAAATAATGGAGAGGGCGTTGATGTTATCTCAAAATGCACCCGTATACTCGCAGAGCAGTACATGAAAATGTCACCACTATCTGTGCACGAGTCAATGCTGAATGTCCATGGCAAGTATTTAGTGAACCAGGCTGTCGTGGATTTTTTTAAATCCTATACGTCACGTTCTTACCAGACTACCTAATTGGCGCAATCTCGTGTTTAAGTACGAACAAAGTCTTATGATGGACAAAATATGGCTAGATGGGTATACATGTAGATTACGTGATGTCTTCAAAGCCTATGGCTAGCCGTGTGAATATTATAATAAAGTAGGTGATACATTTCAAGCTGGAGTCAAGGAACAAATGCTTGACGATTTTATGAATATATAGAGCAGGGAAAACCATCGAATCAGTGTCCCAAGCAGAAAGGCAATCCATACATCATATGAACCCCAATTTGGACAATATTATTTATAACAACGTAACCTGCTATTACAAGATATATTTTGGCATAGATAACTCGAACAGCGACGTAAACCTCCACTAGTAGAACTTTGATCTTGATCACAAAAAGATACAGGAAGCGAAAGTTGATTAAAAAACAGCAGCCAAGGCGTACTAAAAAGATGCATTCCACCACGGCTGACCGTGTATCTGGCTAACACAATTTGAAGACGAATAATTAAAAAAATAACCAAAGTAAGAAGAAGGTGTTGGTAGACCTGTGATCCCAACAATCTTTCGAATCTACTGAAAACACTCGCAAGATCGGTGTTTGTCTTCAACAAAGTGCCAAATGTCCTCTACGAGGCATAATGGACATTCAGACGTTTCGCGACTTAATGTATGAACTCATTAAAAATATAGATGATCTTTATAAGACAACTGATGCATTCTTAGACATTTTCTATTCTTTGCTAAATTAATACTGCGATTCAGCGTGTCGTGCATGGACTTGTCGCATGTGTCTATTGTAAGCGTGAGAAACTCATATTACGCGTCATATTAATAAGTTAGGTCCTGGCGATTGTTTGCGGTCGCACCGAAGGTTCTAGTGGCCCTATCCAATCTTGTTGCAGTGATCGCTAAACTCGACGCAATGTAAGTTGTTGACAGTATTAAAAGTGCTGATTCAGATCGTTTGAAAATTCTAGGATCGCAGTCAATTAAACCAATGCGACGATTAGTAACTCGGGCACCTGGAAAGAATCAATGGCAATTATAACTCCATCAACAACAATGCCATTCCCCGTTTTGGAAAGTAACCAGTGAAGCTGCTCAGACAGATGTGAAAATTGCAAATGTGGCAATGGGAAGTTGATTACAGATATGGATAGAAAAATATATTAGACAAAATCTATAATGTACACATGATGGCGAAATTCAACGATACATCCAATTAATGTGATATTAATTGAGGTAAAAGAGATCATTCGTACCAGTTAAGGAGACCCAGGTCATTAAAAGTAGAAGTGCAAGACACGTCTACATCCTTTATTATGTTGAGTCCATTCTTGACCTAGAGTGAAGACCTGTACATAATGACAACGGTAATGATTACACAGCCGGTTCCAAGATTCGATTTGTCAACGATGAAATCATGATGCTCTTCATTAGCGCATGCTATTCTACGTAAAGGAAGTCGAAACAATTATTGACATCGTTGATATTGTCAGGACTATTTTTCGGTTTGCCATGCACAACGATGACCATGCAAGGTCTGCTGGCCCATCGATAATGGATGACGCAAAGGAGCATGCAGATCATGTACCGTTTATTTAACGGTAGCCAGTAAACCACGCAACTGCCATCGCTGAAGTTTTGAAATATTTATTATTTCCGATTCCCAATTACAACTTGAGTTTTTCTTACCGTTGAGTAAAACTGCATAGAGGCTGATAATCCTGTTTGTGTGCAATTCCTCTCAGTCACAAAATCGGATTTCGAAGAGATGTCGGCATCGTTAGTTTGGTTATTTTAATTGCCAAACACACCGATGTTAGCTAGGAAACATCAAAGGCGTACATTAGGCGTCTTTATTGGCGAGGTTAATTTGTCAAAATCAACATTGCGTCTGCTTGTGTTGCGCAGAACATTGAATCACCGCTGTTGTCACTTATGTAGTATGGAAACAATTTAATAATATCGTTTCATGTGCTCATCTCAGACTCGCACCCAAGCAGCGTTTAGGGATACTTTACATAGCAAATAGGTACCCAGCTTGATCTCATCACAACAAAACGCGTGTTCGTAGTGTTCACATTTCGAATCGATATTATAACTAAGAACATAGTTTGGGGATATTTAACAACTTACGTGTGTCTGAAATTTTTTCTGTGATTAAACAGCTATTAGGAACCCTCCAACCAAACTTTGCTTGACTTAACAAACAATCATGTCGAACGTGCATATTACAAACTGTTTTCGTACACAGACCCACACCAAAACAATGCAGACTTCATAATCTGTACCCGATATTTTCTTTTTATCGGAACTCCTGGCTTTGTTTAAGCTGTCTATGGTTGACATGTACTGTCACTCATACGTATGTGAGGTTCCACCATATCGTTACATATGAATTACTATGATCTCCGACAAGACTGTGATGGTGGAAGCCACAGTTGGACGAATGAGGGCTATTGATGCGCCTGTAGAGGATGCGTAATTTTGGAATAATTATTTAACAGCACGTTTAAAACAATTTCATATCACGAAGTTAATGTTAGTCGCAATACAAGTAGCTTGCAAAAGTAGAGTGCAATAAGAGTCACATTTAAAGTTTCTCCATCCAAATTAACTTAAATTCTCAGCATGGAGCTAACACAAACACAATTTAACATGATAAAGGAATCCAAACAAAAGAACACCGCAATGATATTTACATAATTAAAGTTTGTGATGATGCAAATGCAAAGGTCCGGTGCAATATTACCTTTTCTCTCTGGGATGGATCACATAACAGCGATGCTATAATGAAAGCAATGTTGTTCCTAGCCAAAGAATTTCCAGAGTGGTGTTCCCAGGCCCTTACATTCCCGAGCAAGACCAGACTGTTAAGCAATTAATCTCCACAATAAAAATATTAATATAAAAACTATGATGGACTCTCAAGGTTAACGAGGCCCAGACACAACTAAAGTAGAATAACAGTTACAGGATAAACTAAAAAAAAAAGAAAATTGGAATGTATGGTCTTAGATAATATTTATGGAATCACTACAGCGACTATTAATCTGGAATGTATGGTCTTAGATAAAATTTATGGAATCACTACAGCGACCATTAAACTGGAATGCATGGTCTTAGATAATATTTATGGAATCACTACAGCGACCATTAAACTGGAATGTATGGTCTTAGATAATATTTATTATTTCTGGAATCACTACAGCGACTATTAAAATGGAATGTATGGTCTTAGATAATATTTATGGAATCACTACAGCGACCATTAAACTGGAATGCATGGTCTTAGATAATATTTATTATTTCTGGAATCACTACAGCGACTATTAAAATGGAATGTATGGTCTTAGATAATATTTATGGAATCACTACAGCGACTATTAAACTTGGTGTTGATGTAACTGACACTACGTAAACTATCATCGATACAACAGCTGGATTTGTTGTCATGGCAACGTATTTATTGCCACCGGTTACAGGAGATGGCGCTGACAAAATGATTTCGCTATGTCTGCATATCCAAATACGTGTCTGTTACGAATTTCTCACTGCAGCGCAAAACAGTCTATATATACTCGATCAGATTATATCCACAGACGCACGCATATGCAAAAATACTCAGTGGAAAAATGCACTGGGTATATGGAAGGTGCTTTGGGATCAAGAACTGTGAATAGACTATCCATCGCAGACCTGTATCATACTACTAATCAAATTTTATAAACATATCAGATATATATATATATATATATATATATATATATATATATATATATATATATATATATATATATATAAAACAATCCATAATATATAATAGATTATAGATTGTAAGTTGATTACCTGTTATTAAAGGTGTCCGACTTGGACATGTTTTATTAAGGACATCGAAACATTTATTCTGTGGACAATCGTGCACCAGTCTTTCCGTACAGTTCACGTACATACTGCATCTACTACCTGTGTAGGGTACTAGTTTAGCATTTGACCCGTTACAAACACGATCTTCAAAATAAAATCATGTATCAACAATTGAATTTATATAAACAAGCAGCGTAAAAGGTGGATAAACATAGTACTGAACTTTTATCATTGTCGTAGGAATAAAACATGATAATAAAAATATCCTAACACTATTTAAGCTTAGGATGACATTTTTTTTAGATATTTATAGAAACCAGACATTTTCAATGTATAATATCAGCCCTCTAACGCTGACTTAAGGTAATTGCTGATTTTAAAAAAAATATCCACTCCCATTTAATTTCATATTTTTTGAATTGTAACTATTTAAAAAGATTATAGAAATTTCAGATTATGATTAATTAAATTACTTTCATTGCTAACTTTTGTCATATTCCTTGGTTCCCAATACAATAGCCTAATCATGTCCGTTATAATGCCATGTCTTAATATGAAAACCAATATTTACGCTTTGTACATGCCTATGATGTCAGTGATACACGTTGTGTTTGTGCAATAGTTGCAACTGTCGGTTTCGTAAACACCAAAACACAAAGTCTCTGGACACAAGCCAACATTCACGCTTCCATTAACACAATCAATAAAGTTTCTGCAGTTGTATGGATGGTAATAATAACCCCGTTCTAGATTCGGACAGTATGCAGCTATGAAAACAAAACAAAACAAAGCAAAGACAATTATATTTTGTATTTGTAAAATACGTAGTCCAAATAATATCTAACATTCTTGAAGCCGGGAAGATTTGCTCAATTTGTTAAATGGTACAATAATCTAATGATGTTGTCTATATATGCATATCTATATATGCAAAAAACATATTTTCTTAAAAGCGAACAGGTAGAGCAAGCGAACAAAATGCAAATATTGCTTAAATGGAATCAAACTGTAATAAGAACAGCCATATGTGAACACATGCATGATTACCACATAAAATTAGCTTATGACGTGATTTAGGCAGGTCTTTAAAGTTGAAACATCTAATTATACATTGCAGCAATTAAAATACACTAAAATGGACCATATATAATTAATTATAAATAGAAGCATGTATATCAAATTATATTAAAATATACATTTTTAAATGTCAGTGGGAGACAAATGCATTGAGATGATTAACATTTTTAAGTATTCATTCATATTTTATATATGTATATACCTGATGCAAAACATTTATAGCACGCCAACAAGATGAAGACTTTGTACATACTTCACGTTCACTCTTTCTGACTTGGAAAATTAATCTTATTCATAACGCTAACATTCACAAATATTTGGCATACACTGGGCTTAACTATCTTGAAACTACAGATATTTCAATCGCACACCGTTGGCAATCACCACTTTGTCTATGACAATTGCGGATGCCGTAAAATTATCTTTTTCATAACAAACATTTACGTGAGAAAAAACATATACGTTTCTAAAATCATTCAGTTTTCGTCCCCATCCCTCCAGAGTGGGCCAAGTTCCCATTCCTCAAAACTATGACCAGGTTAGTGTCCAGAAATCTGTCACTGTTATTTACGGGAATTTGCGTAAGGCGGGTTATATATAATTTTAATACATGTATAACATTTTCTAAGGAAATGGGACATTTTTGAAAGTTATATATTCTCCCTATGGGGGAGGGGGGAAGAAATTGAAGCCGAAAGTAATGCTCCTGTCATATTTCGTCACTACGTGCACACGTATATTATCAGATCTCTGATAATTTTGTCAAATGATGTAGAGCTTGGGGAGTGTTGGCAAAATGTGTTGTGGGAAGTTAATACAACATCTAACACGCTCGGCTACGAAAATCTGATTGAGAGGCCTAGGTATATGACGTCTCCGAAACCTTACAGCATACTAACCTGGTACAACTTCCACTAACTGTTTATCAAATGGTGATGTCTCATTTTGTCGTAGACTTTGGTTGTTGACGGCAGAGCAACGAATTTCCTTGCCATGCCAGTCTCTTGAAAAGGCATAGTAAAAAGTAACTTTTTGATAGGCTTGACATGTTTCCTTTGAAATTGTTGTATTGGTGTTAGTAATGTGCGGATAAAAGTTACTTGTAAAGTTAGAGTCAATGACAAGTTTTCCGGCCGGAAAACCTACGTCTCCCTCACAAATAAACGGTAGGTCTACTCGGTTTTCTTTACCCTCTACCATGTCTCTGGATAAGGTTAGCGAAGGTTTACTTGGCTTTCCTGTTTAAGTAAGAATCAATAAAAAGTAAGGATTATGTTACACATCTAAGGTATTTAAGTAACAGAAAAAGCAAGGCCAAGAAATTTTGCTAGATTTTAATAATTAATTATCAGACTTATATTATGAAAATATAAGAGGAACTTGGAGTATTATGAATTGGATAAAACAATTCCTTAAAGATTATTTTCTAGTCCAAAAGTATCGAATGTTCCGAATGAATTTCAGATCCTCGAATGTACTGTACTATCGGCAGTCCTGATTTATCAAGATGTCATTGTCCAGGATTCCTATGAATATTTTGTAATCGTCCAAAAATATTTTTTCTTAGCCCAATGAGCACTCTGTAATTACAGTGAATAATCCAAGCAATGTTCCTTTCAAATAATATCTAAACACAACACTGAATTTGTCTGAAGACTGATTTTTCAACAAGGAAAGAAGAAATAACAATGATCAAATTTGTCCAGCTCCATGTACTTATATACAAACAAAAGAGGTGAAAACTCATTTTGCTCCTAGTTACGTGGGTGTTTTGTGTGCAAATATCGCCCATCGTAAATTAACCCACCTGACTTAATCCATCCAATGGAAAATAACTGAATTCTTCTATGAATCCACTTTAACACACCAGCCAATGAGAATTTAAAACCAAGATGTCAACCAGTTTTGTTATTAATATCATTTTTTATTATCGTAAACACTTATGTCAACAACTATTTATAGTCCTTACGCTATCATTACTATTAGTATCTTAAAATAGAAATGCATAACCATGTAAAAAATCCAACTTATCAAAATATTTGGATTATAGATACAATTTACAGTCTGCATACCCATGTAAAAAATCCAACTTATCAAAATATCTGGATTATTGATACAATTTACAGTCTGCATACCCATGTAAAAAATCCAACTTATCAAAATATCTGGATTATAGATACAATTTACAGTCTGCATACCCATGTAAAAAATCCAACTTATCAAAATATCTGGATTATAGATACAATTTACAGTCATGAACAAATGTAGCATATACTATAGACACAATCACGTACCAAGAGTTGCAGAACATATATATACATAACAATGGTCTTTAAAATAAGCAATTTTTTTTATCCAAAACACTTTAAATTGTACTAAGCTATAGTGAATGTCTTTTTCTAAGATTCAATCAACCCATGAAGTTACTCTCCCCTTCGTATATATGTAGAAGTTATATTTTCACCCAAATAATAAAATATTTTGTTCGCTAAAAGTTTCATTTCACGTCACTGGTTACTTTAAAGGGCTCAACATAACCGAAAATTAAATCATCAAAGGAAAATCCAACGCATGTAAGCATATTTCAAGCCTATCCGATTTCTCAACTTACTCAGCAGATCTAGCTTCAATGTTGCGTTTGAGACCCATTCACCTGTCACTATACAGTGGTATAGTCCATTGTCTTCGCATGCCACCTGGTTGGCGAAGCTGAGATTAACAAGTGCCGAATTAGAAGTGATATTCCCCGTCTTTAGCTTGATTCTAGTCGTGTTTATGTTTATATTATCTGGCGTGATGCGGGCGATGATTTGTATTGTTCCAGCTACAGCCGATTGTCGATGGATTTCAACTTTTGTAAGACCAGAATACTTCATAACGAGGCAAACCATGTGTATGTCACTATCTCCAATGTACACATCATTTTTCGAAAGAGTAAAAGTAACATCTGAAACATTGTATATGTATCATAAGCGAAAAATAAATAATTGAAATAGAGTTGGTTCCGCACTTAATTCATAATTAGTTCTGTGTTTTTATAATTGCCTGAAGAATTATCGTTTAATATGCAATTATATCGGTGGAAAGTTCCTTTCGAGATACCTCTGAAGAAAGACAAAATAGAATCAAGGAGGGAGACATCAACAGCTTAAATTCTGACGTCACATGAACGGTCAGCTAAAAAAACAAAACAAAACAAAACAAAAGGAATGAACTATTTACTCGTTTTATGTCTTTTAGCCGTCTTAGTTGTGTCAGAAATTTCTTTTGGCCAAATAATCTTGTACATGATATGAAATCCCCTCCCTCTCATCATAAATAATCTTAATACTTATGTTAAAATCAGCCGTTTGAATAACTCGCAATTTCTTCTCCCTTTTTATCTCTCTTCTGATTCATTCAAATTTGAATGTGATAATTTGTGGTAACAAATCTTCTTTTCTCAGGCATCCAAGTTTATAACTGGTTAAATTGTCTTTCAACATTAGAATCTAGTCACAAAAAAGAAACCAGATATATCCGTTTCCGGTCAATATAAAAACGAAGAGATGACATAAAAAGGTGCCATTATACGGTTTCCAACATGTACGTTTTCGCTGTTAGATAACGCTTCTCTTCTTGAAGCAAATTTTTATCGAGACTCTTTGGAA